>JAKOGI010000015.1:685000-715000 GCA_029747015.1 Carnegiea gigantea | reverse complement strand
ATAAAAATTCTCTGCTTTTATTTTAAAAATTGATTTTAAGATATCTCATTAGAATTTTTAACAGTTAGATTATCAATGTATCTATATTGATAAGATGAAATCCAAAATTAAGCTTGGTAGGATCTCACATTCTCACTACAGGCAAGACGAACCTTGCAAATTGATTAGGTCAAAGCTATAAATGCCATCAACTTGTGGCCGAAAAGGGCAAAAGAAAGTTCCGGGAACCCATGACTCTCATAAGAACGCACCATCAAAAAGGTGTCAAGTGGCCTGTGGCCCAACTCATACCCCAAAGGGGAGAAAAAGCTGCTCACGTATTAACCATTTCTGAATGCACTTGTCCATATCCGGTAGTGTCTGCAAAATAATGTTATCAATATTATTGGAATTAACCATTCTTTAACAAAAAAATTTAAATGTAAGTTATAATGTTTTTTTATCGGACATCGGATAATATCGCTAGTATAATAGATTAATACGAGTTGTATGTTAACCAAAATATTAAATGGTATATATTACTTTTGATATAAAAACATAAAATGAGTTGAATGAAATATAAAAATCGCTCATACATGTAATTCAACAAGACCACAATTATTATATAGTTTTAAATGACGAATTATAGGTTGGTGGATGAAGGATAAATAAAATGTTTATGATAATACACATAAGTCAAAGGGAATCTTGATACGTTGGATCATTTCATTAGACATCACATAATTCAGGAGGCAAATGTGATTACTGATTATTTATCAAAATGGGGCACTCGCTCAATGTAGCGATTTCTTGGTCATCGTCATCTGCTCCATCTTTTAATAAAATTCTGTATGCTAATAGGATTGGACGCTCTCATGTGCAAAACAGTAAAAGAGGTGCCCAATTTTTCTCACCATTTACCTTTGTTTTAAAAAAGGTCAAAGGAAATAAGGCTTTTCAGAAGTCCTACAATCGTTATAATTGAGAAATGTCGTTCACACTCGGACACTACACAATGAGAAGGTTCTTATTTTGAGTCATTAGCCGGGCGTGTGAACATTGACATTTGAGCTTTGCACACCGTGTCCAACCCCCCCCCCCCCCTTCTCTATTTCCTCCAAATATCAGCGCTTTGACATTTCTAGTTGAGGATATAAATCAAGCAAATTAAGGAAGCAGAATAGCCATTGACATACAAAACCCAACCCCCCCCCCCCTCTCTATCTCTCTCCCTCCTCCCACACACCCACTTTCACATATTTTCATAGACGTATAATTTCACAGATAATATGATGTCGAGAAGTAGGAGTAGTTGCTATAATTATGTGGAAAAACAAGCAATTTTGTCAACATTATTGGTGGCGTACATGTTTGCTTTCGCAGTCACGGCAGCTGCTCGTCAACTTCGTCCCGCTGGTTATCCGCTCACCGTCTTCAATGGCGCCTTCTTTCTCTGTCCTGAGTACGTCTTCATTTTTACCCTCTGATCTCCGTCCCACGTATTCTTCTTCTTCAATTAACTACATAGATGAGATCATCGCTAATTAATTCATTATTTAATAAGTGATTACACGAAAAATCTATGAGAGTTTTGCATCAGAATTTTAATTTGTTTTGAATTGCTTTCAAGTATGTATATGTATGTATGTGTGCATATGTGTTTATAATATATACTTTAAACATTTAAAATGCACAAAAACATAATAAAAAGTATCTTATTGTAAAATATATAAGATAATAAATTATTTTTGCACTTTTAGGACGTTATAAATTGTATATTTTCTCATGAACTATGTCTTAAACAAATTATAAGTATTACTTAATAAACATCGACAACAATTTTGCCTTATGTTTTTGCTTACGCTCTGAGTATGACAATAGTCGTGACCATAAACATATTCTTATTAGAGTTCCCTTTTATATCTTTTCTTTACAATTGATTAATCTTATAAATCTTTATAATATATGTATGCACACGTTTATAGACAATGACTATAATTAAACTAATTGAATACGTATGTTGAAAATCTTGCAACTATCAATAAATATGTTGTTAGCTGTATGAATCATTTCAAACTATAATATGCATATTATGCACACCAAGTCAATCTTTTCATTATCTTTATTATATGAACTAGCAATTTCCCCATTATATGAATCACTATCATCCTCAGCAAACTAATAATTATATCACAGTCTTGAAACTACTTAGGGGCTGTTTGGTAAGATAAAATGAAATGGAACTTGAACCCTTAGGTATCAAGTTCCACTCTTTTGTATTTGGTGAGTACTTTAGAAGGATGGAACTTGATACGTAGGGGTATCAAGTTCCCTCCAATCTTAAGGAACTTAAACCCTCCCATTTTCAGGGGGGTTCAAGTCCTCAACTCTCTGGAATCAACATCACCATCGTCGTCGTCATCGTCGTCGTCGTCATCATCATCATTATTATTATTAATTATTATTATTATTAATTATATAATTATTAATAACATTAATAATAAGTGTTATTGTAATTATTATTTAATTATTATTATTATTATTATTAATTATTATTACTAATATTATTAATAATTATAATTATAATTACTAATTATTATTGATAATATTAATCATTATTATTATGATTAATAACAACAACAATTATGATTGTAATTATTAATTATTACTACTAATATTAATTAGTAGTTATAATTATTATTAATAATTATTATTTTTATTATTAATAGGGACTACTAATTATTAATTTTTACTACTAATAATTATAATTATGATTAATAATTATTATTTTTATTATCAATTATTATTATTAGTATTTATAATTAATAATAATTAATAATATCAATTAATAATTATAATTATAATTATTCTTATTAATTACCCTTAGTAATAATAATAATTAATATTATTATTAGGTATTATTTTTTATTAATTAATATTATTAATAATATTTATAATTAATAATAATTAATAACATTAATGTTAATATCAATATTATTAATTATTATGATAATATTAATTATTATTTTTATTATTAATTATTATTATTAATATTATAGTTAATAATAATTCATAATATGAATATGAATATTAATAATTATTATGATTATTATTATTTGTATTAATAAGAATTATTTTTGTAATTATTATTAAGTATTATTAATATTGGTAATTCTTATGATTAATTATTGTTATTAACAATTATTAATAATAATTATTATAATTGTTATAAATTATAAATAATTATTATTAATTACTAATATTACTTAATAATAATATTAACAATAATTATTTTTAATGTTAATAATAATAATTAATTATTAATTATTATTAACATTAATAATAATTATTATTAATATTAATAATAATTATTATTAATAGTAATAATAATATTTATTATTATCATTATCATTAATATTACTATTATTGTTATTATTAATCATTATTGTTGTTTTAAATAAAATAGATTTGTCTCCATTGCATAATCTATAGCCAAACAATAAGGATTGGAACTTGATTCCATTCCTTTTTTCTCTAAATACATGAGTTTAGGATTCAAGTTCCACCCTTCATCTCTCAGGGATTGATTCCATTCCATTTCATTTTTTCTCACCAAACAGGGCCTTAGCAAGGTAGTATTGAAAGCTACAACCCCTTTTTTCCTTTCATTTTTTACCCTAAATCTTCTCTCTATGTTCCATCTGTCCAACGTAACTATGTATATGATATGTAGCTCGCGTCTATAATTATACGACTATAGTATAAGTCTTGTAAAAACATCGTGCAATATAAATAAATAAATAAATAAATAAGTTGGTAGAAGCTACAAGTAGAAAAGAGTCAATGTCCATGCGCACCCACTCTTTCCTCTACACTATTCATTGTTCACATTATATACCATCCCTAATACTTTGCTCATCCTCTGTTTTTGGGTATTTCAATCTAATCAGCGTTTTACAATGGGCAGCAATGGTATTGATCGATTATCACTGGACTCAATCAGGCAGATACTAGTGGATTTGGAAGATACAATCATATTCAGCTTGATTGAACGAGCAAAATTCCCTCTTAATTCCCCTGCTTATGCTTCTACTAATAATAATCCTTCACTTCCTGGATTTTATGGCTCTTTAATGGAGTTTCTTGTTAAGGGGACTGAAGCTGTTCATGCCCAGGTCAGTTATTTTCAATTTTCAATCCCACATACTCTGAATAATGTGGTAAAGTACTCAAAATAATACTCTCGATCCCTTGAGTATATTTCCAGTGCCCTCACTCTAAAGTCAAAAAGTCAAATTCTTTGCTAATTAAACAGTAACAATCGCCATAAGATTTTATTTGTTGGCGTGGCCTTAACTTGCGGCATAATATAGTGCATGCAGTGCTTATGAGGGGCAGAATAATCCATTGAAATTGTAATTCTTGTGGGGTATTTGTGATGTAAGTCTCAAGGGTAGGAACAACCGAAGCTAACTTACAACAAGAACACGATCAACTCAAGTGAAAAACTCACGGATCCAAGGACGCACGGCCGTGCTTAAGGACACGGTATGACCGTGCCAAAGTTCTGCCCAGCACGCCTAGATTTGTAACTCCTCACGGTTTCAGATGGATTTGTGTTTGCACTCAAAACTAAATCAAAGCAAGAAACCTTGGCCTTGATTGAGCTTGAAAAGAATATGAAAAGGAAAAGGAGACGTGGGGAATGAAGTTCACTGATTAGAACACGAAAAGAGAGAGCTTATGGTTTAAGGAATCCAAAAGCTAACTTCATGAACTTTAAGTGAATTCAATGGAATTTGGATAGTTCTAAGCCTTGTGATTAGATAAGATACACCACTAATCACTTAGCTTAGGACCCTTAACCTTTGATTAGGTAAGATACACCACCTAATCAATGATTAAGACTCACTTGAACACCACCTTAATCGGCCTAATTAAGGATAAGCAAGTTAAGTGTTTAAGAGGAACTCAAGACACAAAGTCTTTGCTTTCTTTCAATACTCAAGCTTCTTTTTTTACAAAAAGGGAAGCAAAGGCATTTATAAAGCCCTTGGTTACATGAAAACAAGCTTTCCTTCTAGGCAAGGAAAGGTATTAAAACTAATCCTATGCTTAAGTACACGGTTTAAGCTTAAACATGCATAATCTGAAAGTTTAAGATACAAAACACAAGATTTCTCTTTTAAACTTTTTCCTAAGCATTAAGAAACCTTGTTGACTCAATTTCCCAGCTAGGAAGGCAAGAGTGCACGGCTAGCCACCTCAAAAGGACTGAAAAATGCATGTGTGCCATGTCATGCTTGAGTGGTCGAATGAGAGCTTGCAAAATGGTGGTGTTTCACTTGCTCCACGTGTCTCTCTCACAAGTGGCTGGGTGGTGGTTTATCAACCAGCTCAAAATGACCTAGTTGGCAGTCTTCCACCTTAAGCAAACCCCTTGAAGGAGGAAAACTACTAGGCTAAGTAACCGGGTGTCAGTCAGCCGGTTTCTGCCTCAACTTGCAACGCATGCTTGACACTTCAAATGATGACTAATTGCTACGTTTCTTACATGGATGGAAACCTCAAGATGTCTAGATTACCCTCCTTTTTGAATCATAGCAATTGGACGTCATTTGCCCCTTGAATCAGCCTGATTCCCAAAACCGTGCAGATTGGACTCCAAAACAGCACAGGTTTACTAATTAGCTTAATTCACTAACCAATTGAACTCCAAATCTGGTAATTCAAGTTGGAAATGAAAGCTAAGATCTTAAGCTTTTCATGGATGCAAAAATTGGACACTTAAACCTCATGGAAGATTAAGAAATATAATCTCCAAAACCGGGTAAAATCTGGATGTAAACTGTCTTCAGGGCAGTTTGACTTAAACATAGATTTTGGATGAGCAAATGAACTCCAATGAGGCTGAAACTTATTTTATTAGAAACCTAACATCCTAGGGTTTATGAGAACACCAAAATCAAGGACTTAAGTCACCCCAAAATTAGGTGACCATAATCAGATTTCACGGGTAAGTGCAATCTGACCCGGCAGCATGGTGTATTTTGATGTCTAGGCTTGTTTTTGATTTTTGGTTCTTGCCTAAACATTATGGAAGTGAGGGATGACCACCAGACCTCCATCAATTTGCCTATCAAAGGAAAGGTATTGGCGGGATCACCCAATGTGGCATGTCAAACCTAATATGTTTATTGCTCTGTTCTTAACTATGATGTAGCATTTGATTGAAAGTAATGCAATCACTACATAATGGAATCAACCATGTAATGCAATTAACAGTGTAATGGAATGGAATAATAATTACATTACTATGTTTGGTTACAAAGTTTTTACAATTATAAGGGAATGGACTCATTTACAAATAATGAAGTACTTGCAATTCAATCCGTATTTAATTTTGCTTACTTTAATTATTTGTAGCTTGGTTGATAATTATCATCTAATATCTTATCATCATGATTATGATATTTCATATGAGACTTCATTCTATTTCTTCTAAATTACAAATTTACAATAATATAATATTGTTCAAGTTTAGCAAGTAGAGAGAGAAGATGGTGATGATGTGAGAGAGAGGTGGGGGCGGGGAGGGGAGAGACGATGCCTAGAACATACAAAAATACAATTACAATAATACGATTAGGGGTGGGCAATGGAATGGGTTGGGCCAGACTAGGCCAACTCATTAACTAAACGGATCGAGTTGGGTCCAGTATATTTGTTAATGGGTCGATCTGGGTTATGTCCCAATGAACCCGACCCGCCCATGAGCGCCTAATGAGTGTTTTTGGTGAGTTATTTTTTCAATTAATGTCTTTATAATTTTCCAACCAAATTAAAATAGTCTAAATTCAAAGTTAGAAAATACACAACCAAGCTAATAAATGGGTCGGGTCAGGTTGGCCCATGGGTGGCCCGCTTTGGGCCCGTTTAAAAACATAACAAACTTGTGCAAAACAACGGTGTATAATAATTATTGTTCTGTACAAAGTGTTGGTAATAAGCTTAACTAATTGGAACATGTAAACTAGTGTGTCAAGTAGGTTGAAAAAAATAATGGGTCACTAAACGGGCCGTTAATGGGCTAGCCCAGTCCAACCCGTTAATATGCCTTAATAGGCTGGCCTATTATTGGCCCAGTCCATTATTGACCCGACCCTTTATTAGCCCTATTTTAAATAGGTTGACTGCTTAATCCAATGCGTACTCGATCTGTTGTCCACCCCTAAATATGATCATGGTCTGAGTTAAACTTCATCCAGTATGGAGAGGAGAGAGAAAGGGGTGAGGGGGCTTCAAACACTTAAAAACATGGTGTTATAGTCTTAAGATATGGAAAGCAGAAGAGAGATAATGGAGAGAAGAGAGAAAAAATCCCCAAATATAATAGCTTATGGTTGGTTAAACTTTGATTCAAAGGTATGCAATCACAATAGTTTAGGAAAAGCCAAATAATTGTATTTGCATAGATTAAGGTAAAAGTGATTACAATGCAATCTTGGTTACATCCCCTTAATACGAACCAAACATGATAATGGAATCATCATTACTATTTTGATTGTATTACCATTGTGATTACACATAATCAAACGAGCCATTAGACTAAGATCTCATTTTCAATACTTAAACGAAAATATTTGTCTTTCAGGGTGGAAGGTACCAAAGTCCAGAAGAAGTCCCCTTTTTCCCAGATCATTTGCCACCTTCATTAATACACACTCAAAATTGCTCACAGGTAACTGTTTTTCCTCCAAATCTACTTCAAAAATTAATACGGAGTTCAGAAAACAGGCTTTTTCTCTATTAACACATGGTTTTCAATCTTCAGGAATTACCTTCTGCTGCTGCATCAGTGAGTGTAAACAAGAACATATGGGACTCATATGTCAATCAGTTTCTTCCCCTCCTCGCTTCCAAGGGCGATGATGGGAACTATGCATTGTCTGTGGCTGCTGATCTTGTGTGCTTACAGGCGAGTAACACCAACCAAGTTCCGAATTCGCATCTTCTTAGCTCATTTTGGTCTAGAATTGGAATTGAGTTATCAGTTGTGCTCGGACAATTTTGTGTTGATGCTTGAAAGAATTTGATTTCAGGCCATATCTAGAAGAATACACTATGGGAAGTTTGTGGGTGAAACCAAGTTCAGAGGTGCAACAGAAGCTTATAGTGCTGCAATCCGTGCAAAGGTAAGTGCGTCCTCCTTACCAACTGTGAAAGTGTTCCAAATCAGTGGTGGCCAGTCAGCTGGGGCGAGCTGACGCTGGCTAGTTTGAGCCACAGATCCACCAACTCATATGGCCAATCCTAGCTTGGCTCGCTCATTGGTGCATCATGCTGGTCCTGGCTACATCTCCTCTCTCAAATCTTGACCTTTATCAAGGCAGGCTCGGCCAGAACCGTTCTTCATTTGGCCATTGCCAAGAGCCACATTTTACCCGAGAAATCATTTCTGCATAACTTCTAAATTATGAGAATAAACACTTCGATTATGCGCGTTCTATTTCAGGACAGAGAAACTATCACAAATCTATTGACAGACGAGAAAGTAGAAGCAATGGTGAAGCAAAGGGTTAAGAAGAAAAGCATGATTTTCGGGCAGCAGGTTACCCTTAATGACACAAACAATAGCAGCAATTTCAAGGTTGATCCATCTTTGGTTTCTCGTCTTTACGACGAATTAGTTATTCCTCTTACCAAAGATGTTGAAGTTGAGTACCTTCTCAGACGCCTTGACAACTGAGAATCACCTTTGCAAGAGGATATTTACTTGCTGGGAAGGATTCAAAATGCCAACCCAAATGCATTTCACCGCAAACTAGTATTCCTGTTTATCAAAAAATTGTTGTAAATATCTCCAAAGGAATGACATTCCACTTGCATGGCACACGCTGTTGAACAAACTATTCCTCGGAAAACTATGGTTATAGTGACTGTCATTATAAGACAACCACCCCTTCTGTCATTTCTCGGTAAGAATGATATCGAGAATTTAATCGGCGTCGGTGAGTATTCATAGTCTGTGTCATGGTTTTAGCGTCCAAGGCTCTCATTGAAGTTTAAATTTTTTATGTTTTCACAATAACTAAAGCTTATAAATTATGGAATTCGTCTATATCAATGAAAATGGTTACGACATAATGAGAAAACATGCTGAAAGCTTGGGATGATGTGTTCAGAACTTCAGATCTCCTGCAATCAGCGGTGTGCTAACCCTCTTTTTATCCATTATATTTTTGTTTCATAGTCCTTCAATGCCATTTTAGGAAGACATATAATTGTTTTGGAATCTTTTGATGCGACATATCAAAGGGCAATATATATATTATACTCTTGGAAACAAATGCTCCCAAGAATCTACATTAGCAAATATATATTAAAAAATTAATATCTGATAAATATATACTTAAAAAATATATACACATATGCAATGAGGGCATGTGCTCTCAAAGCACATAAGAAATCACCATCAGAGGGGACTAATTAGGATGGAGACCGAGGGATTGGTCGAAATTATCAGAGGTCAGCACTAATTGAGGGCAATTAGCAGGATCGGGGATGCTTGGAGTTATTTTTTGTTTCAGTTGCCTCCCTCTCAAAAATAGGGGATTGACAAATTAAGAATAAACAAATAATAATTAATTATTTGTTTCCAAATTTATAAGCATTTTTCTATTTTTAAATAATAATGCTGATTTGTCAAAAAAGTTAAAAAAATAAATGGTCAGTCCTATTAAGTATTTATTTACAATGTCTAACGATAATTTTCAGTATGATTTAGCATAATGCAGTGTTTTTTATCATAATTTAGCATATTCCAACAATAAGCATTAATAAATACTTCGCATAGGTCGAAAAGATCCCATGCATCAGACATTCAGACCACATCCAATCCTCGCTATGCTTACATTCGATCACAGACCACTTGGAAGTAAGTATTTTCGCAGCACCTCAAGGACAGTGCAAATTTGGCTTTGAATTCAAGGTTTAGAGCAGGAATCAAACCAGAAGATGCAATCCATGTCACTACACATCAAACAAAATTCTCTTAGGAATCTCCACCACTGTCCACACCGAAGGGTCACAATAAACAGAAAAACAAAATCGTTTCATGGGAAAGCCAAATATGTCATCTGAGAACAAAATGAGGTCCATCCTAAAAAGATTCCCCTCCCAACTCGTCTGAAAGAGTGAGGATCACTATTGTGAGGGTACAGCATCTTCACGGCCCTAATTCTTCCCGATGTCCTTCAGTCCACAAATCTGTTCTTCTCCCATAGCCGACATGACGCTAACAATGAGGTCTTTCCCCTCCTCAAAGCCACTCTTAATCTGCAACATACAAGGTACACAAACCAATTAAAACAAATAGCAGGCATTTTAGGAGACGCGTAAAGTGCCCATCTCCATTTTAAATGTAGAGGACAACGTTTCATACATCTGATGCACCCCCCCCCCCCAAAAACCTTAGACGAGGCTTAAAGATTTTTGTTTGGTTTCGTTTGTATCTGTTCTTGAAACTACAGCACAGTGTATATGTTCTAGAAAGTACAGCACAACATCCAAAATGATGATTCGAAGTGGCTAGTAATTCTTCATCTAATCTTTCTAGGGTGTCAGCAACAGTGGTTCTCACCACAAAAACACTAATGCCATACTCACAAGTCACAATCGAAGTTCAATGTCAGAGACCACAATCTCAAGCCAAGACGATTATGCAAGTGAAATGAATGATAATGGCGGGTACGAAATGAAATGAAGGGTTAAGTCTGGTTGGTTGTGTTTACATGTCAATGAGGTCTTGGCCTAGTACTCAAGATTGGCTACCACAGGACATTGTCAGGGCCGAATTCCCCTCCTGCTGCGCTGATTATGCAGTTATGCCTCCTCTACAAAACCCCCCATCGCCTTTTTTGCTTTTTCTTTTTTTTTTTAAAAAGTTGTGATTTATTTACATGTGAAATGCTTTGTTCGCTACAAAACCAAAGGACTTCACCTGGGCAAGCAATGCTTCATCAGTAGGAACCCTCAAATCATCCTTGGTGTTCCCATTCTCAGTAAGAAGGCTAACCTGCACATTTAGTTATACGGGCTTTAGCAGTATGTACTAAAACATAACTCAAAGCAAACCAAACCATCTATACATCTGTTGCTTCACCCCCCCCCCCCCGGGCGAACACAGGAATCAGAAAGACAGTTGACGAAAAAGTGCAAGAGAAAATAGACATACATCACAAGTATACCTCATCTAGGACGAAACTCAAAATTTTACAGCGATCAAAAGCTACAAATGACCTAATGGTTCTGTTTTCTAAATTGTTTTTGAAGATTTAGGTCCATTTAAAAGTAGTGCACACGCTTGATGAGTTGGGTAACAAAAGGCTAATTCAAAGGGTACGAGGCTTTGTTGCTTTTTGGGGGGTGGGGTGGAAACGCCTTTTGAAAACTCAAATTCACATAGTCCTAAGGTGTCAACGAATGAATGATTGTTGGAACAGCACAATAACATATTATCCACACCCCCCCCCCCCAAAAAAAAGAAACACACAGAAAGTTGATGCAACATATTTCAAAAATAGTACGTCAGTTATCAGTTCTTCAAACAAAAATAGATGATTAAAGTAATACTCACAAAACCATCTTCAGAGATATCTATCAGCTGATAATCAGTACGGTTGACATGAGGAACCTGAAAAAAGGAGAGCCATTCAAGTGGCAGTAACACAAGTGGCATTCAGTTTACAATGAATACTACAATAGGTCCACAAAGAAAATAAAGGAACTTACATCACAGTTGTGGGATGATGGCACAATATCCTCAAGTTTCTTCCCTGTGAAAATGTCAATCCCTACAAAGTGACACTTAGCGTGTCCATGCTTTCCGGTCTTTGATGTGGAGACCTCAACAACCTAAATCCAGATAGTATGACAGAAAAAAACTGTAAGCATCTTCCTGAAGTTACTGTAGAACGCATAAACCAAATGAAATATAGGATTATTAAGAACCAACATTCAAACACAGAATAAAAACTTGAAAATAAGAGAGACAACAATTCAACGTTAATCTGCTATATGGCATTAACCCACCTTGACATCAATTGACTTTCACCAAGTTATACATGACCAATAAGATCCTCTTCAATGATGATTTTGATTCATTAATAAACCCACAACCAAGACAAAGGAACAAGAATGATGACGGTCCTCTTTTGTGCATGTATCAGATTCCACTTTATAGATGGATGAAATATTTTTGCAATTATTTGAGAGAAGCATATTATAGATTAAGGAAAAAACAAATTAGACCATTCATGTGCTGGTTCGCCTTGAAGGGCTCATTTTGCCCAAAAAAAGGGAACAATCGTCCATACATTTCTATTTACCAAAGCAATAGCAACGAGCGAAGTCAAAGCTTTCTTTAATTACATCTCCTATTAAGCCTGAAAATAAAGATCTAATTTCCTCCTTGTCTCCGTTTCAACTTAAATTTCATCAGTAACTGTCCGTTACAAAAACAGAACTAAGAGTCTGGTTCTTCCTTTAACAGAATCAAAAAAATTTTATTCTTCTTTTCACATTGGAGGTATCATAGCCATACACAACCTATTTAACAAACAGAGCAGAAAAGGAACAATTTTTCAGCATAGACTAAGCAGAAACCTAAATTTTTAAACTCTGAGGACAAATTCAATGGGACAGAAAAACATATAAAACAAGCACAAATTCGATTCCCTTATCAAAAAGGAGAAACAAGCTTTTGATCAATCCATCAAGCACAAACCTTAACCTTCAACACTAATCTACCCAACATCCAGTTAATAGGGCCAATAGGCAACCTAAAAACCAAAAAAATTTGAAAATACACATGCTGTATGTCATCAAGCAAATAACCCCCCCCCCAAAAAACTTTGCCAAATGCAACATCAAAGGGAAACCAACCCATCAAAGCAACAACAACCCAATGTCAATTTCGCAGACAACTACAGAAACGAGAAGTACCCATGAAAATTCAACCAAAAGGGTACCAGAAAATCAGGTCTCTATCAAAAAAATCACAGATCTACGTATATTAGAATGATGGAGGACCTTGCAAGGACGGTTCTTGATGACGATGTAGCCATTCTTACGAATCGTACCAGCCTGTTGGGGGTAAGTCTTGGAAGCACCGGCATCGGCCTTGGACTCAAACTGGTGCTCCTCGTCCGACATCCTCTTTCTATCTCGCTCTTCCTGACTGAGTGCGAGGTGTTGACCGGCAAAGAGGAAGAGGATGAAAGCGAGAGAGCAGAAAAGAGGAGGGGAAGGTAAAGGGGGTGAACGATGGGAAGGCAAATTAAGGGTTTTTGTATTTACCCAACATCAAAACTCCAATCTTTTTTCGTGTAAATTGTTATTTGGGGGATCTTTTTTGATTTGTGGTTGTAGGGTTTTTGTGGACTTAGGTTGACCCTTCTTGTTGATCTTTCGCCGTTGGATTCCGCAATTGCATCAGATTCTGCGATCGTGCGCCAGGATTTTTTTTGTCCCGTCTACACTGGAAGATTCTTAAAAAGGACGAACAAGGGGGAGTGAACGGGCATCTTACCTGCCCCAATGTTTTGGTTGTGTTTCAAATATACCTGATCAATCGGTTGAGGCCTGTCTAATTTCTAAAAGATAAAGGTTAGGATTTACTTTTATTATCTCTAATTTATTCGATCCTTAAATTAAGGGTACCCGATCATAATGAGAGGGCTCGGATAGGGGTTTTGATCCTTTAACCTGATTCGCTGACCATCACTTTTTTAAAAAATTAAGATTTAAAATCAAAACAAGACCGTTTTGTTTTATTTATTCAAAACTTTTTCACTCTATACTTTCTCGTCCCCTCTTAGCCTTTTCCCTTATTGGCCTCTCCAAATCTTAGTAATTTATAACTTTTTATTACTCTATCTCTGATGTCTGGAGTAATCGTTTTAGTGAAACAGCCATTTTAATTACTAAATTACACATTAGAATGCTTATAATTACGATACATTTCATTGAAATATTATCTTATCATTTGACCTTTTGTTTTTGTAGGTTGTTTAATATTAAATTTTATAATAAAAATTTACGTTTAAAAAGTTGGTAACTCACTCAATACTTCCAAACCCAAGTTAGGTAATGAGTTCTGTAACTAGAGGCTGAAATGATTTCTGTAACTAGAGGAGTGCCCTCTCGATTCTCCCAAGTTGTCATCACCCGTAACTGTTCAGTATCACTTTTTTCACCTATTTGTTTAGGTCTGAGGTGAAAAAGCTGTGGAGACAGAAGTTTTGCACCTCTTCATTGTCATGAAATTCCAGACATATCAGTCTTAGTGACCTCTTTGCTCCACATTATAGCACTTGACAATGAGCTCTTTTTTGTGGGGGAGGGGGGGTGTGACCGCAGCCATGAGAGTTATGTGCAGAAGAGAGTGGCAACCGGTGCACTTGGCGCTTATATACCTTGATAAGAGACCTAACAACTTACTGTTCTAAGCTTTTGGAAGACTACTTTGATTCACCAAATAACAAAAAAACTGTGCCAAATGCATTGAGCATTAAAAAAAAAAGGGCGCAATATTAGATGCTTTCATTGGACAAAACAGACGGTTGTAGTGAACATTGCAATTTACAACAACAAAGAGCTCTTGAATGGGTTGACACTTGACATCCCCCTTTGATGCACGACATGGAAAACCTGAGGTCTGACTCCTCAACTTGTTATCTGTTGATCATCACAAATTACCTGCAAGACCAAGAGAGAAGATGATGAATAGATCTGTCTGCCAACAATTCATTCCCCACAATGTTTTTCAAGCTCAGATCCCACTTAGGGACCTGGGATAAGAAATACATCTAAGACCAAGAGAGGTAAGGAATCACTGCAGGATGAAGCCAACCTGGTGCCAACAACATAGAGAGGGGATGGTGTATGTTGTTTGGAAAGGGATCATGTAACCAGATGGTCTCAGTAAGATACCCCAATCTGAATATACTGTAGCTTTAAAAACTAGAACACAAATAAATATTGACCACTACTTGCAAAGCAGGAGAGGTGGTGCTTCCTGGGGCTCACTTTGGGAAGTCTGGTAGGAAGCGAGCTAAAAACCATTGAACTATGCTGTCAATGGCAATGTAGGCGATGACATATTGACATGTACCTATAGATTTTGAATTAAAAAGTTTCAATCCATTTGTGACCGCAATCATTGGATGCTTAATTACTTTGCTAATATAGAAGCTAGTAATTTCAGAATAATAGAAGATAAACACAGATGAGAGGATTTCTACCTCAGGAGCCGCGAAGGTTCAGTAACTTGTTTAGAGATGAGCCTTGCGGTGTCTTTCCACCAAGTGACTTCAACCTCCTTCTCCTGGAACCTCTTTTTCATGCATTCTAGATGATTTTCGAGCTCTTTGATTCGTTCTTCCTGTCTTGCTTCCAGCAGCTCATGCAATCGTCTTTCCAGTTCTAGTGGAGGAACTCCATAGTATTCAGGGATGCCTGCATCCTGGGGATCAATCACCTCACCCGAGCTAACTGTGATGCTTTGAGCTGCAGTGTATGTAGGGTATATCTGCAAAATAAACTTCTGAGATCAACACAAGAGCAGTGTGCAGAGAGCAATCAGAGGGAAATATGACAAAACATAATTACATTATGGAAAATGAAACCGTCTACAAATTGAACAGCCTGATCAGTTTCAAGAACACCTGCTACATAAAATAAGTGGCTTAAGTTCTAAGAGGCACTGATGAACAAGATCACATAAGTTTCAAGCAAGGATAAAAAAGAATCAGCAGAGTAATCAAGAGAATTTCTCTAATATTTCACTCCATGTGGAAATGGAGGTGACAGAGTTCATACTTGAGTCCCCATTACCATGGGGATTGAGGGGAAGGAGGTCAAATGTACGTAGCCTTACCCCTAAAATATCAGAGGCTATTTGCCTATTTCCATTGGATACTAGATCTGAAGACTACTGATTACCCAGTACGCCACATGAAAAGAAGTACAGGACAAGTTGGTCATTTGGTATGACACTTCAGAGGACATTTCTGTTCCTACACTACAGAGGAGAATGTTATTCGGCTGGACATTAACAGGTTTGTAAATCAGCTGAGGATGTTCCCACCAAAAACGGAATGCATGCAATAGAAAAGAAAATGAAGAAGAGAATCATATGTTGCAAGAATTACGAGTTATTGAACCTGAGCAGCCTCGTGATTTTCTGACGACTCTCCTTTCTCTTCATCAACACGCAGATGCTCCAATTCAGCAGCCAATTCTTCCTCAAGGTGATTCAACCCTTCCACAGGAACCTCTCCTTCATCCATTTCACAGTGTTTGTCATATACTAAGCTGATTCCAGATTCTGGTTGGCTAAGTGATGGTGCATGATCTTCAAGGGAATATGGGCTGACATTGCTTAGGCCATCGAAGGTAGTGCTGACTGCATAAGCAACTCTGGGATCTGATGGCTTTGTGCTACTGGCATTGCTTCGATGTCCCTCTCTGATGCTCATGAGGAACACCTCCATTTCTCTACGCAATTCCATTGCCTTGTCAAGCTCAGTCTTGCTGGCAGCTATGAGGGATAGCAGACCTAGCCCAGCTGCCAAGTTGAACGTCATCTCCTGCCTTTGACACCCTGAACGATGAATTTCTTCAAAACTTAGTCTGAATGATATCGAAAATTTGTCAAAAAGCCAAATGTCTCAGCTTCACTACACAGAAGGCACAGAATCCCCTCAATGAAGTCATAACATTATTTTGAGCAGCATTAGTCAGTGCTAATAGTATCATTTAGACTGTCCAGATTGTGTCCTGTTAAGTGAAACTAGAACCTTTTCATGTCATAAAGAATCTAAGCTATGTTAGCTAAAGTATCAACCACACGTATCCAGGATAGTCCCATTCAAGAGTCAATTTTGCCCCTTTTTTTGTCGGGTTTTCCATGTCTTAAGTCTGAATCAAGTTTTCAGAATGTAGAAAGTGTAATCATGTTGAAGTATCAAATATCCAACATAGACACTTGAGGTGCAACAAAGACTTTGTGTAACATAGGTAACATACTGTACAATACTTATAAGTCGTTCAAAATCTTTTTTTGTGGTCAAGAAAACAATCCACCTGCGCCGTCCCACAGTATTTTCAAAGCAAGTTATAAGTTGGTCCACCATACCCATATTGGCAATTTACCTCCATTATGTAAGTACTTCTGCAAATTGTTAGTATTATCTCACCATTTTTACGAGTACTTCTATTTTCTTCATATATTTATCGACTAATGCACTCATTTCTTAAATAACAATTCCGTACAATCACAAACTACATGGCATCCAAAGAAGATCAGATAATGCAGTCTGTCTACACGCAGCCAACATATCTAATTATGAGCAACAGGCAAATTTAGGCCCAACTTTCATTTCTGAAAATTCTAGCATTCTGTTTTCCAATTTCTTGCCTACTGTAATTCTGGGGAAATCAAACACACAATTCTCTAGAATATACAAACACATTACGCAAAGACACCAATCACAGCAAAAAGAACAGGAAAAAAGAAGAATCAACCTGAAGCGCGATTTCTGGAACGATTCTCCGACACTCCAACCGGCGATTCAAGGCGATGATCATCAACACCTCCAACAACATCGACTTTCTCTCTCATCCTACTCCTACCTCTGCTCTGCTTGCTTTCTCTCTCCTCAACTGCGGCTCTCTTTCGTCCCCTGCATTTGCGCACAACCGTAAGCAGGCGATAAACCACCAGACGCACCGGCGAGGAACATTCTACACCGCGCTGGATACACATTCTAGAACCTTCTACTCCGCCGGTCATGGAGCTTCCCAGCTGGAGCTTCCTAGCCGGAAAACTCCCCTCGTCGTCGCTGGAGTTCTGGTGATCGCCGCCCCACATTATGCTCTAGAATTTATTTATTTTTTTTAGGGAAAAAAAAAAAAGCAGAAAGCTGAAGTTCAAATGGCAGATATGCAGTCGCCTTTTTATATGGAGAGATACTCCAGTGGGGCGGTGAGTTTTTCAAATTGGGTAAAACTGTAAATTTAAAAGAAAAAACGAAAAGAGAAAGGTAATTTGAAGATGCAAAATTGATGTGTTTTCGAAGCCTCGAATCTGACGAGGTCGAGGAGAACTTTGAAAGTCTTTGTGTCAGGGTTACTCCAACTCTTGGACTTTTGGTTGTAGAATTGCATTTTTTATTTGTGTTTATTTGTGTTTATTTTGAACGAACTTTTGTTCTTTTTTTAAATTTAGTCATTGGTAAAGATGGTCCTTTGATATATTCACAAATCACAACTCACGACTTATTTGTTTCAACCGTTAAATTAGTGGTTAGTGATTGAGAGCAGTTAAGAATAGTTCGAAGCTATTTGACTTTCAAATTATATATGCAAGTAGTGATCATGAATTGTTTGATGCAGTTAGCAGTGGTTAAGAGTTGTTTGGTATGATAGTCAGTGGCTATAAGTGCTTAGAGCAATTAACAGTTATAAAATGATGACAACACATTCGTTCCATCTAGTAGCAAGGTCAAAATTCATGAACAAATGAAAAATAATGAGTTGACTTTATTTCTACAGTTTAGACTCATAAACTACAATAACCTAGACTAGTAGGAGGTAGTGGTTACCAAGATTTGATTATATCAAACTTTAAACAGAGTTGTTCTAGTCATAGGCGAATCTTCATATACAATAGGGGTGTCCATGGACACCCCTAACTCAAAAAACAATCCTAAGTTATTATTTTAAAGGGGTTTAAATTATCATAACTAAACACCCATAAAAAGGTTCAATAAGCCTAAGATATTCTTACAATTAGCAGACTCAACTACTAATAATTATAGTTTTTCTTTTTTAATAAAAAATATAGTTGTAAAGATAGGCCAAAAGTAATCCAAAACAACCAGCCCAATAGCTCAACCTCTCTTCCATCCCACACTCTCACTCGATGACTCTCTTTAATATCTCTTTTTTAGTCATCTTCCTAATCCTGGTTCTCTTTCAGTTAAATTTCGAAAACATTATACCAAAAGCATATCAAATTGATCAAATTGAGGGGTGAGGCCTATATATAGTTTGTTATATTGTAAAATATTTAAATTTGACACATTTTCTAATGACTTTATCATGCATCGATTTCAAATATGAAAAATAATAAACGACAATGGTAATAATAGACTATTGTATTTGCGTATTATTTTAACTTTATTTTTTATTATATATGTGGATGAATATTAGTAGCTGGACACCCTTAATCGGCATGTCTAGATCCGCCACTGGTTCTGGTTTTGTTTTGAATGGATTTATTTATGGAGTAAAATATCTGAAGATATACAAAAATATCGTTAAATCACAAACCATTTTAATTAGAAAAATATGTCTTTTCAAAGTAGCTCATTCGACTGTTTGACCACAGGTAAACATCAAATGAAATCCTATCATATAACATTTTATAAAAATACAAAAGGTCTATTTTTTTGAACTTATCATGAGTACTTATCTTCAACAAATTAGTATTAATCAATACCAATCAGCACTCATCAGTATTCATCAGCTTTCATTAGCACATATTTATATTTTCTACTCAAAATTTTAGTCATAATCAGCATTTATGAATGACACTCATCACTATTGATCAACAATAAATTACTGATAATATTCTTAAAAAAATCCTAACAAATGAATAATATATGTATTCCCACAGAGACTCGATCTCTCTGTACAATTGGCCTCATACATAAAAGATTAGCAAGGCATCTTACCCACAATTTGTCAATTGTTCACACAGTAAAAACCAAAAAAAAAGATATAAAAAATATAAAAAAAGAGGGAAAGAAAATGGCGGGAGGGGGGTGGATTGATGCATATTTCCTGGAACCAGGCCAGCTTATTATACCTAACATTTGGAAGGGCAGGCCCGGCGAATTCAATTACTTTTGATTATTGCAGTTGCTCGGTTCCGAGTCTGATCCAAATGTCCCTATTTTTGGTAGGCCCTCTCTATTCACGCTTCCCCCGTTTCCCCATTCAATGATAGCTTGAGGTCAATTCCTGTCCATGACACGCGTGAAGGAGATGGGTCCCGCATATCAGCCCTCTGTCTCGTAGAGTTGGAAAAAATTAACCCGATATAATTATCGATCCGAATCCAACACGAAATTAAGTGGATTTGGATACAAATTTTTGACCCGTTTAATTAAATGGGTTGACACGATCAATCTGTTTAATTAAACGGGTTAGATTCAGGTTGATATTTTCGACACGAAAAAGTACCTATTTAACTTGTTTAATTAAATGAATTGAATAAATCAATTCATTTTTTCATTTGTCATTTATCAGTTTACTTTTTATTAGATAATTAAGAATATAAAATTTTTTAAAAATTATGAATTATGACAAATCAGGAAAATTTTTAACACTATAATTAAGTATTAATTGAAAATATTAAATGTGTAAATAGTTAATTAGGCAACTGAATTTGACCTGTTTATCTTGAACGGGTTAAGCGAGTCAACCCGTTTAAAAATTAAATGGGCACAGGTCAAAATTTTTCAACCCGTTTAATAAACGGGTTAGGCTCAGGTCGAATAATTCTTAACCCATTTAAGCTCGACACGCATATGAACCCAACCCGACACGACCTATTACTCAACTCTACTGTCTCCCATTTAAGGAATGATACAACTTGACCCGCGTGGAAGATTGCATCTGCAGTCTTTCTCGCATGTCTTTTTTTTATTTTTTTTGCTTTTTTGTAATTTTGTGTGTAATATATAATTTTTAGGTGATTAAAAAAAAGAGTTGTGAGTTATAAGATTGGTCCATAATAAATATTTTTATTAAGTAATTAAAATTGAAGTTTCATGGGTTGGAGAAGTTATAGAATGCAAGTCCAAAAAAGTGAAATTTTTCTTGATGTGGCATACTTGAGTTCTAATTTTTGGAACTTAGATTGGGAATGCCTTAAGTCGTGTATTTTCGTTGAAAAATTGTAGGTGTGGAATAGATGGGAGTGGAAAAGTGAGGAAAGAAGTGGGTGAAAGTTGATAGGAGTAGTATTTGTTTAAGTGTGGGAAGAGGATGGAAGGAGTAGGTGAGAGTGGAAAGAAGTGGGAAGGAGTGAGAAGGAGTTAAATGAAGTAAGAGAGTTGATTTAAGTAACATATTTTGTTTTTTAATGTAATCTTTTATTTGTGATAGTAATTACCGATGACAAAATTTTTTTAGACTGAAAAAACATTTTTCTGTGTTGACTCAGGTACAAAATATTGTTTCGTGGCCGTTGTTACCCCAATAAAAATTGTAATTTTCGTTATTCGTAAAACAAATTGCGAATGTATTTTTTCATATATTAACCAAATACGAACAATGAAAAAAATACACATATGTTCAGGTCTTGTTCTTTTCGTCAGTAAATTCAAATTTACCAATCTCAACAAACTTCAACTC
This sequence comes from Carnegiea gigantea, assembly GCA_029747015.1. Lineage (NCBI taxonomy): Eukaryota > Viridiplantae > Streptophyta > Magnoliopsida > Caryophyllales > Cactaceae > Carnegiea > Carnegiea gigantea. Next base: position 693,532 of record JAKOGI010000015.1, on the reverse strand, counting down.
ATCACATCAACCCACTTTATGAACTTCAATTAAAAAAATACTCACTTCGATCAACTTCAATCCACGTCGACCAACTTCAATCAAAGTTAACCTACTTTCCACTATTTTAACTAATTTCAACCAACTTCAACCCACTTTAACCTGCTTCAATCAACTTCAATCAATTTCAATCAACTTCAACTCACTTCAATAAAAAAAATACCCACATCAACCCAGTTCTATCAATCTCAACCAACTTCACCCATTTACCAACCTATATTTCCCAACGAAAAGAACATGCATTTAGTATACGAAAAACAATTTGTGTGTCGAACTTTCAATATTTTGTTACTAACGCACATGGAAAAAAAATATGTGCTCAAAATACACGTACAAAAAATCTGCACTTCCTATCACGAATGTAACACCCAGGATTTTTATCCCCTTCGTTAAGCCGATTTCGTCATTTTATATCGTTATAAATTGAAATAATATCAATGTAGCCTGCTTAAGTGCTGATTTTATTGAAAAGAATATTATTATTATCACTATTATTAGTTTTATTGGTCCTAAGGATTATTATTGGGTACCATTTTGAGCAGATTCCCGAATACGACTAGAGTGTCGAACCTTGGGAATGATCCTGCAATTTATTGAATCGAACCTTATTATAATCAAAAGGCGAATAAACCGGCCGATGATTATATTAATGGTTACGGTTTAAGAATGGAGGTCGGGAATTGGATTTATGGTATAGCGGGTTGGAGTTTTTATCAGTGGCTAAATAAACCCAAAAAAAAAAACAAAGAACAAAAGGGCCGAAGTCCTTTGGTCGGCAGAGAGAAGCATCGCTAATGGGGGGTTCATTAACCCCAGCCCCGTGACCACACACCGGGAGAGAGAGAGGGAGGCACCGGCGGGGGCGCCGGCGACCGGCCGACGCGCGCCCGGCAGTCCCCCACCCCGGTCGACGCCCAAATCCGAGCAAAGAGAGAGACAGACAGCGAGAGAAGGGAGCCGTGGGTCCAGGTTTGGAGACCCCAACCCTCGGGCGTCCGCCACCAGCGTGGCCACCCTCGCCGGACGCCGGCAATGAGGCGGCGAGCAGAGACGGCAGAGGAAGGAAGCGGCAGCGGGACAACAAAGGGAGGGAGCAGAGCCAACCCAAATCAAGCCCTAAAACGGGTCCTTTAGCTTGGATTCGGGGTGGGTTTCCTCTTCCTCCTATTTAATGTTAATTTCGATGAAAGTTTATCGATTATAGTTCATTCAGGTTGCATTGGAACTGATTATTTATGATGTGAGGAAACTGTAGCGTAAACTGAACGATACCTAGTATATATATTAATCGTATTGAACAAGTTTATCGATTATATATAGTTTATCGATTATGTGAAATATATTTGATTATATATATAGTTTATCGAGTTATAATCGATTATATGAGAGTTATTCGTTCATATAACGTTTATCGATTTATATGTATGAAGTTTAGTGATTTATCAATATGTATAAAGTTTAGTGATTTATCGATTTATGTGAAGTTTAGTGATTTATCGATTTATATGAAGTTTAGTGATTTATCGATTTGTATGAAGTTTAGTGATTTATCGATTTATATGAAATTTAGCGATTTATCGATTGTATGAAGTTTAGTGATTGGATATAGTCTCCGATTATATGAAGTTTATCAATTATATATAAAGCTTATCGATTATATAAAAATTATCAATCATATCAAGTGTAATGATTATATGTCGCTATCGATTATAGAAAGTTTATTGAGTATATAAAGCTTATCGATTTATGTGTGGTTTACGTGTATTCATCGTTTATAGTGCTTGCATAGAAATGGTATAGTTATGAATGCTTATTTACCTGATTTCTAAGCATTCCTAAATGTTTATCGGTCGCCTGTTTCATTAACAAGTCATTGGTAATGAAATAACTCTAAATCATCAGATCGCTGAGATTGAGTAATAAGCATGGGTTATATTGCATCAATTGGATTCTTAACGTAACCAACCCAGTATCCCTTTTAAATTTTACATAGAACTTCAACTTCAAGGTTTCAAAGTTCAGTGTTTATTGCTCTGTCAATAGGCAGAGACTTCAGAATTCAGTGTTTCATAGTTCTGCTAACAGGCAGAAATTTCAAAGTCCAAAGTTCATAGTTATGCCAATAGGCAGAAGTTTCCAAGTTCAAAGTCCATAGTTCTGCCAATAGGCAGAAGTTCCAAAGTGCAGCGTTCATAGCTCTGCCAATAGGCAGAAGTTCCCAAGTTCAAAGTTTATAGTTCTGCCAGTGCGCAGAAGATTCAAAGTTCAACGTTCTATAATTATAGTCCTATCAAATGTTTTATAGTGCATCAACAGTTTTACAGTTCTATAATTCTATCAATAGGTACGGATCCAAAGTCTATATATCCTATGGTTCCGTCAACAAGTATGTAGAGATCTTACTAATCACGTGACAAAGTATATGTTTCACTGTATGATTATTGTTCCCTGTTTTAGTGAGGAAATGTACTTCTGTACATAACTTATTGCTGTATAGTATGGTGAAATCATCAGTTTAGTGATTTCATCGCATTGAGCATGGCGATGGTTTTAATATCATTACTAAACTCCTATAGCTTGTTGCTTGACAGCATCCTCAATGACGTTTAATGACTATGCACGGCATAAATTATATGTTCGGAAATAAGCCTTGATAATGTACGGAGCAATTTATATAAAGTTTTAGTGATTTTCATAACAGATATCCCAGAAAGTGGTATTTATGGGGTAAACTCCTCGATTTTCATTGCGTTTATGCATTCATATGAATGTCTCATGGAAGTTTATTAAGTATAGCTACTTTCAAGTTTAAGCGGGTGATACAAAGGCTATTTCTCTTGCATTGTGATTGGAACATACTGTATGATTGGTGAGTCCTTCAAAGAGAAGGAATTACGAACAGTTGTCGAAAGTTATTATTGCATTTAAGTATTGTTTTAGGAAAAAGGATTATCCACTGAGCGATGATTGCTCATTCCGATTTATTATTATTCCCTTCCCAGGTTTCCGAAATAACCACGTAAGCCGAGATGGAGTCATCGCTGTCCTAAGAGTAAAGCTATGAGCTTGTATGTGAACTGCAAAATGTATTATGATGTAACGACGTGTAATTTCAGTTCTTATGTGCCTGTATTGCATTTCATTTAGAGTCGCTCTACATGGCCGTGTGAGCCACCATCTAAATTGCCCAGGGCTGTACTTTTCATGATTTATTTGTTTAAGCATTGCACTGCGCTAGTTGTGATGCTCTGGGCGGGTGGTCCATAGAGTTGTGAACTCCTGCGGGTAGCCGTTGAGTTAGTTAGTCTTTATTGTTATGTTTTTTTTTTTTTTAGTGCAGGGAAATTATTGTAAGACTTTAAGCCTGGGAAATGGTCAAATTTTTGGGGAAACTCTATCCGTTTCTTCCCAAGACTTAAAGAAAAACGCTAACACTCCTAGCCATAAGGTTGGGGGCGTTACAACGATTTACAAACAACGCTAAAAAAAATTACACATTCCTTTATTATGCCGGAAAAACCATCTATAATTTCTGTCACAAATTACGATGAATGAAAAATAAATCTATTACACATACAACAACAACTATCCACGCTTTAGTGACCTACAACAAATATTTCGTAACTAACGCAAAAAAAAAAAAAATAAGCATCTCTTCCATATATAGAATCATATCCAAAACATCTACCAGTCACGAATAACTAATATTTGCTTAACAACGTGCCAAAAAAATTATTTCTTCAATATACATAATAAAAATTATTTCATCTGTAATTTCCGGCACGACTAACAAATATTTTCATAACATCCGAAAAATAAATAAAATTTTTCATAATTACTATCAGACTATGCATACACACAATTACATAAATTATAAAAGTTTTCAAAATATGAAAAATAGTAGTTATATACAAGAGCGGGAAGGAGTGGGTGAAAGTGGGAAGGAGTTAGAGGAAGTGGTATTTTTTTTAAAGTGCGGAAATGAATAGAAAAGGAAGAGAAGGAGTAGGTGGGAATGAGAAGAGGTAAGTTGGGTCCATTAAATTACGAAAAGAATACTCATCATTCAATTCAATTCAATTCAATTCATTTATTTAATACTCCTACTACTAGCTAACTTAATTTCATGTTGGAAATCAATTAACTAACTTTACTGCTTATGTGATTTAAGCAGGGACATTCTTGGATACAGGTGGTGTCCCCCAAAAAAAAAGGCTCTTCCTATGGTGTTTATGAGCTTGATTTCAAGAGCATTAGTACTTCGTGTAGTGCAAAACAGTTAAACTTGAATATTACATGGTGGAGGCAATTGACTATTGAGATGGTATGTGAAAGAGAAGCTTTTTCGTCACAGATCTTCGTATGCAACACTCCTTGTAGATCTTACAGACATGTACTCAGTAGTAAAGTGTAAAGATATGTGAGCAAGGCTAAGAGGATGCTACTTTTCATTCATACAATCATCATACAAGTAAGATTGACTAGATATTTAGATTTGTAGTGCATATTCTTATTATATTTTTTAATTTGTAAGCCCATATTATGTAAAAACTTAGCCCAAATCTTTGTTTAAAGTTTAAATAGAATATTGTATAGTTCAATATCTCACTAAAAAATTATGGTATAAAATAACAAGTCTCAAAACTTAAGTACCCTACCTTCTAGCCAACTAATCGCTCCGTTCTGAACATGTTATTTTAGCTTTGGATTTAGATCCTAAATATTAAAGCTAAATTTCCCATTAATTTGTTTCATACTTCTCCCTTTGCCCCAAAAAAACAAGAAGTCGTCAATACTTATAAAATTTTAGGTTATCTCCTCAAAATATTTTTAAGGTTAAGATTGTGTATATATAGACTCGCCTTCCCAAATCCCTACCCTTCCTAGGTAGTTCTTCTTGATGCTGGATTGGTCTGGACTATTTATCTTATAGTTGGCTAGAAACGGTTGGACTGAAATACAAGGCAGTCAGAGGTTAGAATGATGCGTCGTCCTTATTTTTGGTTCTGATTGGTTGATTATGATTCAAGCTTTGTGTCTTTAAGTGATAGAGCCGTGTGTCTTCCCTTTTGTTCAACTTGTCACTATAACATGGCTTAGTGTTTTCTCATGCTATGTAAGCATTAGCTTCTAGTTCATGCATGCATGAGGATGGACAAACCCTACCAGTCATCTTGAATTCTTTCTCTTCTATTCTACCATCTTGTCTATCTATATTTTATTGCCTGAACTTCAAAGAAGTGAAGAGAAGTTGAGAGATTTTACAGGGAGGAAATGTGCCCTCATACATGAGCAGAATTCTTATCATTGCCATCACACAGATAGGGGTTGACATTGAATAGCAAATTAACAACGCACATATTGCTAGCTCACCCTAACAACAAAACCTTGACAGATCAAATTGAACTAGCTTTCAAAAATGTAAGAGAAAAAACAAATGGGCTACTTATTTATCAACGCTCCCCCTCCAATTAGAGGTTGAAAATGATCGGACACCCCTAACTTGTAAAGCGTCTTTGATGATGTGTTAGAGGTATTGCTTCCGTAGATAGATTTGCCAATTGCTAAGACATATGAACATAACTAATGTTGATAAACCCTACTTTGAGCTAATCTCGAACAACTTGGCCATCAACTTTTATGTGCTTAGTCATTTCATGAAAGGCGAGATTTACTGCAATACGTAATGCAAGTCACATATGAGATGAACCAATGAAGTCGAGTTTTTAGGCCCAAGTTCTCTAAGAAAACTAAGCTATCAAGTGACTTCACATCATATCATTGCCACATACATATCTTGCCCTTGTTGATGACCAAAAACAACACTTTCGCAGGAGATTTGCCTAGTAGAATACAATAACCAGTAGTAGTATATGGACAACTAGCCAATACTGTCACAAAAGGCCGTAAACCGAGTGCTGCGTTGCTGAAGTATGCATGTGGCCTAAGTATCCCTTCTCATGGTGCTGATTTGAGGTATATTTGACCACATTTAAGGCAAACTTACATGTACTGAATTGTAGGTCCTTAAAGATATTACTTTGACAGCTGCACAGGATATATACAGCTAAGAAAAGGTCTTCTGATTGTCAAATTCAACAATTTGCTAATACGTTTTCTATATGACTATATGTATCTAGCTAGCTAGATCTTGCAAAGGAAATCCTGAAAATTTGCTACAACTTTCCATTGGGTATCCATAGGCATCTTCAAAAGGTTTGTATGCGGTTTATCAGTCTCTGTGATGACATCCAAACAATACTTATTCGTGAAAAATAAATACCTTGGGCTATTTCGCCCATTAGTAAACCTAAAAGATATCCAAGACCTCGCAAGTCTTTCATATGAACTAAAACCCTAAAACCTACTTAAGCTTGAATGTCTCTTCTGTTTGTTGCCTATTATCACAATGGAGTTACTCCTAAACTTAGACTAAGTTGAATGATAGTTTGATGGAAGACAAAAGGGGCTAAATTAATTATGAACCTGATGAATTCAAGTAATGATGTTTGAAAGTTAACATAATATTGATATGAGTTCAATGTAATAATGAAATATTAATCGAAATATTATTCAATATCAAAGGATTTTATTTGATTGTAATTTTGAAGTGTTAACTAAAGAAATCATTATCATAAATAGCTTCTTAAATGACCTAGCTTATATTCGAAATTTGAATTTCATGCTTTCCCTCTTTATCAATATCATGCTTGCCATGCTTAGAATATGTTATTTGATTTTGCTAAAATCAAATGAATTGATTTTGCTAGAAAAATAAGATCACGTGGGAATCATTTGCTAAAGGTTTAAGATCCTTGAGCTATCCTTGATATGATATTATAATGCAAAGCAATGATAAAAATATCAAATGATATGACATTCTACCAACGAATCAATCTCTTATTATTTGATTTGATTTGAAGTACTAGCAAGCAATATCTAAATAACAAGAGCAGGGAAAAAGATTCATTACAACCATGTCGTCACTTGCCTTGGCTAATTTGATTGAGATTCAAACAATATCCGTTCAGAGAATTTTAAGGGTGTGAAATGAGATTTTAGAATATTCTGATCATAAACTTTCTTTCTTGACTGAATGAGGCCACGACCAGTTAGCCTATAAATAGAGGCCACAAGAACAAGTGAAGAGCATCCAATCAATTGATAAAAGCACCGAGTATATACACTAAGCAGTTGTATCAAATATTGTACTGAGGTTAAAAAATTGAGTGGTGAGAAAGTGTTATTTATTAGGGAATGAACTTAGGAGTTGTAAGGTTAACTCTCCCAAACTTAAATCAAGAGGTTGATTTAAGAATTGGGATCTCGATAGTGGGAAAGCCTTAGGATCTCGTAAGAAAGTTCATCCTAATAAGAGAAGTTGAGAGTTGAATCCTAAAGTTGGATAACTCTAAGAGGAGACCTGAACCCGATTAAGACCCAACTTCTTTAAAATATCGTTGTACATTGTCTTCATTCAATTTCTGCATTTGCCTTATTTTTTAATTTTATTTTTGCAACTACCCTATTCACCCCGTCTAAAGTAATATGAATCTTCAATCACCATATCGGTGACTTACACTAGCATATCTATAAATTTATCTTGCGCTTGCTTCGTGAACAATGAATTGAATGATCTGCCTTAGAGAAAGTATATCCAAAAGAGACAAGTGCATCAGATAATTTGCAAATCACTGTATTGGAGCTTGTTTAAACTATACAAAGACTTTAGTAACCTGTATACTTTTCCACTGCTCTTGTGTTGGGCAATTGGAGCTGATTGCGTTTATATTTATCAAACCAACACATTCCTACGCACTTTCTTCACGTAAAATATGACAAATATAATGACGTATGAATATGTATTAATCAATTCCTGTGCAATTTGTATCTACTTTTAAAAATCTTATTAATTAAAGTTTGTTCAGAAATATAAAATCAATGCAAAGTTATTGAGTACGATATCATTTTTTATTCGGTGTGTCCAGTTTCACTTTTTAAAATGGAGCTGAAAAGCTCAATACTTAGTGACGTGTAATGACATATAATGTAAAATGCTTGTATGCAATTATTTTAATTATGAGGATTCTATGAGGTGATTTCTTTTTTTTTTTGAAAAAGAAATTTGATGTATAAATTGAAAGCCTAATCCTTGATTCTCATGTTGTAATAAATTTAAATTAAATGATCCCTTTTTCTTTGTGATTAAATTAAAAACATATAATGTATGAACTAAAAAGCAAAAAAAAATAATAATAATTATTCCATTGTAATAGAAAGCAACTTTACAGAAGAAAAAGGGTAAATGATGCTCATTTTAATCAAACCAAAGTGATGAATAAGGGAAAAAAATAATGTCCGTAGAATAATAAGCATTATTTTTGAAGAAAACGAGTGGAAAATAAAAAAAACATGGCGACAAATGTGCATATGATAAACGGGTAAACGCTAGTCATGTACATTAAAAACCAATGTTTCTATAACGGAAAAAAA
>JAKOGI010000015.1:362500-680000 GCA_029747015.1 Carnegiea gigantea | reverse complement strand
TTAATTAATGCGAGTGAAATTAAACTCAAGCCCTCAAATCGAGAAAAGCTAAAAAATAGCCCCAAAAAATTTTTTTTTTTTTGGATAAACCCGTTACACACTGTATGGATTCTGATGTGGTTTGTGCTTTTCTTCCTTTTTGGTGAGAGAGAAAAGGTTGGAATGGTAATGGCGAATTAACGACCATAATCACACATCATTATCAACCAAAAATTTTTACAACACCAACGAACGACCACGAAATATACACAGAGAGAGAGAGAGGAGGACAAACCTCCAGATCCCCTCCATAATCAACCCTCAAAACCCCTCGCTTTCTCTCTCCTCCTCTGATAGCCCACCACGTTGTGTTCCTCTCATTGAAAGCCAAGTCTCCTGCTGTTGTTGCTGCAAGTGTGAAGGGGAAGGAAAAACAAATATACCCAAGTGAGGAAATAAAGAAAATTTGGTATTTCTTAGCATTGCAGCAAATTAGCTTATTGTCCGTTACGTTGGTGGGTGAATTGCTATAAATTAGGGGTTTTTTTCATTCGATCTCGATCTGGGTATTCTTGAGCTAAAATGGGTTGATGTGTTTTTGCCGTAATTTGGATTTTTGGGTTTGTGCAATTGCCCTTGATTTGATTCTACAATGGCGCTGTTCCGGAAATTCTTCTATCGGAAGCCCCCAGATGGGCTACTTGAGATTGTCGAAAGGGTTTATGGTACGTTTGTATTTCGCGTAAAATTTGCATATTTGATGAGTTTCAGTCGCCCCCCCCCCTTTTTGGAATGATTAATGGGGTTTGAGCTTTTTGTTCTTGTTGACTTTTGTCTGATTATTTGCATCAATTGAACTCAATATTCAGCTGGAAAAAAAAAAGAAATCTTAGGTTTATGATGATTGTTGTTAGTTTAATTATCTTTTGATTTTAGCAATCTACATTGGCGGTGTTGAATTGTCGTTTAGTTTAGATGTCAAATCTGAGCCTTTTCCTTGCCAATTATCATCTACTGTTTACAAAGTTGCATTTTTTGTGTTCCTGTTTGTTCTGTTTTTGGGTGGTTTTTAACGAAGTTTATTTGGTGTACTGTTTTCAAAGATACAGACAGCAAATTTGATTTTTGTAGTTTAATTATTTTATAATTTTAACCATGTAATTTTAACCAAACTGATACCTCAGAGTCTCACCTAGGGCTGGTGTTTTTTTTTTTTTTTGGGGGGGGGGGGGGGGGGGTTGGTGTTTTTAGGTTTTCTTTTTTTAGGGGATGGGGGAGGGGTGTGCTCAGATGATGCTGGCTACCCCCACAGTTGTACGGAAGCTATCTCCATTCTGTTGTATGTACTGGTTGGCTGATTGCTAGAGCCTAGAAGTACTGCAATGTGTTCATTAATCGGTAGATCTTCAGTGTCCTTATTATAGCGATTCTCAGTTCAAGTGTGACTACACTCTACAAGTATCCTGGATTGATATCATTGAGGAATAGCCTTGTCCATTCCAGACTGTTTATCATGCATTGTAAGGTAACTACGATTATACATACTGAATCTATTACTCAATTTCTCTTTATACTACCGTCAACAGCTGTGTAATCTGGGATCCATATGCTCACCCATGGTTAGGCCCAAAGAAGGTAGACTCGTGTGTGACTGCATAGGAGAAGAAAATGGTTGAATCTAGATATCTGAGCTTTCTTACTTGAGGTTAGATCATTTAATCTTTCATATATGCTCATATACCCATGAAATGGTAATGTTGAGCTCTTGGTCAGATTATAACAAGCCCTTATGGGCTTTTCCTTGATTTATAACTAGATTCTAGGTATGCCGACTTTTTAGGCGGCTATTGAGTCTTTATTGGACAATCTGTTCTAGCTTTTTATTATGTTATACTAGAGAAAAAGTCTGGTTAAAGTACTCGGTAGATGTTCGTGGGTTTTCACAGTGAAATTATAATGCTGCAAGTGTAGAACAGATGTTTTAGTACTTGAGGGTCGTCTCCTTAGGAACATAGTTATAGGATTAACGAGCTAGCTAAGAAATTCAATCTAGATATTCGAAAAGTTGAATGTAAAAGTAACAACTAAATTAAACTAGCAATTATGCTAATCAAGAATCAAATGGGGAAGGTTTTGGATTGGGGAATCGGGTGACTATCACACCTATTTTATTCATTAGGGGTATGCTTCCGATCTTCCTGGTTGACTCATGACCTCGAAAGGGTCGATTGGGAAGCACCCAAGCCTTCTCTCAAAGAGCAAGGGTAGCGTCCGACCAATTAATCTTCCTAATTTCGTGGGGATTTATTGGTGGAGTCTAAGATAAGTAGCCCTTTAACCTAGCAAATCGTGGGCTAGGTTCATGCCAAAGATCAACCATTCTACTCCAAACCACATTAACTAATGACTCATCTTTTAATGAAGCCATTAGCCTCAAATGTAAGATGAAATGCTCTTCTGCACATTTCATCCAACACTTGGTGGGAAGGAGAGGACCCTTGGGAAATGAACAATTTAAGGCAAAAAAGAAAGATATCAACCATCTTTATTTAGGTATAATAGCTCCCAACCCCAACCCAAGTAAGAAAAATTAGCCACTAATCATCATTGACAAATCCAAACAATCTCAAATCAACATGATCAATGATAACAACTAAATTGATTAAGTAAAAGAGAGAGAAAGATAACAAACTTTAGATTGGAATAGGAAAGTGGTGATTAATCTTCAAACTCTTCACAAGAATTCACTAAACTTAATCTTCAGATAACAAACTTTAGATTGGAATAGGAAAGTGGTGATTAATCTTCAAACTCTTCACAAGAATTCACTAAACTTAATCTCCTCTGCCTTAATCTAACCCTAGAAATTTGGGAGAGGTTTTTTTTTATTTTTTTTAATTTTCTTTAACCCCCAAATGAGAGCCAACCCCTGAAATTAGACAAAATTTCCTTGAATATGGGTTCAACCGCAAAGGGACATGGGGGTAAGGTTGAAAATGGGTCACTGTGGCTGAAATGGGCTGAGGAGCTGGCAGGCCGTGGCCACCTCCTGGACTCTTGGCTCTTTTTTTGGCTGTTGCAAGGTTCGCCACAGTGGGGGCTTGCCCATTGGCACCCTTGTTGGCCCCCTTCCCCTTGCATTCTTCAATTTCCCCTTGTTTTCTTGCTCCTCCTTTGCTCTATCACATTTGGGGCCCCCTTGCTTGCATCGTGTCTTCTCAAAAACGAACATCCTTCTCTCAATTAGCAGGTAAAGCACCTAAAATTTGAGAAGGAAGAACCTAGTGAGTTGATAGTCATCAAAGGAGTCAAAGTTGGTCAAGTCCCAACTAATTTAAAAGAAAAAGAGAGGGAAATGAACAAAAAAGGAATAGAAAGGTGTAAAAGGGACGCTTATCTGTACATTTTCATGAAGTTCTAGGCAATCAACGCCTTTTCAAATCTAGTGTTCACTTCTTTACAATATTTTGAAGGGTTGAGGTTGTGTCTGAACCCCTAACTTAATACTTTGGGTTTGAGGGTTTGGGTTGATTTGGAATATTTATAAATGGCTCCGAAACAAGTAGGAATTAAATAGGGGGGCAGGCACAGTTAGAGTTGCTTGTCGTTCTACTTGCGTCTTCCTTTTCTTTTTTTTTTTTTTGGTTTGGGGTTTGGGGGGGGGGGGTTAATTTCTGGGTGCTTGATTAGGATTCAAACTTTTGTCTTCTGGCTTTTCCTTTTTTTGACTTTGAATATATCTGAGTGTTTTCATATGCTTGATTCAAACATTGCCTTTTGTTTCAAATCCTAGATAAGCCCCCCAAGTTTGCAATCCATCGCAGTTGTGTTGGATTCTTTGCCCCCTATCCTTGCATTCTTATTTGTTTGTTTTATATAAAGTCTCATTCATGGTTATTCAATATATTTTGCATATCACTTGTCATGGGACTCACTGAATCTGGATGTGCATTGATATGTATCCAGATTCTTCTAACTGTTGTAGGATGTAAATGCTTTACTGATAATGGAATTGATTACTGTGTTCTGCAGTCTTTGATTACTGCTTTACAACGGATGTGGTGGAGGAGCAAAATTATAAAGGCTACATTGGTGGAATTGTTGGTCAACTTTGTGCTCACCTACCTGATTCTTCATTTATGGTATTCAACTTCCGTGAGGGGGAGAATCAGAGCCACATTGGTGACATACTGCAAGAGTATGACATGACTGTTATTGACTATCCTCGGCAATATGAAGGCTGTCCTTTGCTGCCAATGGAGATGATACATCACTGCTTGAAATCTGGTGAAAGTTGGCTCATGCTTGGTCAAAATAATGTACTCCTGATGCATTGTGAAAGAGGTGGGTGGCCAATTTTGGCCTTCATGTTGGCTGCACTCTTAATTTATCGAAAGCTGTATAGCGGGGAACAGAAGACATTGGATATGATCCACAAACAGGCCCCTCGTGAGCTTCTGCAGTTGATGTCTCCATTAAATCCATTGCCTTCACAATTGCGGTATCTTCAATATGTTTCACGGAGGAACTTGGGCTCAGAATGGCCTCCTTCTGACAGAGCCTTGATACTAGATTGCATAATTCTTAGGTTCATTCCAAATATGGATGGGGAGGGGGGTTGCCGGCCTATTCTTAGAATATATGGGCGCGATCCTTGTGGGACAGGCCGTAGTTCTAAAGTGCTATTTTCAACCCCCAAAAGGAGTAGAAATGTTCGATACTACAAACAGGTGAGGTGGCTTCTGATAGTGATTTCTTTGTTTGCGTGACTCAGCTCTGTCTTTCTACTGTCTTTTGTTTCAATCGCTTCTTTGTAGAGCTAACTCAGTTGAAGGTTGTGTTTGATGTAATCTTCTTTTCAAAGTTGTTTTCTTTATCAAGTGAGAGCTGACATTTCTATTCTAGTTGCTTGCCATAGAGGCTAACAATCTTGTTCATACATACTCTCATTTACTATGATTGATTGGAAGAATGATTTTCTTTAAGCAAGAGAGGCTAATAAAGTCCCACTTCCCTTATGAACTTTTTCAGGGAGAATGTGAGCTGGTCAAAATTGATATTCATTGCTCCATTCAAGGTGATGTGGTCTTTGAGTGTATAAGCTTGAATGATGATTTAGAACGTGAACAGATGATGTTCAGAGTCATGTTTAGCACAGCCTTTATCAGATCCAATATCCTGATGTTGAATCGTGATGAGATTGACACCTCGTGGAATGCCAAGGATTGGTTTCCCAAGGATTTCAGAGCGGAGGTGCCCAACTCTCCTCTTTCGTTTGTTTCTTATATTATTTTCCCCTCATAAGCATGCTTTCATTTTTTTTTTGGGGGTGCGTTCATTGATTCACTGTTGTAAGAATTCTAACATTTATTTTCTTTTCTTGCCTGAAGATCCTTTTCTCAGAGATGGAATCGGCAGCTTCTAATATTCCACTTGCTGTGCCTGTTGCTGAGGAGAAAGAAGGCCTTCCTGTTGAAGCATTTGCCAAGGTGAGAGAGTTTTTCAACAGTGTGGATTGGGATTCACAGCCAGATGTAAACTCAAACGTCCTTGAGCAGATAATTAAATCGAAAATACTTCAAGAAAACTCGGAGGTGTCTCCCCCCAAAAAAGCAGAACTAGGCACTCTTGAGGGATTCAGTCCTGGAAAACCCGAGGGGAAGCCAAAATCACCAGTCTTGGATAATAGCATGAAGAATTCCCCATCCGAGGACTTAGAGAAGCAATCTCAGCACTCTTTAGAAGCAATCCCAGAAGAAAGTTCATTTGGACAGAAGACCAATAGCAGCAATGAAAATGCTTCAAGTATTGCCCTCGAAAATAGGGAGACTGCTGGTCGGACGGCCGAATGTGGCAGTCCTGCTGTATCAAGTCCGCACCAAGTCACGAAGGACAAATCAGAGACATCAGGCAGAACTGTTGCTTCTGCTTCCTTGCTGTCTGGAGGGCAGTCAACACCATCTTCTGGACCTCTAGATGCAGATGTGGCTCCAAAGAAGACTCAGCCAGAAGACTTACTTCCTGGTAATCAACAATCTACTCAGCCAAAGGTAGTATCCCCACATATAATTCAATCTCCTCGTTCAAGTTCAGGTTCATATAGCAATTCCCCACAAGGTTCACTAATGGCTATGCAAAGGTTTCATGGATCACCATCTTCAGTTGGGATAACAGCGCTTCTGCATGATGATAATGTAAAAGGTGATGGAGTTGCTCATCTTGTGACTGTATCTCCAAAATCCCCAGCTAATTTAGTGTCTTCTGCTCCTGATGCACCGAAATTTGCTCAGCAAAATGCTCTCTCATCTTCTGCTCCTCTTCCAAGTCCACCTGCTGGACCCTCTGAACATTCTGCATCACAGAACGTGGAGCTCGCTGTAATTGATAGAACACCTTCAGCTCCACTGGCAAAGCCTCCATCCTCTCAGCCATCAACTGTAGAATCAAAAGTTGATTCTGCCCTTTCTGCTTCTGGAAAGTCGCATTTAACTTCCTCTGTTCCACCAATCCCTCAGCCTTCATCTCCATTTCCAAGGAAGTCAGTAGCACCCCCTCCTCCCCCTCTCCCCCCCCCTCGTCCTTCCTCACTTGGAGAGACCCCACCTCCAAATATTGGGAAAGCATTGCCAGCCCCTTCTCTCCCCCCTGCACCTCTGGCTGTTGGCCAGTGTCCATCCACATTGCCAGTTCCCCCTCCTCTCCCTCCTCCCCCCCTTCCTTGTAGGCAGTCTCCATCTTCTAATGCCAATAGTTTATTATGTACTCCTCCCCCTCCTCCTCCTCCTCCACCACCTCCCTCTCTTGCTGGGACTGTTCCAGCAGGTACAGATTCTCCATTATCTAACCCTAGAGCAGGTGTCAAACCTCCTCCACCTCCAAATTTGTCAACTTCCACATCAGGTCGTAGCATATCATCTTCGGCACCTCCACCTCCACCTCCTCCAAATGTTGTGTCCCAAGATGTCGGGTCCTCAAATTCTCCTAAAGCTCCACCACCTCCACCTGCTCCTTTGGGCAAAGGATTGGAAAATGGTCCCTCACAATCACCTAAGGGGCTTGTTCCTCCACCCCCAGGGCCCCTTGGTGGGAAGGGACGGGTCCCTCTTCGTCTTTCTTCAAAGCATCAGGGTCAATCAAAAAAGACTAATTTGAAGCCATATCATTGGTTGAAGTTAACAAGGGTTATGCAAGGCAGTTTATGGGCAGAGGCACTAAAATCTGATGAGGAGGCCAAGTAAGTGCCTGTTCTCAAGTTGCCTGATGCTGACTAAACCATTATGTCTGGAACAGTATGCTGATTTCTATGTACTTCCTAATCCTCGCTTCTTCCAGAGCTCCGGAGATTGATCTGTCTGAACTTGAGAACCTATTTGCAGCTTCTGTCCCTAATTCAGAGAAAGGGGGTGCTGGGGGGAAATCAAGCCGTCGTGCCTTAGGACCCAAATCTGATAAAGTTCAGCTGGTAATTTTGTTTGTGACTTTTGAAAACGGGCTTATGCTTACTTTTCCACTGCATTTGTAGCCATGTTATGAATATGTTGGTTTGTCGTTATTCGTGGGCTTGACAGTATTGGGTTATAAAGTCCTTTAAATAGTGGGGTCTTCTAGCTCTGGGAGGCCAATCCTTGGTTAGGTGAACAATCACTGGCTTCAGTTCGGGTCTAGTTGTGAAGCATGCTCCTTACGGAATTATGACATGACTTATGAAATCGGCGGGTGGGAAGCAGACTTAATACATTATTATGCACATTGAATTTGAGTGTCATTCAGGGTACATCCTGCAGAAACCAGGAAATGAGCGTGCATGTTTGACCGGTACAAGAAAATTTTGTCCTCATGGAGTCATAACAGTTCTCCTTTGGAGGAGCTTTCCCTCCTCCCCCAACGAACGAAATGCCCTCTTTTTTTAGACAGAGTAATGCTTAAGCTGTTCTTTATTTGGGAAGTCCATATTTAGGCTTGTTCTCGTTGTCCATCTTGCTGGGTATTATTATATTCATGGCCTATCTGATGTTTGTGCTTTGTGTTAATGCAGATTGAGCTGAGGCGAGCTTACAACTGTGAAATAATGCTTACAAAAGTTAAGATTCCTTTGCCTGATCTAATGGTAAGGCTGAAAGCATCATGCTTGGCATGCCAGCTAAATCTTGGTTCGTATCATGAGTTCTATTTTGAAGGATGAAATTATTGTGAGAGTAATTAGCTTGGTATACTTTGTAGACCTATCATAGTAAAAATGAGGTTTTGAGGGGCTTGACTTTCTGATCTATTCTGTATCATTTGTGTGGCAGAATTCAGTACTTGCCTTGGATGATTCGGCTTTGGATGTAGATCAGGTTGAAAACCTCATAAAGTTTTGCCCTACAAAAGAAGAAATGGAGCTGCTGAAGGTAATAAATTAATCAGAGATGCATTCGATTTGGATTTATCCCAGCCTTTTGACCTTGAAATAATGTCTTACTGTTTTCTGTTAGAGGGAACACATTTATGTGCTGTGAACTCCTTCATTAATATCCTTTTTTTTGGGGTTGTTCCCAGGGATACAAGGGCGATAAAGAGAATCTAGGGAAATGTGAACAGGTTAGTAAGATCTTTACCTTGCTCTTTATGACTGAATAGTAGGTATAATTGCCTATTATGCATGCTTTTGCTGAACTTTGAAAGGCAATGATAGGATATTGATAGTGAGATACTTTCCTTAATTACTGTTCTGTATCTAATAGTTACAGTTCAGCATGAAGAAACATTACCATTGGTTTGTGTTTAGTTATGTACTCATATTGTTCCTTCATGGCAATCAATGTTGCAAGAAACTGTAAAAAGGACCCTGACTTACATAATTTTCGTTTCTCTTGCAACAGTTCTTCTTAGAGCTGATGAAAGTGCCAAGGGTGGAGTCTAAGCTACGGGTTTTTGCATTTAAGATACATTTCAATTCTCAGGTTGGTAAATTATTTTCCTTTATGACCTATTCCCTTTATAGTCTGCTTAATTCCTTTTCTTCTCCCTTTGTCGTTCAGGTATCCGAACTTAGACAGAACTTAAATATAGTAAATTCTGCATCAGAAGAGGCAAGTGGTGTCATTGTTTCTTCGTTTCTCTTTCTTATGGTTTGACTTATCTGCTGAATTTTATGCTTGTGGCCTCTCATTTTCAGATTAGAACTTCGACGAAGCTAAAAAAAATTATGCAAACGATTCTGTCTCTTGGCAATGCATTGAACCATGGAACTGCTCGAGGTGAATTTATATATATATATATTTTTGGGTATTTTCTTTAGCATTTGTGAAATTGTCACAGGTACCACAAGCTGTTCATTCACGTAACAGTCATTTTCTGTTCATCATTCATGATGCTTCCATTTTTTCGTGCGATATTTTTCTTCTTTCTTCTTGATATACATATAATCTGGCCTGCACTGTATTCCTCCGCTCAATAAATCTATTTCTTTGATGGATTTTTCCCCCCAAAATTTTTTCTGTAGGTTCTGCTGTTGGATTCCGATTGGATAGCCTACTTAAACTCACTGATACTCGGGCACGAAACAACAAGATGACTCTTATGCATTATCTCTGCAAGGTAAAATTTTCTTTAAGTTTGATGATTGGTTTCCTCAAGTTGATGAGCTGATCGTAGTGACATTAGACTATAACGTGTAAACATTCAACATAGCTGATGTGTGAAGGTAAGCAGGATATCCCATTTCTTTTTCATGCCATTCTGCCTTGATGGTCCCTCTGCTAATATGGTTGGTATTCCGGAATGATGTCTTAAGCAAGAGTATTTGTTTTGTTTGCTTCATAGGGCTCACTCTTTTCTCGAAACTTGTCAGATAGTCGGAAAGAAAATTTGAGGGGGAACATAATTTATTGCAATATTCTTTCTTTACTTCATTAAATATAAGGTCTCTTTTTCGCCTGACAAAGAAAGTTTGAAGCATTTTTTTGGACATTTGTAAGAGTAAGATTTCATAAGCCTCATTGGTAAGGGGGAATGTGTACTATGAAGCAAGGGAGGTTTTCAGTTCTCCAACATTTGCACAGCTTGAAACTCACTTTGTGGAAGTTCTCTGCTTGGATAATAGACTACAAAATAAGATGCCCCAAAAAGCTCTTCTATACTTTTTTGTTAATTCTTTTTAAAGTAGTTGGTAGACATAAGGTTTTTAATTTAGGGTTTAATCAAAATTGCCTCTTTGTCTTGCAGGGGTAAGGCTGCCAAGCTTGTGCCCCCATCCCTCCAAAAGGGCTAAAATGGGACTAGGGTATATATTTGGATTAGGAAAAGTTTATTACGTTATGGATGTGTGTTGTACATGTAGGGAATGATCTACATTCTGTTGTTGCAAACAGCATTCTAGGGCAGTGCCTTACTGGTTGCTATGTCTCTCTTCCGCACAAATACTGCAATGTGCTATAAGTACTTGTATTCTGGTTGATCAATTGCAGGTTCTAGCTGAAAAGATGCCTGAGCTTTTAGATTTTTCGAAAGACCTAGCTAGTTTGGAGGCCGCAACAAAGGTATTATTTCATTCCTTAGAGCAACCATTATATGTTTAATTTGCTTGTGAACCCTATAATTTAGTGAAGCTGATTTTACCTTTTGATATTGGAGGGCTGATGGATGATTTAATTGTCAAGGCAAATGGCCATTTCTCTCTGTTTTGTGGGTATCTTTGGGTTGGATGGCTGAGTTGTTGCATTCTCTTCAGTAGCTTGGTACGTTGTTATGCGATGTTTGTACAGACAGTTATGTTGTGGCATGCTTTAGTGAAGTAGCCTGTGTACATCAACATACAAAGTGCGATCAGTAAAGGGGCTTCTTATTAAGTAAGAAGTGATGAAAACTGATAGCAAGCACAAAAAGGGAAGAGAAAGGATTAAGATCGAAGAGAGGAAAATTGAGAGGGGAAAAAGAGAGAAAGAGAAGCAATGGAAGGAGAAAACTGAAAAGGAACACCAGTAAGTGGATGAATTTTGTATTAGTTATTGTCAACGGGTCATACATCTTAGGACATATAACCTATCTATAACACTCTAAGCACAAGTTAAAATGTGCCCAAACCTATCCTAGATACTAGATAGAATAGAAATTAAATATTGCTGAGGCTCTCCTATATAACCTTATTTTGGCTACTATAGATTTACATATAAATAACCATACAGAAGTTACAGTAACATCCAAATACAATAGATTTCCAATTAGTAATTACTATAATGATTCCAATATTGTAATTTTTATCCTCATCTGTGTCTTCATCCCTATTCATGTGTCATGACATTCATGGAAACAATATCTTTGATGCGTTTCCTTTCCAATAAGAAATAAGAATCGAAGTCGGAGCAATACTACATAAGGTGGGAACAAACTGTAAGGGGTAAACAAACAATTAATTACCAGTTGCTATGGTATAAGCTTGCTTAAAGGAAACAATCTTTTACTGTCTTGTAGATTTTTCCCATGATTACTTCAGGAGTTAGGACTATCAACTGGACATGCAGCTTCTTGATGATTGCTGTGCAGTATAAAATGAGATGTAAAATACTAGTGTTGATTGGGTATGTGCTATTTTTGATGTGCATAAATGAATTGGTAGGTTGTTCTGTATGGCTAAATATGCTGCAGGTGCAGGTGTCTGGCTTGGTAAATTCTTTCAGGTTGGTACCACAGATAATTCAAGTATTCAACACCACCAACCTAGTGTGGGTCGATCTTAGCTGGATTTCAGAAGATCGAAATGTAGTTAGCCTTACTGTTCCCTAGCTACCCATCAAAACTTTCTGCTGGTTGATACCAGAGATCTGGTAGGGAACCCATTGCATCTGCCTTTGTATAACACCCCCCCCCCCCCAAAAAAAACCCCAGATGCACAAATGCACTATGTATCACGGGGCCGTTACTCTCTCCCTAAAAGGCCGGTCTAATAGGGTGTGCAGCGCTACCGCTTATAAGCCCAGGACCCTCTCATCACTTAATCTGATGTGGGATTCTTATTCGTGACATTCTCCCCCACCCAGTGTGACGCCCTCGTCACAGATGGGGCCCCTGCCTACTACATTCCGTTGGAGCGCTTGGCGAGACATTGGAGTCGGGTCTGGGTTCACTCTGATACCACTTGTCACGGGGCCATTACTCTCTCCCCGTCGGACCAGCCTTTTGGGGAGAGAGTTTGCACAGAATTTGTCAATATTGTGGATGTGGCATATGTAAAATATGTGAATATACATGCAGCTACAGCATATATTCTATTATTCGTGAACACAGTTGCACCACACGTATGACATACAAGGATTTCTCATGCATCTCACAATCCATTCTTGTTTTCCGTGGCGTTGATTGTTCAACTCATATTTCTGCACTGGCACTTGTTGATCTCTAATAGTGCTGAGATTACAGCTGCTGGAGTGTATCTTGAGGCCAGTTGCAAAAACAATTAAGAGGTCTTGAATCTGCCAGAGAGTAGACAAAACTCTCAATTTGATGTTAATGACTGGACATTGTGATGAACCCTGCTTTCTTGTTGCAAACTTTCTGAGTTCTAGAATCTAGTAAAAAGAACATCCTAAGAGACATATAGTTTGGCAAATCGTGAAGTTAGCTAGAGGGAGTATTGAAATTGAATGAGTGGATGAAGGTTTTAAATATTTTTATTTTCAGTAATGTATTCCAAACATGATGTTCTATGTGATATCCCAGGTTATGTATTCCAATCATAATATTCTATTTAATATCGCTAGTAACGTATCTTTCTGTTCGTTATCAACTGAGCATACACATTTAAGTGTCATTACCCTGTGTTATGCAGATACAACTGAAGTTCTTGGCAGAGGAAATGCAAGCCATCAGCAAAGGGTTAGAAAAGGTTGTTCAGGAGTTGACTGCCTCAGGAAATGATGGCCCCATTTCAGAGCATTTTCGCAAGGTATGGCATGACTTTGGTTAATTTAACATCTCTCTTTCTTTTTCCTCGTGATGCTGCTTAAAGGTCATAAAGCCTCACTGATGAGCCATGCTCATTATTTTTTGTCGCGATTCCATGTGATGGCGTTCAATTGTCACGATCAGACCCTTATGAGATCCTATATCTAAAGCTGTTCTTTAAGATTAGCATTGATTTTCATGTCAATAGGCTCTTTTGACGTGGACATCATTTAAAATCTTCAAGGTTAAGGATTTTTCAACATTAATTTGGAAAATATAGAACTTTAACTGTGCAGTTCTTCGCTTTCATATCAGCTTATTTTTTGCTTAGTCTGATAATTAGTGGTGCATCAAGCGGTAACATTTGGCATTCCTGTTTTGAATGAAAAATTCTCTTTGAAGATCATTACTCAAAACTGGTAGGTTCTTGGATAGCACATTCACCAGAGCATATTTAGACACAGATACTTGTAAGAATGGGCTGGATCCCCTTATAATTTGATGCCTCTTATTTTCTAGATTTTAGATTTTATTTTATCATTTCATATATGATTGACCCGGGAAGTGGTGTTTTTCAGAAATGCGCTCTGTGCTAGTATTGACTTGTAGGGGTAAAGTTATGTACATCTTGTCCTTCCTAGACCCTGCTAGATGCTAGTGGGTGATGTGCACTAGATGGTGTTATTCTTTTGCCAGATTGACTCGGTAAATGGATATAAGATTCTTCCACATGGTATCTATTATCATCTGCGTGAACTGTTAGTAGCCATGAGATATAAGGTTCTCCATCCCTGGTGTAAATTCTGGAGATTGAGACCTTCAGAGTTTGTCTTCCTTGTTTGTCCGGTTGCTATTCTTCTAAGTTAGGATTTTATGTATGATTCACAATCTGTATGTCCAAAATATCCTGGATAATACCTAACACGACAACCACTTGGCCATGCACCTATATGAATGTTGTGTGCCACAGGACTCGCCTGTCACCTACATTTGTAGGTCCTTGTTAGTTGCAATTAAAAGTCAATATTATCAGACGCTAAAATGGAGTACTTCATATTCTCCAATGAGCTTTAGCTCATGTGGCATGAGATGCGGCTCCTCTATGAGAGATTGCAGGTTAGAATTTGGGGTGCACCTTCTACGATTGAGGGAGATACTTCCACCTCAACCGTTCCAAAGACCTGGTATCTACGGCCCCTTCTTCCGCCCCCACTACAGCTCCTCTTGGGTAACTGCTGCACAGGGGCCAGGAGGGGCAGGCAGTTGGGCACTATTATCCTTTTCCAAAAAGTTTCTTCTAGAATATTGAATTTTTACATACAATGTTTAGCATCTTATAAGATCTGACAGGCACAGGTCTTATGACTGGTACTCTGAAAATTTTCCTGGGTGCTTGTGATTGCTTTATTGAGACATAACTTTTCTCAAGGCACTATATTGCAGACATGAGGGATCTTGGTAAAAAAATTTCCTTAGACTCGACTTTATGAATGTCATGGTCAATTTCTTTTCCCCTTTGTCTGATGAGGTTGTTTCCAATGTGCATGACCAGACTTTGAAGGAGTTCCTCAGTCATGCGGAAGGTGAAGTAAGGTCATTGGCATCGCGTTATTCCACTGTGGTACGTCTCCATTATCATTTATTTGCGGCCTCTTCCCCCCCCCCCCCCCCAAGATTTTTGCGATTGAATGGCTTCAGGGATAGGACTAGTTTCAAACTTCAAGGCTCGATGCTCTATTTTCTGACTTTCTGTGAGGTGACCATTTTATTGGCCTTTTTAGCATACATTGTTCATCAGCTAGATTGCTTTGTTGTAGTTAAAGCCTCACTTTCTGCGCCCTACTTTTTTTGTTTTTTTTTTCAGGGTAGAAATGCCGATGCTTTGGCAATGTATTTTGGTGAAGATCCAGCAAAGTGCCCATTTGAGCAAGGTATTGATTTGTGCCTTTTTTGGGGGGCTTTGCTTAATAATGCATTTAGTTGAAGTACCGGTTCAACCAATGGCATGAACATTGGTTTGTACAATTTTTGCATGTCCCCTAGAGTGTTTGAAGCATGGATGCTGTCCAGGCTACTGTCACGCCTAGCGTCAATAATTCAATGGCAATTCCATTGAGTTTTTTAAACGCTAGACCTCTCAGGTAGAAAGGCTTTACTGCCATGTTAAAGAGCCAATTCCATCAAAAAGCTTTGCCGATGTTTGAGGGTCTGAGAGCAGTTTTTACTTTTGCCTTTTTAGTTATGTGTTCCAGCAACTTCTTATACTTTGAAGAGTTGATAATGCTTTGTCTTCTAAAGGGATTTTTGAGTACTATTTTCCTTTTTTGTACCAAACTTGTAATTTTAGCGGGTAAAGTACTACATTTTCAATAAATGAAGAGAATGATGAGAAAAATGGACTGTTCTGGAACCCTTCTCCTGGGCAGGAAGTGAAAGGCAAATAGTAATTTTTTTTGGATCTTGCGCGTCTGGTACTAATCTCTAATCATGACCTCACCTCAAGACTTAAGAAGGATGATTTTTGGCTTCGGGTTGTGTCAGAAGGGGGAGTGAAATATTCAGGTTGGATTGGGCTAATGATGGGTCATTTTAGGTTCGGACCTTAATTCAGTATAATGTTGAACCTGTGAGCTATCGAGAGATGCTACGAGGATTGGTGAGGCTGATCTCAGGTAGCTTTCTAGTTTCTAAGAAGATTCATTCTGAACGACAATGCAGCCTCTGGTGCCGTTTGCTTCCCTAATTGTGTTCTTACAGCTCTTTCTTTTGCCGAATCTCTCTTAAGAAACACAGTACGCGTGCAAGCGCAGATCTCTTGTTGACATTTCTTTTTTTTTTTTGTTGGATTGTTTTGGGGGCTGACTTTTGTATGCAGTTGTGTCGACATTGCTCAACTTCGTAAAGATGTTCAACAAAGCACATGAGGAGAACTTGAAGCAGATTGAGTTTGAAAAGAAAAAGGCCGAGAAAGAAGCCGAGAACGAGAGGTTGAAGGCGGCCAAAGATTCTGAGCAACATGTCTCAAGCCCTCGCAAATTTGGGACTGTGAAATGACATTTTCTGTAAATACCTTACCATCTGATATGTTGTTTGATATTATAAAATCTGCATTTTTGGAATATGAGCTGCAAAATGCCGATATCGAGGAATTGTTGGAAGGAGAAACGAGATTTGCTAGAGGAGGAGGGAGGGGCTGGAGATGTTGATGGCATACTGATAAGTTAGATTGTAGGAAATGTACAGAATTGTTCATTCTTAACCATAGTAGTTAGAAAGGTAGAGTATTTGGCTATTTGCTTTTAGGCCTTTTTTTCTTTTTTCAATCGTATTTTTGATTGAGTGATTTTGGGATTTTTTTTTTTTTTTAGCTGTAAACAAAGAAATTAAGAATGGTGATGTATATTGGGAACGTCATGCTTTCAAGCCCCATAACAATGAGGCGTTTGGAAGACATATTCTAGCAATATTTTTGTTGTAGGAATTTCCATTGCAATTACATTAAAGGGTGTTCTTCACTCTTGGGGATTTCATTCAGTGTTTGTCAATGTGAGTTTTGATGTGGATAAAGCTCTGATGTTAGATTGTAAATAGCATTTATTGTTTGGCATTGTACACCCACTTTTGGATATTGTGTAAATATAGTTCAAAAAGATTCTTTCTAAAAATTTTGAGTTATCCCTCTATAGTCAACAAGAAGTCTATCATTTTTAAAATTAATGTTAAGGTGTAACTTTACTCATTTATGTCTTTGCAATCTAGAGACAAGGTGATAACATTTATGTAGTTTTTGGTTAGGGAAAAGTGATTTCTTTTGAAAATAGTTTTTTAATTTTTTGTTGTTTGGCATAATAAAAGATGGAAAATTATTTACCAAGGAAAATGATTTCTCCCCAATGGAGGAAAATAATTTCCATTTTGAGAAGATATGAAATTGATTTTCTTTCTTCAATTCTTTGGTGACATGATTAGTCAGAATTTAAGTATAAAATTCGATTTCAACTGTTTGGATCGAAACTTGACTGATCGATGGAAAAGATTAAAATAAACTTACTTGAACGAGCCTATTGATGCAGATTTGAACTTAAATTTGGTTTGATCATTTCCTTTCTGCATACTACTAACACCAACAATGCTACTATCTCTTGGGTCTTTGCCCTCCTCTCTTCGGTTTTTTTTTGGTTTTGGGGGGGGGGGGGGGGGGGGGGGGGGGGGGGGGGGGGGGGGGGGAGGGGTGGGTGGGGCAAGCTTGATGAATTAAAACCCACAAATTTTGTATTATGTGTGAGAATTCTTGATATCAAAAAGAACTGAGACTGTAGTTGTACCTTTAAATAAAGATACTTATGAATGTATACAACAATCACCTTTTAGTATGAATCCGCCTTTCACGAGGTCTAGGGAGATCCAGATATAGACAATCTTATCTTTATAAACATCTCTACTTGGAGACAGGTTGATTCCAAGAGACCTACAAAAAAGATTTTATGAAAACGGTTTAAAGCAGCAACTAAAGATAAGCAATAAGAAATAAATGGAGAAATACTAATAAAACATGTGATAGTAACTAACTAAAACTTAAGCACAACATCGAAAAAGGAAAGTACTATACTTTAACAAATAGATGTATGTTAATATTATCTCTTCTCATGTGAAGATACTACTTGCATACAAACATGAAAAATAAGAAGAATATCCCATAAAGCACAACGACAAAGCATATCCCACGGCAACCAAAACAACTACGAGGCTATCTTTCTACGATCCAAGACCTTAATATTATCTCACTACAGTTTCCTATCCCAAGCCATGTCCTCTGTTAATCCTAAAACTTTCAAATCTTGTCTAATCACTTCGTTGAAACTCTTCTTTAGTCGTCCCCTACCTCTTCTATCTTCAGGGATGTTAATCCTCTGACATCTCCTTACAGGAGCGTCCACACTCTTTTCTTCATATGACCAAATCATCCGAGTTTAGTCTCTCTCATCTTCTCATCAAATGTATGTATCCAACAAAGAATTCTTCAGATCTATACGCTTAGATATTCAGAAATTGGACCCTTTCTGCTTTTGGTATATTCTTTTCGACTTACCATAAGTACCTATTATCAGCATTCTGCAACTTTCAGCACAATTCAACGCAGTTGAAGATCATTAAATACAATTCAACATAATTCAACACTGTTAAGTTTACTGAAATATCTAGTCATATGTTCTTCAACCATTAATCATGTTTCAGCATGATTTAACATATATCAGTATGTTTCAACATGTTTTAACTTAATTTACTATGTTTCAGCAACAAACACCGATAAATGCTTCTCATAAATCACAAAGAGAACATGCCCCCTAACTTGATTAACAACTAATCAACACAAGGAAAAAGCCGAAAGAAAAAGACATCAAAGAATTCAGAGGATAGAATCTCCACTACTTATGACTTGTGGGCTACATCGAAGTCTTTCAGTAGGAATATATCGCAGTTAAACAACTAACAACTAATTTGATGGAACTGTTTTAACTTTTTGGAAGATAAAATATCTACTGGGCTTATTAAGTAGAATATGAAATACCTAGATAGGATGGTAATATTTTAGGACTTGATATAGGATCATACCAAGATCATGTTTCTAGACTTGAAAAATTGATTGGTGACAGGGCTAACAAATGACAATGGTAGTCAACAAATAATATAACTATCAAATGAGTGGTTTAAGTGTATTCTATTTATCTTTTGATGACCAAAGCCCATATCATACACTTGATAGTATATATTTGCGGAAGCTATGTAAGCAAAATGTATATTAATAACCGCTCATAAGACAAATACATATTGAATATATATATGTGTATGTGCGCCGGGGGGGGGCAATGGAAATGCATGCTCCCAAAATTATGTAATAATTTGCCTTTTGATGACAAGGTATAGGTTTAAGTTTTATTAAGGGAGTATCTCCTCTTCCCTTCATCCTCATGTCATCTGCTATGCGTTTCTTTTATTGAGGTTTATCTGTGAACTATGGACCCTCAATTGAACAAGCTTATTAAATACTGATCTTCCACCCACCCTCAAAAAAAAAAAAAAAAAAAAACCCAAGGCTTGTGGTTCAATTGCAAGGACAGCAAAGAGGTTAATAGTGAAACATTCCATCTATTTATATCTATCAATAAAGGTTGGAAAGTTTGACCTGACTCGATAATATGGCATGATCTGGACCTAAAATTATTGAGAGAAATATAGTTTGAACCGCTTTGATCATTTAACTCAAAGATATATTATTTTTCAATTTCGAGTAAATCTAAGTTGTTTTTTAGCTTGACACGAAATCAACCCTTTTTATAAATAGAATCAATATGAACTAACCTGTTTACCAACTCTAAGTAAAATAATACTATAAGAATTACTTTTATGATAGTGTGAAGATTACGATACATATTATGATCTAATTTATAACTAATTAAAAACTTTTATATCACAATATTAAGAGTATACGTAGTGAATAATCAAATACAATTAGTTAATGAGTTTTTCGATGTGATTAATAATTTTTACATGAAGTATGGGAAATACTTTTTTCCTTGAAAGTCTTTTCCTGACATGAGAATCTGTACTGTGATTGATACTGCATGTTGAATGATTGAATGATCATCTCATCTGTCTTTGCAATGTTCTTACCCTTGTAGTTTCATGATTTTGATTGCTTAATTTGGCATGTGACTAGCACGTGCCTTGGATTTATTTTGAAAATTAGCTTATTCTACCTAGAGGACAGTGACGTTTGAAAATTTCACTCCTTTTCAGAATTAAAACCCATTTTGTCAATTCTTTGATTACGCCATGTCTCTAAAATTTATACTTTTGAATATGGTGTCTTTTTCTTTTATTTTCCTGTAGTTTTCATTGAAAATTCATTGGAGGACGTGTATAGAAAATTAGACCTTGAGACACAAGTCGTAGACATGTTATTACATCAATAAATTAAATTTTGAAAAAATGAGACTCCATTGCCTACGTGCTCTCCTCCTAAAAATTTATGGAAGAATGCAATAAAGCAAATGAATAATTTATGATGTCATATATAGGTGATGATTTTTTCTTTGTTTACTTTGAAAGCCTCAAAATCAACTAGTTTTTTCTGTTAAGTTAGTGTATGTATATTTAAGACACATATGATGTGAATCCATTTGCTTGATTATGTTTAGTAGTCAATCAATTCGGCTACTCGGTGTATGAAGCAAGTAAAGAAAACGGTATACCTCAAATTATTGAATTCAATTTGACAGAACTAAGCATACATACTTTCCTCATTTTTTATTCTTTTTTTTTTGGTCCTTGGATCTCAATTTTATTAGAGTTGAGCTACTGTTCGTCCATAAAGGGATAATTCTACCATTATAGATTTTCTTTATTTATAAGATTCGAACCCTAGATCTTATTAAAGGGAAATAAGTGTTAAAAAATTTGAATCAACCAGTGTTGGTAAATTAAGCATTTATACTACTATATAAACATCTAGAGATTCTAGGTGTCGACTCTAAATTTTGGGATTGCTTATTTAGTACGATTTACTAGTTGGTAATCCTGGAACATGTACGGAGGGATACGTGTGTTTGTGATCATAGGCATGGCCATTTTGTACATGTATTCCCATGCAACATTTACTGTTCGGTAATAGTATTTTAAGTAGCGTTCACTGTTTTGATTAGGTCAAAATTTATTTACTATAATTTTAATTGTTTAGTGACTTAATGTTTGATACTAACATATATAATTGTTGATGCCTAGAATTTAGTTTGGGGACAAAACATCGCCTGCTGAATTGTGGTTCACTTACAAGATGATAATTATGATGATGATGATGATAGTGATGGTGATGGTGATTATTATTAGTAGTAGTAGATAGAAATTATGCTACTTTTGTAATAATATTGATCAAGAAACAAACATATATATAATATTATCAAAAATTAACATTCATGCCTCCCCCAAAAAACATCCCTTTTAGTTATTTTATACTTACCCATTAATTTAACAACTAATTAAACTGAACATATACTCTTCAAACAGCTAGTTGAGTGACTAAACGCTATCCGCTAAAATTCAAATAGCTATCCGCTAATAAAACAAATATCAGCTACTTAAGCAGAATATAACTTTTTATTAATTAAGAAGAATTTAAAGTTAATATCAATTTAACATCAATAATGAGAATTTATTGTGTATTAGATACATTGAAAAATGTTTTTATAGTTGGGTACTATATTTTTAATATTTTTTAAATAAAATTTAAAAAGCCAATGAATTTTCGAAGAATTCTGATGGATTTTTGACGGATTTTTTTCAATTTTGAAATTCCGACGGCCAGTGTGATTCTGTCGGAGGTCGACAAAATTTTCGGTCGGAAAATCTCTCTGACGGATTGTGTTAGTCCATCGGAAAGACTTCCCGACGAGCCACATTCCGACGTCCTCCATTGCTAGAAAATTCCATCGGAAAATTCATATTCCGACGGAAAAATTTGCTTTTCAGTCGGAAATTCCATCGAAATAATGATGTTTTTTAGTAGTTAATCAAAGCCATTTCTTGGTCTTGTTGTTAAATTGGCTAGCCAAAATTTCATAAAACTACTCTATAGTGTCCGGCTTTGCAACTTGCTGCCCAAGTTCAGTAATGGCAGTGCTCCATAAAGCCCATGAAAAGGGGCTAAGCATCAACAGATGGTCCAGGTTCTTAATGTTTGCTTCGGCAGGTAAGATATCCTTTTTATGTAGTAGATCTTTTAACATATTAAGTTTACACTGCCAACCGGTCCTCCTACTAAGGAGTGTGTTGGGAAATTGTTGACCCCATCCTTATGTAATGTAAGGTTTTGATGATAACAAATACGAATGAAATATACACTTGAGTGTGTTGTTCGAACAGGTTCCAAGTACTGTTTGGAAAGTTTTGAAATTGCTTGATTAACCATGATCGAGAACAGGTCTTAAGAACAGTTCCTCAGAACAGCTGAATGGCAAAGAACTCAAAGCACATCAGAGACATGAAGAACTCGAGGAACAGCTCAGGAAACAGTTCTGAGTAAACACCACGACATTGAAGTAATAAGTCAAGATCCTATAGATACTGTCTGGTTGATTCAACAAGAGTCTTGGTTTGTCATAGGTTTTATTTTCTTAGATTCTTGTTAATATGCCACTTGGAAGAACTTGATTTAACATTTACTTTGAATGATTTTTAAGAACACTGTCTCACATCAGTTCTGAGATCAGGGCTCAGACTGTTTTCAAGTCAAAATGATTTTTCACAGTTTTTTCTAAATCTTGGGCTGACGTTTTTGAAATTATTTAAGATAAATTTTCTGTTATCATTAAACCCATGATAAGTTAATCTTTGGCTTTGAAAATATATTGTGGAGATTTTGAGTCTAACTTTTAGGGGAAATCTTTTACAAAATAAATCAAACTCTTGTTTTTGGCATATGAATGAGAAGATAAGAAATTTCAGGATTTGGCTACTGAAAATTTTAGTCACTTCCCATAATCTTTTTAGGAGCAAAAAGATCTTGTTGCCCTCTACTATTTAAGGAGCTTCTCCACCTCCACATAAAATAGGACTTCACACAGTTTTGCACACGGTTTTCATAAATATTTTTGAGAAAGTTCTTACACGGTTTTTCTAGGGATCTAACTTGCAAATCATATTTTCAGAAAAACCATCAAAGTGTGTGTGAAAATTGAGTCATCTTCCTTGGCATACTAGGAGCAAAATTGTACCTTACATTCGCTTAGCTAGAAGCACAAAAGTGAGGTGTATTTTTATTCTCTTCTTTCATCAAAGTGAGAGTTGAGTGTGTCCAAGCCTAGGGAGGCTTTGGACGCTTGTAATTTGTCTTGGGAAGACAATTACGTGAGTGTGTCCAAGTTAAGGAGACTCAGACGTAATGTGTAACTAGTCTAAGGGTAGACAGTTACGTGTGTTGCCATTGTAACAGAGAAGGTTACCTTTGTAATGTGTTAAGCCCGTTTAGTGGAAGTGTATGAAAAATCCTACTGGGGTAGGTCGTGGTTTTCGCCTCGGTTGGGCTCGAGGTGTTTTCACGTAAAAATCTTGTGTTCTCACTTTTCACTTATTTCCGCTGTTTTACACCTTCTGTGCACGTTACAAACAGTCCGTCCAAATAAGTTCCAAGCTTGTTTCCAGAAACTGCGAAAATTTACCAACATGATTCACCCCCCCTCTTGTGTTTGTGTACTCTCAAATCTAACAGAGTGGTTGTAAGCTTAATTGTTAAAGTATTTGGAAGTTGATTAGAAACTCAAGTTTGAATTCCTTCTAATATTAACCTTTGTGTCTCTGATCCTTTCAGATCATCAAAGAGAACATGACAAATTTGCTTGAATTTATGCTAGATAACTTATAATGAGATTCCAAGCTGATCATTTAAGTTATATACACAAACTACCATAATCGAATATGCACCGCAAAAGATACAATTTCGTCTAGTTACACACTCTGTATTTTAAAACAAATTAAAATAAGCGGATACCTTGAAATTCTATCTACAACAGTAGAGAGATACTCCAAGTAACGTTTTACTCACTCCTACTTAAAGCCATCTCTTAGAATGGCTGTCATCTAACATCTTCCCAAATATCGCTGCTGCTAATGAAGATGTGAAACAAGGATCTCTAGTTAATGAAGTAGCCATTTTCTCCACCAACAATCGATGTAGGGTTTTGATATCAAAGTCCGTGCTTGGAGGATTTTGATAGTCATCCATAGTCTTATTAGGCAAATTAGGGTTCATCATCAACTCATCATGGATCATGCTAGCATTTGCATGAGTAATGGAACAGGGACTTGAGCCTAAGACTACTTGGTTTGTAAGTTTAATTAGCGTAGAAAGAGCATTTAGGGTGCTCAAAAAGCGATTTCATGTGTTGAATGCGGAGCCATTTTGGGAATTCGAGATTCAAGTAAAGGTTGTTCTTGTGTGTTGCTTGTCACACAACTTTCTAAGAGGCATTGATCAAAATGACTAAATTATGAGAGAGGTGGACCGAAAGTTCTCACAAGATATTCAAAGGCCAATACTTTCACGAAGAGAAGAGTGAGAAGAAAATCAAGCGTGGAAAACAAAGAGAGATGCGATAGCAAATGCAATGTGGCAAGATTATCAAGCTCGTAGGCTTGTCTAGGGTTATAAAGTGGTGGAATTTTGTTGTAAAGTGGCCTTTCTTTCTTAATTAGTATGTATTTTGTTCACTGTTCTATTTGGATCTTATGTCTCAAAGTTGTATCTGACTTGCACTCTAGATATATGCCTTTTTATGCATTCTAGATATACCCCTTTTTATGCATTCTGACTTGGACTTGCAAAGTATTCTGACTTGCAAAGTATTCTATTCACTGCTTAATTAATATGTGTTCTTTCTTTCTTATTGCTTGTATTCTACTTAGTTTGCTTACTATAACATGGAAAAAGGAAAATGAAAGAGGGTTGTGAGGACAAGAAAACTCAATTCCATTGGTCCAAGCCAATGTCAAAGGAACTATTCAGGTTTTTGGCCAATGAGGTTAAAAAGGAGAATCGACCAAACAACACTTTCAAGTCTAGTTCCTTTGTTGCAGCAGTGGATATGATGTAAAAGAAGTTCAATGTCAAATGCCTATTGGATCACGTCGACAATCATCTAAGAACCGTCAAAACTGCTTGAGGCATCATAGCAAAACTTCCTAGCTAATCTGGCTGTGGTTGGGATGAAAACATGAGGATGATTCGCATGTCTCTCGATATGTACATCACCTATGTTGAGGTATGGCTATGGGTTTCTGTTTTTTAATTTGTTTTTTTTTTTTTTTTTGCGTTGTTGATCTCTTTTTGATTGCTAGGCCTTCAGGGTCAGTTTCTGATTTGTTTTTTTCACACTGTTGATCTTGGATTGTTTATTGACAAGTCCTTGTTGGTAGCTTCTGTCACTAAGATACATGCTACAACAATTCAGTTGTGCAGTGTGTTTGGTTGGGGTGTTGGTAGCTTCTGTCACTGAGATACATGTTACAGTGCATTATGGTTTGAAACCATTTTTATCAGCCCTCTTTAAGCTGGGATTTGTGTTGAGCTGGAATTTTTATCAAGTAATGGTCTTTACAAACAAGGTCTGAGTAGTTTAAATCCTCTCTTTGAATGTGTGCTTCTGAATGGGCTGGGATTTGTGTTGATTGGTGAATGGATGACTGATGGGTAGATTGTAAAATGCCCTTTTGGAATTTGAAGTTGGTCAGCCCAGCCTTTGTCCCAACAGCAACAACACATGATGAACTGATGGGTACATGTTATATTGCATTATGGTTTCAAGCTGCGATTTGTGAACGAATGAGCTGGGAGTTAGATCTTTTGTGGGTACATGATGAACTGATTTACTTGTGTCATATGTGTACTACAGCAACAACACATAATAAAGCATGCTCTGCTGTTGTTTTCTGCTTTAAAGATGCTGGTTGCTGGTTGCTTTTGCCTGTTTTTAAGATGCTGATGCTACCCTCGCCTAGGTTGGACTTTAAGATGTTGATGCGGCCCAGCCTTTACATGATGAACTGATTTAAGATGCTGGTTGCTGGTTGTTTTCTTTTGAATTATGAGTAGTCTTGTTCAATTTCTGTTATTTCAGGATTGGTTGTTTCATGGATAGTTCTCTTCCTTTCTGCTTAGTTGTTGTTTCTTTTAACAGGCGAATCCAACTCATGAGAAGTATCTTAACAAGAAAATTGATATGTATGATGAAATGGTTATTGTGGTTGGAAAGGATATCGCTCGAGGAAGTGGCGCCAAGTTGTTTGATAATGTTGAGATATAGTCACATGGAGTTGCGAATATGGAAGAAAAAGGTGACGATGACGAGGAGTTCATAAAAGAAAATGATAAACAATCAACTTCAAGTGCACCACTGGAATAAAGAAAAAGTCGAAAGAGAACCCATGACGACGACTTGGAACTTCAAAATATTGTAAGCAATGTTTGTAAGCACTTTTTGGTCTCCCCTTTTTTGGCTAAAGAGAACAAACAATTGAGAATTATGACTTTGTAAGTACTGTTTGATGACTTTATAAGCACTGTTTGATGATTAAATTGACTGGTTATCTATTAGTTTAGCCTATTAATACCAAACAGTCGAGAATTATTGTCTCGAAAAATGATTTTTCATACTACCAAACAGTAGAAAATAAGGTAAAAAAAAATGATTTTCCATTCTACCAAATAACAGAAAATGTAGGTGGAAAATTATTTTTCTCGGAAAAACATTTTCCATGGAAATTGATTATCTGGGGAAATGATTTCCCCCCACCAAACACACCCTATGTATCATGAAATTTTCCATTGTAGTAGTGGTTGTAGTAGTTATAAAAATAACACATTGCTACATTTTAAGTGTTGTACTCATCTAATTCAGTATGAAATTAATGAGTAGCTTGTTGATATCTTGTAACATATATTATTATATATCTTAATTAAAGTGTGCATCTTAATATTACATCCTGAAATTTCATGTTTTATTTCCTTGGCCTTGATCTGAGTCTCTTTGTTGCTTAATTTTCCATGCATCTAAATCTCAATATGCTCAGTAATGCCAATAAATTACGTAGAACAAATACGTAAACTACAATTAGTATGTCAATATTTGTTGCTCTTATATTGACATTGGACCATCCCCAATGGTGGGAATATTAAGGGTACGTAGGAGGGCTGGTTGTAATTAAGTTTAATTATTAAAGTATTTGAGAGTTGATTAGATACTTAAGTTTGAATTCCTTCTAATATTAGCCTTTGTGTCTCTGATCCTTTCAAATCATAAAAGAAAACATGACAAATTTGCTCGGATTTATGCTAGATAACTTATAATTAATGAGATTCCAAGCTGATTACTTAAGTTTTATATGCAAACCACCATAATTGAATATGCACGGCAAAAGATACAATTACGTCTATTTTAAAACAAAATAAGCGGACACCCTGAAATTCTATCTACAACAGTAGAGAGATACTCCAAGTAACATTTTACTCACTCCTACTTAAAGCCATCTCTTAGAATGACTGTCATCTAACATCTTCCCAGATATCGCTGCTGCTAATGAAGATGTGAAACCAGGATCTCTGGTTAATGAAGCAGCCATTTTCTCCACCAACGATTGATGTAGTGTTTTGATATCAAAGTCCATGCTTGGCGGAATTTGACAGTCATCCATAGTCTTGTTAGGCAAATTAGGGTTCGTCATCAACTCATCATGGATCATGCTAGCGTTTGCATGAGTAATGGAACAGTGACTTGAGCCTAAGACTACTTGGTCTGTATCTTCCGAACTAGGTTTTGCATGGTTGTGCTCCCCTTCATATGTTGCAACCAATATGGATGGGTCCTCAATGCTTCTTTGCACCTTCAGAAGAAACAAAAATAGGGGAAAACCCCTTTAGAAAGACCTACTTGTGAAGAATAAGTTATATACAAATAATTGGCTAAACTAGCTCAATTGTTTTCCTTTTCCCCCCTCTTTTTATTTTTTTGTGTTTTTTTTTTTAGGGGGGGGGGTTCTATGTAGATAGTAAAAGTGAAACATATTGGGATCAAGATGGGTTTGAATTCATGATGGGTTTGAATTCATGCCTTGAGAATTGAAACAAAACTTTACTTATTAATTTTGGTTTGATTTTTCGATGTTGGATTTTTTGGCTCACTCCTAATTAACAACCCTGACAATATATAACTTCACCGAAATAAAATTTACTACAGAACCAATTACAATGTTCGATTGTGACTTGATAAATCAACAGACTAATTTGATAGAATTTCTCAAAGTAAATATCATTTGTAGTGTAAGTTGCAGTCTATTTAATTATTTTTTTGTCTGTATCTGTTATATAATTATACAGTTTTTAACCCTAGTACTTTTTTTTTTAAAAGTTAAGAATTGAAAACGAAACCCTTTGAAAGAATGAGAGCAAAAGTGACACAAATTGCCCATGCCATATTCCCATTTCAAAATTTGCCTAAAGAGATAACCCTTGGATAGTTTGATACATACCTTCTTTTTGACGGGGCACATGGGGGCATTGGCACATTTGAAGTAGGCTCTAGGACTTGGGTTATCTCTTGTGACCTTTTGCCCATATTTTCTCCATTGATATCCATCCTTCACACCCTAATACAAGCCGCAGGAAATTTAAAATTCAATATTCATGATCAGTAATCACCAAAACACAACACCCCCCCCCCCCAAAAAACACCCAAGCCCACATCATAGTTTTTACTACAGCCACAATTTTCAATATATGTCAAATTTTCATGGGATTTGGGGGATTTAGATGTAGACAACCTTATCTTTACAAGCATTATTGTAAGTCTAGAAATAATCATAATTTCATTAGAGGTTGATTAATTCTAACATACATACCAGTTTCGTATCGGATTTTTCGGTCCGAACGAATATCTTTGACACCTTAGGCTTAGAACTTAGCAGCCTTGCTCTTTTACATGAATCTTCGTAGCTGATGCAGCTATGCTCTGAACTCCCCTGAATATCTTCACCATCGACGGCCTCAAAACAAGCCTTCCTTTTCTTGGGATAATCATCTCTATTTTCAGCTTTTGGAGTTTGACTTAACAAATTCACCAACTGGCTTTGCAAAACATTGTAATTCTCACACATTGATGTCAACATTTGTGTCAATTTCTTGTTCTCCATCCTCATTCCGTCCAGCTTCTCCACTAAGTTCTCACTCTGTTTTTGTTCCACCCCAAAAAAATAAAGAAAAAGGAGGTATTTTAATTTTAGGCACAAACAAAAGGTTCAATTTTAAAAAAGAAGGGTATGAAAAAAGGGCATTATACAAATGGGCATATGACACGTGTACTATAAAAATGTGCTGAATTGTGGATAAAAAGATGATTTTATGCAATTTATAAGCTATAATATGCTTCCGCTATTTGATCATATCTTTTTTTACAATTTTAAAAAAATTATGTGATTTTCTGGACAAAACAAGACACTTAAGAAGTGTCTTACCGTAAGACATTTATCATTTTGCATTGCCTGAAATCTTGTGAATAACTCACCTCTTTGTTCTTCACTTGTTGACATAGAATCGCATCATTTGATGGACTTCTTGATTCGCATCTAAGAGAATCGGCATCGCAGAGACTATGGTTAAGATTGAACTGGAGAGGGGGATTGAGCAACCACTTAGATGAGTCCATTAAGGGAGATATAGAAACTTTTTTTTTTTTAAACAAAAAAAAAGTAATCGAGCTTCAGCCCTCCAAGGGCAATTGGCTAGTGTACAAAAAAAATAGAGTAGAGAAGACTTTGAATATGAAGTATGAGCTCAAATCATATCTCGGTTGATGGCTTATATAGAGGAGAAGACACAGAATTTTGTGGAAATTTCATTCGTGGCAGTTGGCACTCAGCCATAGCATTGTTTATATACGATCCTTAAAAGACCACATCAAAGTTGTCTCTGTATATTCCGTGTTCAAAAAGTTACTGTGCCTTACTTCTTTGCCACGTTGGATCCACGTTGGGAGTAAATAAATAAATGTAAAATTTTTTAGTTTAGCTTTTACTTGATGATATTTAGATCTTGATAAATGAGTTAATTGTGGAATTTTGGGTCGGATTATTACAGTTTATAGTCAAAATACGGGCAACACTGATAAGAAAAATTTTAGTGCCTTATATGAGTTTTTCATATGGGGATAGGTTAATTGGATTTAAGTTGAGTGATTTCGAAGCATTGTTAATTGGAACCGGATTATTAGTTGGGATTTTGATCAATCTAACATAGTAAGATGGGATCAATTGGGCCAAAACACTCTAATCTTTTGTCTGAAATTTCAGTCGGTTCCCTCTTTCTTATGCTTGCGGAGTTCGGTTTAATTTAAATCTGCACTGACGTATACCCTATCCAACTCTTCCAATTGAAGCGTCAGTAGCACACCTGGCGTCCTTCTCACCTCCTAGGAGTACGGTAAATTATTATATGCTCTCGAGCAGTAACTGCCCGCACTTGTCACATGTATATATTTTTTTTCTTTGTTGTATATGTCCAGGTGGTATTGTATTGATTTGTAGCAGGGCCACATAGTTAATTAAGCTAAAGAGATTATCTTCAAGTTCTCGATCGGGAGTTAAAATTTACTCATGACAGAGCTTGATTGTCCGACGTCGCAATTTAGTTGTCCGATTTTGCAATTTAGTTGTCTGATCATCCGAATTTGTTCAAACGTGACTTGGTTCACAAAATTCAAAAACTTCAGTCCCATACACTTACACCCGAACTTAGCACGAATTTTAATTCGAACATAATTAATTTGGATGAAAATTTTATAATCAACAAGATTTCTCTGGGTTAGATGGATTTGAATAATCAGATCGGACAATGTAGCTAGTTGCTTACGTTGGCAATCAGAAGTGAGGTAGAATTAGTTAGCTTTTTGTGGAAATGAGGGTCCTGGGCCCTACGAGATTTTATTCATAGCACCAATCACCGCGGATTCGAGATTTCTTATCTTGAAGAGGAAGCAGGCCTATCATAAATTAGTACTTTGGGCCTATTCGTGATGAACATATTAGAGGAGCAGTTAGTGGGTTAAAACAGGTTAGAATATATTATAGCGAGTTTGAGCATATTTGATTAATAAAAAGCAGGTTTGAACATGTTGGAATTTGACTAGTAATTAGCAGATTGGAGCAGTTTAGATGCAGGTTTATGAGAGGATTTAACTAGCAATTAGTATATTTGAGCAGGTTAGAGCAGATTATAGTATATTGAAGCATATTTGACTAGTAATTAGAGGTTTAAGCAAATTTGAACATAGTGCTGTAGATTACAGCAGGTAGCAGATTCAATATAACTTATAATAAACAGACCCTTTGTTAGCAGCCTTTTAACTTGCATTACATAATCCAAAAAAGTTGACCAGTGACTTTCCTATTAGCATTCGAGGAGTCTCTAATATCCATAGTCTGCAATCCAAAAAAATCCACTGTTCCATCTCTTTTTAAAATGTCAACACTTCTGTCCTCTGGGAGTCTCTAATCTCTATAGTAATAAGTGGTGTTTCCATCTCTTTTTAAAACTAGTACTTGTACTAATCAATGTCATGTCTGGAAAGCTGGAAGTCTTGGTCTTTTTACGTTAGATATAATTAAAGATCTGAGTATGGATAGTATAAACATGATGTCACATTGAAAGTGATATTGTTACGTCAATCCATGATAGTCATCGAATTACGTCATAAATTTACGTATGCAATGTACAATTTGTGTGCCATCTGAAGTGGAATACATGATACACGAGCTTAAGTTGTTGAATGTTCACCTTTTTAATTTGGTTTTTCTAATAACTTCTTGCCATCTTGGTCGTTCCCTAAGAGGACCTAGCAAGAATTTAGGTCTTTAGTCAATGTAACTTCTTTTATTTATTCATTTATCTATGCCTTGCTTTGATTTGGTTGAGATTCTTGGGAATAAAGAATGTTTGTTGTAGTAATTTAATTTGCTAAACCTTTCATATACAAATGACAAAGTCTAAGATAATCACTATGTTTGTTTGTATGGACTTGACTCTATCATGCCTCAAATTTAGGGGTGCTTGTTTGATTCAAGGGTGGGGATTGACAACCCCGGGGTTAATTAAAAAGACACAAAACTTAAGCAAATAAAGTGATCATTTGAACTTAAAATCATGATACAAAAGTAACGTGATTTTGATCATCACCAAACTCCTACTTAATTGTATTGCATGTCCCGATTGAAATAGTTTTTAAGTGATGATATGTATCTTGCCACAAGATACTTTTTAAATAGCTTATCTTTCAATGAATATGAATAATACTTTAATTAATTTTTCAATAGTTGCAATTAGTTTCCAATTGTGAACCTTCATTACTTGTTGGCTATGCCGATGAATGTTAAATTTTATGTATCAATTGGGCATTCAATAAACAGTCATGCATAAAAGCTCAAATGAGGTTCCAACCTAAAATCAATTAATAATAGGTGGAGTAACTCACAAGCTTATATATATATTCGAGCCTTTTAATGTTATC
This sequence comes from Carnegiea gigantea, assembly GCA_029747015.1. Lineage (NCBI taxonomy): Eukaryota > Viridiplantae > Streptophyta > Magnoliopsida > Caryophyllales > Cactaceae > Carnegiea > Carnegiea gigantea. Next base: position 647,997 of record JAKOGI010000015.1, on the reverse strand, counting down.
AATGTGAAACACTACCCACCTTCATATTCTTTCATTTTACCAACATGCGACAACACCTACTTTCATATTCTAAATGCCCCATCACGTGTGGGTTACTAACAAGGTCCCAGCACGCACGCACGATTTTAATTAGACAGGGATGGTGGCAAATCAAAAATAGAGCAATCAACTATGATACCATAGTAAATTTATAGATCAATTGAGTTTTCAACAAAGAGTTATGTATACAAACTCAAATGAGATTCTAACCCAAAACGAATTGGTAATGGGGGGAGCAACTCACAATCTTGTATACATACTCAAACCCTGTAATTTTATCGATGTAGAATAATAAACATTTTCATATTCACTACAAAAAAGTCTACATGACAACGGAATCATCGACAGAAAAGGGCAGAATAGTGACGGATTTTTGATTTCAGCGACGGAATTGGCAATGGAAATGGGTTGTTGGTTTTTTACTCGTCGCTAAGTACCTGACGATGGAATTTCATAAGTTCGTTGCCATCAGCGACGAACCCTTCGACAGCCTGAGCTTTGGCGAGAGATAAAAAGGGGGGAAGTCAGCAACGAAATTTAGAATCCATCGCCATTAGCGACGGAAATAGCGACAAAATTTCTGTTGCTATTGGCGACAGATTCCAAATTCTGTCGCTGACTTCTGAGTAAAAAAATAAAAACTCTATTTCTATCGCCAATCCGGCACGATATTTGTGTTTTTTAAAAAATAAAACGCTTGTTTTTGGTCGTATTCCTTAGTACATATATTTTATCAATTTAGTACAATGCCCATTTTCATACTCTATCAATGAATACAGATATAGTGTAATCGAATGAACCATCTCCGCGCCTACATATAATACATGTAATTTCACAATTGCGAAAAATTATGCCGAAAAAAGTAACTTTACACAATTGATAAGTGAAAATATTCTTCTGATATTTAGTCATACTATCTCTTTTTAATTTAATACATGTTAATATAATGGTGAAATTAAGATAAGACACTTACGAAGTTTTTTGTGTATGATGTATATCATTTTACTAGTTGCGCTTTTTTTTTTCCTTTCAAGTTGTGAAGTTCTTGTTCAAAATTTGTTTTCGATAGTCCTTGGACCCCCTCCATCGGATACAAACAAAAGATATCCCTAACGGCGGGAAAAAAGATCAACCTTTATTTTTGAAAATTATGAAATAAATAACCATAAGGAGGCAAAGTTCATTGTATAAAGGAGTTAAGAAACACCCGCCATCAAGATCCAAGTGACAAAAAACTCAAAACACCATAAGCAAAACTCAACCAACAAGACACCTAATGAACCAAAGCTAGCTCAATATTAATAGAATACAGAAGTCCTCGAGAAAGGATGAGGATAAAACACCAATACGACGTGATGAAGAGTTAAGTCACCGCAGATTATAGTATATAATCCTAATATCACCTTTCAAGATAATACCAATGTGCCAAAAAACAATTCAATTTTTAAGAAGTAAAATGACACAAACAGCCAAAGCTTTAAAAAAGCGAGATGGGCTAAGTGCATTATCGAATCAGATGCAAAATGATAAATATTCTACTACAAGACACTTCTTAAACAATGATAAAACCATCAATGGAATAAGGGACTAAGACAACAAAGCACGATGGTACAGTAGTATTCCTTATTACCCGCAACAATGAAAGCATGCAAATCAAATTCTCTCAATAGGTAGTTGAATACATAACTTGAGACCGATAATCTGTTGTGATATGCTCTATTTGTCGACTTTCAACATTGCTAATTTCAATTCTCCTTTTGTGATTGAACCAAAAAAAATTCTCCTCTTGTGATGAATATTAATGGACCATTCCCAACGTAAATGCATGTAATGCAGTCATGTCGGCCATGCTTAATTTTCTGAATATGTTCATCCGAGAACACGAGGAGATCTGTAATTGCAAGCGAAGTTTTGAAGAGAAAAAGGCCAACAAAGAAGTTGAGAAGGGAGATTGAAAGTGATCGGACTTTAAATAACATGTTCCAAGCTCTCGAAAATTTCGAAATGTCAAATGAGACGATCTATATCATACTCTTGGAAATATTTACTTTACTCTTTTCTCATGTGTGTTTATCATATATATAAGGTTTAATATATATGTGCTTATGTGACTTAGCTTGTGGAAGCATGTATTATTGTAAGTACGATATAGAAATAGGTTAAATGAACTTTTTCTGAAGGTACATATTACATTCTTAACTATGTTGTTTGATTACCATGGAATCTGCGTTTCGTATACGTTACAAAATGTCGATATTAAGGATTTCTGGGAGGAGGAGACACGCAGTTTGCTAAGTATGAAAAACTGACAGAAATAGTAGAAGGGGAAGAGGGACAGATCGACAGGAGCTGGAGAGACATTTGATGGCATAATGACAAGTACGCTAATAGGAAATTTACACAGTTATTCATTCCTAACTAAAGGCAGAAAGGTGGACCCTTTTTTCATTTTTTTTCTCTTTTTTGAAGCTTCTCTTAGCTGTTAAGCATTCATCTAGTGATATATGCTTCTAGATATGAATGACAACGGGGTGGGTTGGGGACCGGGAGCAGTCATATATGCTTCTGGATATGGATGACAACGGAACTTCTTGGGGACGGGACATATTTCCTGTTCCCTTCCCCACTCAATTCCCCGCCCCATTCCCTGTTGCGAGAAAAAAAATCCTCCCCGTCCCCATTTCCATTCCCAGCAATGATTCAATTCCCGAAGTGTGCGAAAACTATATTATAAGTTGGATTTTCGATGAAAAATCTAGTTGCCCAGCAGACTTAGAAGGAAAAGAGGGATTATATAGTTAGAATTTTTTCAAGTAAATTTATCTATTTAACCTTAATCTTATATTCATAAATGAATAATTTATATGTACTTTTTAATTATAGACGGAGATGGGATGAGTTTTTTTCCCAAGCTGGGACGGGGAAGTGGGTATGGGGATAGGGGTTTTTCCTTAGGCAAGTAAGCGGGGATGGAGATGGGTTAAAATTTCACCCCGTCCCTGTCTCATCCCCGTTCAAGGATTGAATTTTCCCCAATGCGGGCGGAGTCTCGGGTAGGGATGGGGATTCCTGGCCCATTGCCATCCCTACTTCTAGATACTTCATGTATTTTTTTCCCCCCTTTACATGTATATTGCTAGTATAATGTAAATTTAAACATATGTGCTCATATAATTCAGTATGTACTGTTAGGAGTATAATATAAAAATTGGATAAGTATAGAGTAATATTGTGGGAAATCTAGATTCTGAGATACACAAATTCACTTCATATGTGCTAATTTTAAACCAACTAACCCAACCATGAAAGAAACAAAAGCTCACCAATAAAGTCTTAGCCTAGTGGTTAAGATTGAGGTCCTATGCATATTAGGTCTCGGGTTCGATTTCCTCCTTTTTCATTATATTGTATTGCCCTTTATGACTCTTATGGACCCCCCCCAAAAAAAAAAACGCTTGCATCTTTGCCCCTAAAAGGGCTTGAGAAGCAGAATGTCCGATCGTCACTGTGGCAGGACATAGATCTTTCCCTGATATCTAGATTGAAGCAGAAAAACAAATTGAATAATATATTATATCACGACTCTTCACTAATGAAACTTTTAGAATCATCTGCTTTATTTGATGGTAATATTAGTCCATAACTAATTTTAGCAAATTAATCAACTCTAATACATTTTTTTTTTTTCGTGACAGTTGATAGAACCTGTCAAAAATAGGTAATGAGAATTAATCGACTCATTATAGCTCTTCATCAATGAAATGTTAAGAGTTACCGAATTACTTTAGAGTAATATTAGTCAATAACTGATTTCACGAATTACTAAGTATGTAATTTAGTTGTTGTTCACGCTAAGTTTGCTTTGTGGTTAAGTCATAAGCGGATATTTTCTTGGCAAAATTGAAGTCGTACACTTTCGAGTGACACTGCACATTGAACATTCACTTGACCCTGTCTTTACATTCTTCCTGCTTCTTTCCCTATTCCCTCAATTTCATGATTGCAACTTCAAATTCTTCCCTTAGCATGTGGCCAGCGCGCATTGGATGTCTTGGGGATTTGGATCCGCAACACCCCGGCCCCCTCCCCTTTTCTCCAAAAAAGGGTTTGGGAATGAGGGAATTGAATATCTCATGTCATATAATCCTTGTTGTTTGATCTTCTTTGGTGCTTCATGGTTCTATTGGAGATCACCGTGTGAACTTAATGTTAATACCCTAACAAATAGCATTTGATAATTAATGGACATGTAACATTTCAATCCTTTCTCCAGCCGCAAACAGTACTGCATGACAGTTTCAAGGACTGATAATTGGTCCTATAGTTCACTATGAGCCTATTTTCCAGCATGTTTTGTTCTCATTGATCTCCCTTTTTAGAGAATTATTTTAAAGAACTCCATAGTTAAACATCCTTACTATAGAATAATCTTCATATGAGTGACAGATTGGGAGGTTTCTTAGGTAATGTGTAAGGACAAAATATGCTCGTGATGAGTTTTCCTAGCTTTCTTAGACCGTTAGATAGAAGAGGAATTGAAGACTAAGACCAAGACCCATCCTTCTCCTTAACATGACCCAGTTTGATTTCTTAAATTAGTGAAGGAAGGATACAAGTCTGGGATATGATGTGAACCCATCGATATGATTTTTTGTGTTAATGGTCAAACAATTCGGCTACTCCATGTTGAAACTTGAAGCAAGTAAGGAATTAATTATTTAATTGAATTTGACATAAACATCTAGAGTTTCCAAGGGGCGAATGTTTCTGTTAAATTTTATATATCAATTGGGCATTAAACAAAGAGTTATATATATAAGTTCAAATGAGGTTCCATCCCAAAACTAATTGACAATACGTAGAGCAACTCATAAGCCTATATACATGCTCAAACCCTTTAATTCTATCAATATATGACAACACCCACTTTCACATTCTTTGAATTTTATCAATGTGGGATAATACCCACTTTCATACTCCAACACGCCCCCTCACATGTGGGCTACTAAAAAGGCCCAACACGTGCACACAATTTTAATCAAATGGGGACGGTGACAATCGAGATCGTGCACCTGCTTTCATACCATGTTAAATTTATATATCAATCAGGCATTAAACAAAGGGTCATGCATATAAGCTCAAATGAGGTTCTATCGCAAAATCGATTAGCAATGAGTGAAGTAACTCACAAGTTTATATGTATACTCAAACCCTTAAATTTTATCAATGTTGGACAACACCCATTTTCATATTCTTTGAATTTATTAATCTGGGATAATACCCCCTTTCATACTCTAATAGTTTCTGTCATACTAGTCTAGTTGTGTATGATGAGCATGCAATTGTCAACAGGCACACAAAATATGTGTTCTAGATCATTAAATCATGTGTGGAGAAATCATAAATCCTATCATGTATAAAAAACGCCCAAACAAGAAAGAAGGCAGGAACATAAGAAAAGAAAACATAATATGCACACGTAACTATATGATGCTTACCATGCATCTGATTATTTGATCTTTCTATATAAATATATGACCTTTTCATATAATTTGCTAGAACAAGTTAAAATACATAATGCGAAGGTTCATTTTATGATAGATAACATATATATATTCACGACACATGTTGTAAGTTTGAAACCATTTCAAACGTGGTCTTCGTTAATATTGTTAAAATATACATTTCTTTTTTTCCATCTTATACTTATATGCCATAATTTACATTTCCGTACTTCAAGAACTTGTGAACGTTTGATCAAGAAATTTCTGCAACTTATGTAATGGATTATTTCATGAGTTTAAGTGATTTATTGTGTAATTAAACTCGGAGATTTATGTTGTACTGCATGAATATTTTAGTCATATATAATGAATTTTCCATTTTGTGTCATAATTTTGTGTTTTACGTCAGCATTCAAGAACTTTAGCACCACATGGCATAATTTGTAATATATGAAAAATTATAACAAACAGATTGCAAGTAACTGCTGCACACATCTAATTTAGTGCGAAAACTAAACAGCATGTTGATGGAGATTTTTACATTTACTCCTTCCAACTATCATGTATTAACTTTTTTAGTACTGACATATTTGCATTAATTTCTACCCTCTTGAACTTTTCATAAAATAGAGTTATACCCTTGTTATGCAAGAGTATAATTCAAACGCAGTTTAAATATATTATTACTATAATAAATATTTTTCAAATAGCGAAAATAAATTAATATGTTAGACTATGTAATTATTAAAAGTTGAGCTTCTTGATTTTTTTTTGGTTGTGATAATATCCTCTTTGTTCTTAATTTCAACTTACATTTTTATTTCATTTGTTAAGTCATTTCTTTGTTAAAAACTTTGTGTTTTTAAAACTAAATTTTATGACAAATGAGCAATAAGAGTATGTGACATTAAGTTACTTTAACATATAGAGTTGATGTTGCATTGTAGATTTTTTTTTTTTTGAGTTAATGTTAGGAATAAAGGAAATAATAGGATGTGACAATGCAACAGAATTCAACCAAGAACACAACGCAACAATGAAAAACAAGAATAAAGGACACAGAGAATTTTTTACGTGGAAACCCAATGTGGGAAAAAAACCACGGACGGCGACAGCACACCGACAAATTTCACTATGAGCAGAGTGGTACACCACAATCACTTCAGTGATTAAGAGCAGAATTACAATACTCTCAATTGAATTCTCTCACAAATAACCTCACTCTCTCAATGTGTTTTCTATACTGGAGTGTTTTGAATCCTAGGCTTGACCCTCCTTTTATAGGGCCTGAAGAATAGGGTTTTCCCCTTTTTGGAAAAACCCTAGCCGCCGCAGAGGAGTCCTCCTTGAAGACAGAAACCCTAGCCGCATCCGAAAGAGGCGGCGAAAAGACACGTGGCACGACCGTGCCCCGTGGCACGGTCACCCCGTGTCACATGGCACGGCCGTGCCATATGGCACGGCACCCCCGTGCCAATTTTCTGTCCCGCTCGTCTTCGGCTCTTCGTCTTGGCACGCCCGTGTCTGTGCAGCATGGGCTCCCCGTGCCGATACTCGAGATTTTGGGCCATAAAACCCAACAATCTCCACCTTGGACCAAAATCTCCAATCTTCAACTTTCCGTCGCCGTCGTCCACCCCTAAGGGTGTTGCCCCCCATGGGGCTATGCCCCGCAGGGCTTCTCAATGACTGTGAACTCCCACTAAGTCCAAGCAATGCTCGAACTTAGCTGTAGGTAGTGGCTTTGTAAGCATGTCAGCAGGATTCTCTGAGGTGTGAACTTTCTTCATCATTATTTCTCCTGCAGCAACTGTATCTCGTACATAATGATATTTGACGTTGATATGCTTGGTCTTCGAATGGTAGGCATCATTCTTTGTCAGATGTATGGCACTCTGACTATCAGAATATACCACAGTAGCAGATTGTGGTATTCCAAGCTCCATTACCAGTCCCCTTAGCCAGGTAGCTTCCTTCACCCCTTCAGTGGCAGCAATATACTCAGCTTCTGTTGTGGACAGAGCTGCAATAGATTGTAAAGACGCTTTCCAAGAGATAGCGCCCCCACACATAGTAAAGATGTACCCAGATATGGACCTCCTCCTATCCAAATCACCAGCATAGTCAGAATCAACATACCCTACTACATCAGATGTAGCAACCTTGTTTCTATCAAATACCAGCCCTTTTCCCACAGTTCCCTTTACATACCGCAGGATCCATTTTACACCCTCCCAGTGATCCTTTCCAGGATTATGCATATATCTACTTACCACACTCACAGCATGTGATAAGTCTGGTCTGGTACAGACCATGGCATACATCAAACTCCCTACAGCACTGGAGTATGGTACATTGGACATTCTACCGATGTCCTCTTCTGTTTGCGGATAGCATTCCGCAGACAGTTTAAAATGTGCAGCAAGAGGGGTAGACACTGCCTTGCAGTCTCTCATTTTGAACTTGCTTAATACCTTCTCAAGATATTTTTCTTGAGACAAGTATAATTTTCCCTCCTTTCGATCCCTGTGAATCTCCATGCCCAGTATCCTTTTAGCTGCACCTAAGTCTTTCATTTCGAATTCCTTACTGAGCTGAGATTTTAGCATGCTAATCAGGGTTTTATCTTTAGATGCAATTAGCATGTCATCAACATACAGTAGTAGATATATAAAGGACCCATCACCATATTGTCTAAAGTATACACAATTATCATATCTACTACGTATGTAACCATTATCAATCATAAACGTGTCAAAACGTTTATACCACTGCCTAGGAGCCTGCTTGAGTCCATACAAGGACTTTTTCAACTTACATACCATGTGTTCCTGATCAGGAACAGCAAACCCTTCAGGTTGCTTCATATATATCTCCTCTTCCAGCTCACCATGCAGGAAGGCTGTTTTTACATCAAGCTGTTCCAACTCCAAGTTAAACAATATCACAATGGATAACAATAATCGAATAGAGGTGTGTCTGACTACAGGAGAGAAAACCTCATTGTAGTCTATACCTTCCCGTTGGTTGCAACCACGAACAACCAACCTTGCTTTCCACCTTGCATCCTCTACCCCAGGAATGCCCTCCTTCTTCTTGTATATCCATTTGGCAGTTAAGGCCCGTCGGCCTTTAGGCAGGTTACATAACTCCCAAGTCCCATTTTTCTGCAGACTTTCCATTTCTTCTTGCATAGCCAGAACCCAATTGGGTGAACTTGGGCAGGTGATGGCTTCAGTATAATTTGAAGGCTCAGTTCCTTCAGACACTTCCTCTGCAACTGAAAGTGCAAATGCTATCAGCCCTTCATCATCGTTGTACCGGGCCGGTCTCCTGATCTCCCTGCGAGGACGATCATGTGCTATAGAGTGCTCAACCTCCTCCTGAGGTTGTTTAGTGCTGATAGCCCCAGGCTCAGTGACCTGGACTTCCCTCATAGTTTCTTCAACAGCTCCACCTTGAGCTGTAGCAGTCTCCAGCTCCACCTCCATGCTGGTGTCTTGCTGAGTTCCTGCACCAGTAGAAGGAGCAGCAGCATTCTTTCCAGAAGATAATATATCAGACTCATTGAAAGTAACATCCCTACTTTGTATTACTTTCCTAGAATCAGGACACCACATACGATACCCCTTAGATTCACTAGCATACCCCAAAAACATACATTTAACTGCTCTAGGTGCTAGTTTGCCCTCATTTACATGAGCATACACAGGACACCCAAATACCCTGAGATTAGAGTAGTCAACAGGATTACCTGACCATACTTCTTCTGGAATCTGAAACTCGATGGAGGAGTGTGGTGATCGATTCACCAGGTAGCAGGCCGTAGAAATGGCCTCAGCCCAAAACGCTTTGCGATCCCAAAGCCCAGCAGTTGAAAGCAAACACCGTGCTTTCTCTAACAATGTCCTGTTAATTCGTTCTGCGACCCCATTCTGTTGTGGTTTCCCGACCAAGGTTTTATGCCTGGCTATGCCGTTTGCGGTGCAGAACTCTTCAAACTCAGATTCAACAAACTCCAGGCCATTATCAGTCCTGAGTTTCTTGATCCTTTTGCCAGTCTGGTTCTCAACCAGAGCCTTGAATTTCTTGAACATTGAGAATGTCTCGTTTTTCTGTCTCAAGAAATACACCCAAATTTTTCGTGAGAAATCATCAACAAATGTTAACATGTAACGCTTACCTCCCATCGAAGGTACCTTAGAGGGACCCCACAAATCAGAATGGATGTAGTCCAGGACCCCCTGAGTACGGTGACTAGCCTTTGAGAAACTTACCCTTTTCTGTTTCCCAAATACACAGTGATCACAAAAATCCAACTTACCCGTACTTGCGTTACCAAGACAACCTTTCTTACCCAGAATGGTCATCCCTTTCTCACTCATATGGCCCAGCCTCATGTGCCATAACATTGTCTCATCTGCTGTACTTACCGCAGCTACTCCTGTAACTGTGGCTCCTTGCAGGATGTAGAGACTGCCCTGCCTCAGTCCCTTCATCATCACCATGGCTCCTTTAGCCACCTTTAGAGCTCCATTCTCCATGATGATTCTGCAACCATTAGACTCAAGAGTACCCAAAGAGATCAAGCAACGAGTCATATCAGGAATGTGACGCACTTTAGACAAGGTTCTAATAGTGCCATCATGGGTTTTAATCTGAACTGTACCTATCCCTGCAACCTTGCATTCAGCATCGTTGCCCATAAGTACAACCCCAGACTCCACAGGTTCATAAGTTATAAACCAGTCCCTACGAGGACACATGTGGAACGTGCAACCAGAATCTAAAACCCAATTATCATTCACTCCTCTCCCAGAGGTGGTAGCTAAAGAAGTAGCAAGCAGTACATCCCCATCTGACTCAGACTCTACCACACAGTCAGCAGTAGCAGTTTTACCCTTTTCTTCAGTCTTGTTCTTTAACTTCCAACAATTAGCCTTTATGTGACCCAATTTTTTGCAAAAGTGGCAGGTTTTATTAGCATGAGGATTTCTCGATTTAGAACGGCTCTTCCTATTACCGTTTCCCTTCTTCTCAGTTGTCCTACCCCTAACTGCCAACCCTTCACCCTGGTCAGTATGAATGTCATGGTCAAACTTTTCTTTTGAAAGAAGGTTAGCCTTGACATCCTCAAACGATATAGTATCTGTGTTACTATACAGCATGATTTCTTTAAAGTGTTTATATGAAGGGGGTAGTGAGACAACAAGCAAGATGGCTTTATCCTCATCATCAATTTTTACATCCAGACTTTCCAAATCAACTAGAATTGAATTGAAATCATTCAGATGTTTCTGGACAGGCGTACCTTCAGCCATACGACAGGTGTACAACCTTTCTTTTAGCCTGATCTTATTGGCTAGACTCTTTGTCATATATAGTTCTTCTAGCCTAGCCCAAAGGTCAACAGCAGTTACCTTATCAAGAACCTCGCGGAGCACGTGAGGTGCCAGACATAGTTGTATGGCTGAAACTGCCTTCAGCTCCAGTTCCTCCCATTCCTCATTTGTCAACTTCCCACGCCTTTTCTGCTGATCCTCAGCCCACTTTTCATCCGTTGTGCCTGCGGGTTTAACGTGAGGCCCCTGCAGGACCTTCCACAGCCCGTGCTGGATGAGGACCGCCCTCATCTGCACCTTCCAGAGATTAAAGCTAATCTCCCCGTCGAATTTCTGTATGTCCACCTTCATAATTGAAGACATCCTATAACCTCGCTCTGATACCACTTGTTAGGAATAAAGGAAATAATAGGATGTGACAATGCAACAGAATTCAACCAAGAACACAACGCAACAATGAAAAACAAGAATAAAGGACACAGAGAATTTTTACGTGGAAACCCAATGTGGGAAAAAACCACGGACGGCGACAGCACACCGACAAATTTCACTATGAGCAGAGTGGTACACCACAATCACTTCAGTGATTAAGAGCAGAATTACAATACTCTCAATTGAATTCTCTCACAAATAACCTCACTCTCTCAATGTGTTTTCTATACTGGAGTGTTTTGAAACCTAGGCTTGACCCTCCTTTTATAGGGCCTGAAGAATAGGGTTTTCCCCTTTTTGGAAAAACCCTAGCCGCCGCAGAGGAGTCCTCCTTGAAGACAGAAACCCTAGCCGCATCCGAAAGAGGCGGCGAAAAGACACGTGGCACGACCGTGCCCCGTGGCACGGTCACCCCGTGTCACATGGCACGGCCGTGCCATATGGCACGGCACCCCCGTGCCAGTTTTCTGTCCCGCTCGTCTTCGACTCTTCGTCTTGGCACGCCCGTGTCTGTGCAGCATGGGCTCCCCGTGCCGATACTCGAGATTTTGGGCCATAAAACCCAACAGTTAATTATTGCAGTTTCTTTTTCTTTCTTCAGTTAAATTGCTTTAAATTCTTTTTGTGTTCTTACGTAATTATTTATCTACTATTTTTAGAGAATTCTCCAATATGTGAGACATCCTTTCTTTTATGGGCAAATTTTACTAAATAAAGATTATATTATAGTCTTACCAATTATTGCATAAGATATGTAAACCTAATGCAAAGATTTTAGTTGATTTTTTTTAAAAAAATTCCATTAAGATGAATAAGAAATAAAAATTATATCAATTTTAAAAGTAGTGATAATTACAAAATAACATAATTATCATTTTTTTTACTTTTTCAGGTATCATTTTTTTTGTTTAATCACATTAAATTCTTTTTGTGCTATACCTTTTTTACTTATTTACTATTTTTCTCAAACTTCTCTATTATGTAAGCCTTTGTTTTTTATGGACACATTTTATAGACAATCTTTTCAGTTTATTAATGTAATAAGATTCCTTTATAGTCTTTCTAAGTAATGCATACATAAGATATGCAAAAAGTTAATTTTTTTTCCATTTAATATAGCATTGCATTAATTTAACCATAAATGGATATTTATGGAGTTAATTGATTCTGCGTGGCATCACACATGACATCCTATTGACATTACAAATGGCATTCATATGTTGATTCTATCCAACTTTATATATATATATATATATATATATATATATATATAATATATTATATATATATATATATATATATATATATATTATATATATATATATATATATATATATATATATATAATATCTGAAAACTTAAAGGCTATTGAATTACCTTAGAGGGGAGTGAATAGGATGATGATCAAAGGTACAAATTAATCGAAAACGAATTGCGGAAAAGTAAACATGGATAAAACACAAGCGATTGTTAACGAAGTTGGGCCTCAAAAGGCTTAGTCTCCTCCTAGAGTTTCCCAACTCTGGGATTAACCCAAATTTTATTAGGACGGATGATTACACAACTCTAGAGTACACATATTCTAAGTTCCAAGTCCCAAGTTTCAAGTTGATACCCCAACAAGATTTAGTAGAGTTGACCCTTCAACTTTATAATCTCACCCAATTACACCTTGAACAATACAAATCAAATGTAATAGAAGCAAACTGAAGCTCAATGTGTGCCAATGAGTGCTTGAGTAATAAGTACGCCAATGGTTGCTCGCTTTTCTTGATGCCTTCAGCCCTCAACCATCTTCTGTATTTATAGCAAAGTCTTGGAGGAAGGAAGCTTGCCGTTAGACTCATCCACAAATTCAGCTTCAATTCAAGGCCTTGAACAACGGCTCAGGGTCCATGAAGATCACATAATCCCAACAAGTAACGGTTAAGTGGCTATTTTTGGTTGATTTGAGGTTTCATGCAACGTTCACTCTATTTTTAGCTAATTGAGGATCTTCTTGAGATGATTTGCAATTCTTTCCATGATCAAGGCAAATATCAAGCATTAATTGAAATCTTATTGAGGAAAGTCAAATATTTGCCAAATGAAGATCCCTAATAAAATGAGACATTGCATAATCAACCATAATAAAAATAATATTATCAACCAGAATCAACAATTTAAAAGTTTAAATCTCAAGATAATATTATCAACCATAATTAGAATCATATAATGAAGAATTATATATCAATAAATATCTATCAAGTTTAGTCAAGGGGGTTTTAAGGGAGTCAACAATATCTAACAACAAAATTTGAAAAACACGCATAACCATTGAAAATTTGAAACTATAAATAATTAAGGGATCGTAAAATAAAAAAACTTTATTAAATGAGTGAAACCAAGAAAAAAATAAAATCAAGAAAGTAAAATAAAATGAAATTGAAAATTTATTATGGAAAATGTTATGAAAATTAAGAAAAATAAATTCAAGTAAATATAACTTAATAATAAACTTTAACAAACTATAAGGGAAAAAAAAGTTTCCTCTTGGAAAAATAAATAAATATTTCAAAACCCATGACTTTAATAAGATATTTTTATTTAGTCTCTAAATCATTTATAATTTACAGATCACAAAGATTAAGGGTAGTTTCAAAATTTGGGTGTTAAATGTATTTTGTATTAAGTTAATGGGGTAAAAATTAATGAAAATAGGTTAGGATTAAAAAAACTAATGCACCTTAGTTCAAGGGATGTATCTAAAAACTTCCATGTGGTAGATACCGGATGAAAATACTCTGATGAGTGGTGATATAATGGATAGTTTGCATCCAGTATCCTGAAATTTTAAGAGTTAATATTTTTGCCCTCACACTTTTAAAGTTTACTTTCTACTACCTCGAAAGTTTGTTGGCTTTAATTTTAGGTACCCTCTATATTTTCCTTAAGTCCCTAGAGTTTTAAAATTTACATTTTAGCGCAAATCTTTAAAAACCTACTTTCGAAAAATTTGAAATTGTTTATGTGGTATTTTGCTCACTAGTAGAACTCGACGCCATCTTTCATCTGGTATTAGAGCCACGTGGCCACAAAAAATTAAGGTAATTAAGCTAATTAATGACTGATTAAACTAATTAACTATGTTTAACTATGATTAATGCTTGAATCATCACCGGCTTGCCCTGGACCGAGTTATTCTCACATTGTTCACTCACCGGAAGGACTTTCTCCATTAGCACCACAATATATCGCTCATATAGTTTTAGAATTAAAAGTAGAATTAGCTAAAATTAAGACCGAAGTAAAAGAGCTTCAGAAGCAGATATCTAAAATTCACCTTTCACTTGTTAACAAAGTAAGACATAGCAGTAAATCCACTTCCAGTATTAGTACTCCTTTTCAGTATAAACATCCTTTTCAAAACACAGAAAACAAGATTACATTTCCTTTACACGAGATAAAAATTTAAAAAGAAGTAGGAGAAAAATCAGGCGAAAAATCAACTAAAAAAGCAGAAAAAGAAGAAGAAGATGGAGTATAAGCAATATACTCTTGAAGAACTATAAAATATGTTCGACAAAAAGCAAAACCTAGAAGAATTAAACAAAATCATGAGCACAATTAGTGATAAATATGATGTATTATCGAATGATAATGGAGAGACTAATAATGTCCAATTAGAAGAAGAAATATATCAGCAAATGAACCTTATTAAACTTGATGATCTTAATGCATTACCATTAGAAGAAATTAAAAGAAAATTAGATAAAAAAATGATAAAATGGCTGCTGAGGATGAGATTAATGAAATTGGGGAAGAAATTGACTTATATGAAACAGAGACCAATCTCGTTAACAATGTAATTCCTAAGTCTGAAAAATTTGGTGAACCTTCTAGGAGAAATACTCATTTCTTAAGACCTAGATACGTTCCAATAGGACGTACAACTAATTTCTCATTCGGATTTGTCCCAAGGAAAATCACAACTTTTGAAGAAATTGACCTTACTTCAATTAGTCAAACAGGATATATATTAAATATTGATGGAGCTCGTAATAGAGAAGAAATATTTGAGCATTGGAAAAGAGGCATGAATAGTATTTTAAACTTAAATACTATATGGACTGCTGTCAATTTCTTAAATTACATCGAACATAGCTTTTCTGGCACTGTAACTGATTGATATGATTCATTAACTTAAGAAGGTAAAAGTACCTTAAGAATGATAGAGACACCAGCTGCAATGTTTAAAAATTTATGTGAAAAATTGAAATCGAGTTCATCAGATCTAAACTTAATTCTGAAGAAAAAGTAAGAGAATGTCAAAAAAGATTAATAACATAGAATTATGGGATATGAAATATCTACAAAATTATATTGCTGAATTTAGTCAATATTATTACAAAATTAGACACAATGAAGCCAATTTTGGTATTATTTATGACAAATTATCATATCCTATAAATTTCATAATCAATGAAAAGTATATTACATATCTGGAATGAGCAGATGTCATTGATACACTTGACTCTAGAATATCTTATCTAAGAAAATAGGTCAATGATCAATGTCTTGATCTCCAAAAGCAAAAGAAAATTAAGAAGCAAAAGAAAATTAAGAAGGTATAAGTTCAAGAATTTATTTTCTTATTTGTAATTTTTTATTGCAGTGAATTTCATTTTATTGCGTATGAAATTTTAGGAGTTCACTCAATACTCTATCAATTCTCATCTTGCCAAAGAGGAAGATGAGATCTAAAGTTATCCCATAACTTATGGTCATATAATCCATATATAATACATCGTTTTGTTCATGTGATAAGGAAAGAAGCAACAGAGACCAACCTAAAAATTTTAGATTACATTTGTTCATCTTATGTCTCGTGTGTTATATACAATTATATACAAAGTTTTTCATCTTACGTCTCATGTCTCTTGTGTTATATTTGTTCATCTTATGTCTCATATGGTGTAATCCATATATAATACATTGTTTTGTCCTTCTTATGTTATATACAGTTATATACAAATTATATACAATTATATGTAATACATCTTATGTCTCGTTTATTGTATTTGTCTCGGATGTAATCTTATGATCTAAACAGAGTCATTGTTTTATTCATCTTGTGTCTCATGTATTATATAGATTAGATTTGGGTAAGCTTTACCTGAAATGTGAAAAAATTTGTATATAATTGTAAGATTTAAATGATTTAAATTTACATTTGAGCTTTGCATGCTATAAAAGGGGAAAAAAGACTATCATTATTTCCTTGTGCTAAGTGCATTAGGTTCAAACCTAAAACAACATGGTTAAGCTAGAACATCAACAAAACATAGGTATATGTCATAACTTGGCATTATATACAATTACGTATAATACATCTTATGTCTCATGTGTTATATTTGTCTCGTATGTAATCTTACGATCTAAACAGAGTCATCGTTTTGTTCATCTTATATCTCGTGTGTCATATAGATGAGATTTGGGTAATCTTTATCTGAAATGTGAAAAAATTTGTATACAATTGTAAGATTTAAATGATTTAAATTAAAATTTGAGCTTTGTATGCTGTAAAAGGGGAAAAAAAAAATCTATCATTGCTTTGCTTGTGCTAAGTACATTAGATTCCAACCTAAAAAATATAGTTAAGTTGGAATATAAAGAAAGCATAGGTGTATGTCATAACATAACAATTTTGATTACTCTGTCATTTTGTCTCGTGTGTTATATAGATTGGATTTGGGTCATTTTGTTTGAATCATAAAAAAATCTTGATATAATTGTAAGATTTAAATGCTTTAAATTTAATGAGGAGCTTTGTATGCTTTAAAAGGGAAGAAATATCTATCAGTGATTTTCTTGTATTAAGTACATCAGAATCTAACCTTAAAAGCATAGTTAAGCAGAAACCTAAATAAAACATAGGAGTATGTCATAACTTGGCAATTTACTCTTGCATTTTTTCTCATGCGTTGAATAGATTAGATTTGGATTATTATATTTGAAACGTTAACAAATCTTAATGTAATTTTAAGTTGCAAATAATGTAAATTTAGTTATGAGCTTATATAATTATAACTTTTAAATGATGTAAATTTAGCTATGAGCTTTGTATGCTTTAAAAGAAAAAGAAAATTTTGTCATTGTTTTCCTTGTATTACATTCATTAGATTCCAACATAAAAAAACATAATTATGCAGGAACAAAAAGAAAACATATGTGTATGTCTCCTAGTTAGTTTAAGGAAGAAGCATATCCTCATGAAAATATCAGAAATGTTCCTGACTGACATATGAATTGCTACTAAGCATGACTAAAAGATGCATGTTTACAATCAAAAACTACAATTCATTAATATAATACCAGGAAATGTCTCCTTTAAAAAGGTAGGTGGTAAGAATTTAGTACCTCAAAATGGGTGTTGGAAACTTGTGAGTAATAAGTATGCGTTCAGATCTGCTATAGAATAGTAGCCACTGTTAGTCCCGATAGCTACAATTAATGATTCTTAAGCTATAACAATCTTGCAATTTATAAACTTCGACATATTCAAATCAATACCTGTGTGATAATAAGGTGGATTTCAATTCTGCACGAAAACGTTTATGACAATTAGTGATTCTTGAACCACAATAATTTTACAGTTTATAACACATTTACCATATTGAAATTAAAACCTAGAGTTTTAGGTGACAAGTACCCTCAAGTATTGCTGTGTACGGACCTGCAAGGGTTGGTAATGTCAGGGGATAAGGTGTGAAGTTAATAGTGTATCTCAGATTTAATTTGTAAATGTTCAGAGATGGACTCCCCAGAAGGAATTGATGTATAATCAGGACTGTAAATTTAATTTAATTGATGTATAATCAGGACTGTAAATTTAATTTGGGACTTTTGGTTTTCGAAATGTAGGGTGATTAATCCCGATTATTTTATTAAAAATCAGAGGTGGTTGCATCCCACTCAAATACATGAGCTACAATTTAGAGGATGCAGGTTGTTACAGTTGTGGGGGGAAGCCAAGGAGTTACACTTTTGGTAGGATCCTATAAACATGGGATTCTGAGTTTTTTAAAAAAAATTTTCAACATAGGTTTAGGAGATGGGTAGTTGTAGATGTGTGTAGGTGTGGGCGGCTTTCAAGAAGGTTAAAATTCAAAATACTTAAGAGGTGCATTTTGGACGGGAGTGCGCAGAAATCACGAGTTTTCTATTTCCTCAATTGTGAGCACTCCACCCTTTGTAGCATTTATTATATAAAGATATGACGCCAATCATGAGATTTTCAAAACTTCTCTGGCTCTTTTTAATTATAATGGTTATTCGAGTACTTCCAATCATAATTTTATTTTTTGGAATTTAAGTTTGTTATATCAGTAAATGTTTTAATTTTTTATAACTTGTATTTTATTACTTCTTCAATTTATGAAATTCCAATTCGAATTGTCTAAAAAAATATTTATCATGATTTCACCTCATAGGCCATAACACACAATCTTTTTTTAATTATATAAAAATTATATATTATCCAAAAAAAGGCAAAGATATATTAAAAAATAAAAAAAGTTAGACCCACATAGTGAAATTAGACAGCGTTTCATCATACGTGCTAATTTTTTGCTCCTTTCATAATATTTGGATAAGTGACATAAACGGAGATGCGTTTCATTTTTTTCAACCGACCACAAGTACTCTTATGACATACTCGACGTGACATCATGGGATTAACATCATCTGTTTTGATCATTATTGACGTCAGTTATTGGATGTCACGTAAATCAAGATTAGTTACTGAGGCGGACACACTTTATCGGGGGCATACACGAATCGTCAAAATTCATTAAAGCGTTGGAGTGGCAATTCATAAAAATTAAATGAACAGTTATAAAATGAGTTATTTTCATTTACTCTTTTTAAGTTTTGGTAAATATTTTCCACACCTCGAAGGGTATATTTTTTTTGACTTATTATAAGTATGTATTATTCGCATTAAGTGCTAATCAACAATGATCAATATTCATTAGCATCCATTAACACTCATCAACACTGTTCATTAACAAGTTACCTATGATAAGATAAAAAAACTATGCCCTAAACTGTTTGAATTATTATTTTCCTCCTTTCACCTTTCCTCAAATAATTTTTAACTCCAAATTTTATCAAAGTACCCTTCACATGACAAATGACAAATGACGAATATGAAGGACATTTTATAAATGTAAGGATTAAAAACTATTTGATGCAAATGTGAAGGGTAAAAATATTTACCGAAACCTCCAGGTAATAAATGAAAATAATTCATTATAAAATTCACAAAAACTAAAAATAAACATGGTGAAGCAAAATTTTTGTATCTGCCGCTTATTGGTTAGCTACACATTGCAGAGTGATAGTCTAACAACAATATGAACCACCACATTACAGAGTGATAGTCTAAATACACATGGACAGTGAGAGCATATATTCCTGAGAGTACATAAGAAATTAGCGCATGTCTAACAAAGGGCATCATAGTTCCACGAGTAACATATGATAAATACACGCATGAAAAATATATATATATATGTATATGGACAATGAGAGCATATGCTCATGAGAGTACATAAGAAATTGTCATCTATCTAATTAACAAAGGGTATTATAGTTCTACGAGTAATATTTTTCTTCATTTTGGTGTTGTTTTTGAGGACCTTTTCGATCGATCTTCAAGTGACTTTCGATCTTTGCTTTTGTTCTCATCGTTTTGGCCGCATCAATAGTGGCATCAAGCAAGTGCTCACTTCCCTGTCTGTGGCGGCATATGTGCATAGTGTACTTTTAAATCGTCTATTAATAAAAGCAATTAGTGTGACCCAGTGTCTTTAATTATGATTATAGGCTAATCCATTGGCATTTACTTAAGAAAAAATAAATATCTTTCTTTAAATTATCATATCAAACTGACTAGATTTATCGATAAAAAACACGTGTTACATGTAATCGTATGCTATGATTATTATATTTTAATTAGGTGTAACTTTGAAGAAAGTAACTAATAAATAAGCCGTCACTTTCAAATTTTAAATAAAATAATATATATGCCCACATTGTTGGCTTAACAATGGAGGGCAGCATGATAACCTAATTTTAATCAACCTTTGGTTTAAGTCGACTTGTTTTTACTTGTGGAAATAGCTAATTGGCTAAGGTACACATGTAATCATATCCTTGCTGAAACTTACTAACATCAAGAGGACATATTGTTGCTTTCACCTAGAATTGTCAAAAGTACTAGGTATCATATTAGGGATAAATTGTCCTATTTTACGTACCTCTTTCATCCATTTTTAGCTCGTATAATAACCTATTCTTTAGAATTTTACCTTATTTTATTTATGTTTTGTAGGAAATAACGCCAAATCAAGCAAACGTCGTGAAAAGGAGCGAAGATGGGACAGACCGGCGAAAAACAGCAGAAAACAGCAGTGCACGGCCATTCTGCAGGGATGCACGGCCGTGCACCGGTGGCCGAAGCCACACACGGCCAGCACGGCCGTGCGTGGTGGCGCACGGCCGGCCGTGCGTTGTGGCACGGCCATGCGTCGGGTCCAGTTTCGCGATAAAGCCCTTTTCAGCCAGTTTTTGTGGGGGGTCGTTCGGGAGTCGCACGGGGGCTTGCTTGGGCTTCTCTCTGACGATTTTTAGGGTAGTTTAGGTTAGATTTTAGCAAATAAAACCTCAAGAGGAGGATTAGTTTAGCATTGAAGATTGTAATATTGGATTCAACCTTTGGATTTCAAGTTCCTTCATCAATTCAAGACTAAGTTTTCTCCCCTTTTATTTCTTCAGTTTATATCTCGTTCTTGTTTATCTTTTGTTAGTTTACTTAATTATTGTACTTGTTTGTTTAGTTTCAATGTTTAGTTTTTGTTGTTGATTTATGTTATTTAGTTGTTTAGATTCGTTTTATTTCATTCTCTTTGTTTTGTTCTTCAAATTCATGTTCTTGTTTGTTAGTTTAGATTTTGATGTGTTTGTGATGTTTAGTTGGTAGATTGTGTTGGCTTAGATTGTGATTAGCCTCTTGATGGCTAATTAGTCTTGTATTTGACCTAACCATACCCAATCTATACTTAGAACTTAGAGTTTTCCTTCACGCCCGCCAAGTGTTCGATGAAATGCTTGAGAGTGCTTTCATTCATATTTTTGGGCGATTGACTTATGCTGAGAGGTGAGGTCAATTAGCTAGTGTGGGAGAGGAAATAGCCGAGTTCGGGACATGAAAATAGTACTCGATCCGAGTTAGGTCCGAGGGTTGCTAATTTTGTGGTCTAATTGGGCTAACCCCATGAAAATAGGTGGTTAGGCTAATTAGACTAACTTATGACCCTTGAGAGAGGGCTTGGGTGGTCTTTGATGGTGCAACCGATCATCTCTAGTTCGTGATGTATTTTGGGTAGGTTAGGACTCGTCTGAATTAGTTGGTTCACGCATTGGTCAAATCACAACTCTAAGTCGCTTTTTCTATGTTTGTTAGCGTAGTTTAGGTTACCCTTTGTTTTCCTTTGATTTCGCCTAGCTCAAGACGCTTTAGTTAGCATTGGTAGTTGGAAACACAATTCCCTGCAGACGACACCCCAAGTACTCAACGATACACCTTGCACTTGGGGTTTATAAATATTAAAACCTTCTTCCTAACATATCATTATTTGTGTTATGAAAATATATTAACTACATCTATACTTTAATTAAAGCATTGTTAATTACTACAAGTGTTAACATCATACTCTTCAACATCAAGTTTTTTTCTCCTTATCCTAGTTAATACTAGCAGATATATTGTTAAAAGTTTGCCGTTTCGGAACGGCATCCCGGTCCATTTGAGACCGAAACAATTCGGTCTCCAAAATAGAAAATTCGGTCTCTATTTGATTTTGGAGACCGAACCGAAATTTATCGGTCTCCAAATCTTTGGTAGCAATTCAAATTTGGAGACCGGGTTTGAAGAAAACAGTCTCCAGTTGAGACCAAACCACATTGGTCTCTAAGTGGGACCAAAAAATTTGGTCTCAACTAGAGACCAGGCGGTTTGGTCTCTGACTGAGACCACAGCCCACCGGTCTCCATTTGAGACCAAAGCATACCGGTCTCCATTTGAGACGAAGCTATACGGTTTCCATTTGAGACCAAAGACGCCGGTCTCCATTTGAGACCAAGTTGGGCCGGTCTCTAGTGGAGACCAACATCTTCGGTCTCAATTGGAGACCAAATGTCACTTTGGTCTCCACTAGAGACCGCGGTCCCTTTTCCATTAAATTGGAGACCTTCGGTCTCAGACCGAGACCGACTTGCCTTTTTCGGTCTCTAAACTGCACATAATTTTGTATGAAATTTAGACATTTCAACATAGCACCCACATACAAGGACAAAACACAATTGCAAGCTCAACGGGCCACACGCCCAGAGTACACAAAGTACACATCTCCACGGATCATACATCCGGAGCATTGGGGTTTACATTCCAAAGATTAAGAACAAACAACACATCTCAACAGATCACACAACCTCGTTACTACAAATTTACATTCACACACCACCAAGTACACTTTAAGCTTTCATATTTCTATCACTATGTGTGTGGGGGGGTTTGTGGGTGTGTATATTTACATATGTATATTCATTTCTTGGAAGAAACGGACAGAGTTCCGCCTAAAAGTTGACTGTGTCCCCGGCTTAAAGCCATACGTTACTTCCCTGCATTAAATAAAAATACACAACACATTTGCACGCTTAACGGGCCACACACCCGACGTACACCAAGTACACATCTCCACAGATCATACCTCCGGAGCATTGGGGTTTACATCCCAAAAATTAGGAGTGAGCAATTTACTTATCAATACTTATGGAACTTAAAACAATGTTGGTATCATGTACCTAAATCAATGGTAGTATAACGAACATATCATACGGTGAAGTTGAGAAGTTTATCTTAAAACAATTCCACCAAAACCTCCTGTGATCCTCAGGGGCATCCCGCCAACACGAGAAGGCGTCCTTGTAGTAAGTTCGAATGGTTTCCGAGATGGCTCGTGCGACATCTCGATGACCAAACCTATGACACGGCATTGCCCACAATTGAAATGAAAACGTCGTGCACATCTGTTTCATGTATTTTGAAAGTGAACGATCCTTACCACATCTCGGTGTTAGGCACAAGTCGTACCCTCGTCAACGGGGTGCTAGTGTGCTCCAACGGAAACTCCGGAGGCTGCGTCTCCTGAGAGTCGCACTGGGTGATGGCTCTGCATGAACCATCCATGCGTACCTACTCCTGCACAAATTTATGAAAATCAGTTAGATAAGTGCATACATTTGAATTTGACAATTGGATGCCTATTGACACTACATATGATACACTGAGCAGTGTTGGATATTGTGCTTTGAAGGTCACAAATTGCATAAACACATTACATCAGCAAGCAATACGCCCTTCGGTATGGAAACATGCACCTCAAACAACATTAAGAATCAAGAGAGAGCATTGTACTAGAAGTTTGCATACATTTCACATACAGAACATGGATTCTAAATCATAAAAACGCCAGCAGTGCATAAATTAATCAACGACGTGCATTATATAAACAGTGACTCGGTGAAATAGTCATCGTCATCATCGTCAACATTATCATCGTCCTCATCTAGTAACCCGTCGTGCGATTCCTCTCCGTACCCACCATCGATGGCATCAACCTCCTCGTCCACATTGTCGTCTGTGTCATTTTCCTCCTCTGGACTGATGTCGACATCATCGTCTACGTCAATATCGACTAAATTAGGCGGGTTGTCGTTTTCATCTATTTGGAATGGTGTATCCTCTTCGGGGGCATCTATTATTGACCTTGGTTTCATTTTTAACACTGCCCACCAATCCTTCTTACTGTTATCTTTCATGGGATAAGGCATAAAGCACACTTGCGTGACTTGACTTGCAAAGACAAACGGATCATACTTGGGATATCTCTTCGTATGATTTACATCGACCAATTTGTATGTATCATGGACAAAAACACCATTAATGCAGTCATACCAATCACACTTAAACAAGATCGTCTTATATGGACGAATATCCCCAACATAGTGCAACTCAATTACATCCTGCAGAATGCCATAATATTCCTTTCCATCTGTCCCTTTCACGCAGACACCATAATTCATTGTTGACTTGTTCTTCCCATATTCATATGCATGAAAGTTGAAGCCATTCATGTAATAATGATCCCAACGACGAACATGCTTTTAGGTCCGTACGCAAGTGCTCTTACAATATCGTTGTCAACGTTGGAGTGTAATACCTACATGGCCGTCATAACCAGAAATGGTCAAAGATATTATCATTAACGTAAAACTACGAAAATACATCCCTTGTGTAAGCAAATCACATAGGAGAAATACGTACATACGCTTTGAACCATTCTGGAAATCTATCCTCAAACGTTGACCACACATCCTCCACCCGAACATGAGGGTTTTCTTGGCCCATCTCGAGCTCGAAGATCCTACACAGTGTAATGAGAACATCATATAGTCGTGTTCAATGTGTGTAAGGTTTGTTTGGAATGTAATACAGAAAATTACCGTTCATATTCGCCCAACAATCCACAGTTCGATAGCACATACGTATGCGCTAATCGATGATCCACATGATCTAAGAACCGAACATTGCCCTCATTCGGGGCATATCCCACGTTACGGGAGAAAATGTCTGAAAGTTTGATATCGAATTTGTCCTGGTCAATGTTCCTCACGTTTCTGGGCAAATCTCGCGCCCTAACATGAACACTATCATCAAAATAGTTCACAATGAAGTTCGTGATCTCTTCCATTAAGTACGCATAGCAAATTGAAGGCTCCATACGTACTTTGTTGCCCACTTTCCTCTTTAAGTGATGAAGGAACCTGTAATCCAATAAACGGAAACGTCATTTGTGTCCGGAACTACTGACTTGATTTCGATGAAGCATATCTTACCTTTCATTGTCATACATCCATCGATAGTGAACCGGTCCTCCAAGTTTCAGTTCCGTAGGTAAGTGCACAGGTAGATGCTCCATTACATTAAAGAATGCAGGGGGAAAAACTTGTTCCAACTTGCATAATATTTCTGCAATGTTATTCTCTAAACGGACTACATCATCAACATGCACCTTTGAGGAACACAAATCCCGAAAGAACTGGCTAAGCTCAGTTAGAACATTCTAGACGTTTGTTGGTAAGAGATCTCTGAAAGACAAAGGCAGCAAATGCTTCATGAAGACATGAAAATCATGGCTTTTCAGGTTATGCAGTGTAGCATTTCTCACGTCAACATACCTACTCAAGTTCAAAGCATAACCATCTGGGAATTTCAGTGTACGAATCCATTCACACACCACCTTTATGTGCTCCTTCTGTAGGACATATGAAGCTTGTGGCAAAACTTCTCGTCAGCTTCCTTCACCAGCTTCCATAGCGCGAACATGAAGTCTCTTACGTTTACAATGAGTAAGCATGTCCTTCCTCGCATTGAAGTTATCTTTTGTTTTATCCTTAACATTCATCACCGTGTTAATTATTTGCTCGAAAATATTTTTTTCAATGTGCATGACGTCGAGGTTGTGACGTAGTAACAACTTACTCCAATAAGAGAGATCCCAAAATATACTCCGTCTTGTCCAATTGTGAGACCGCCCATAACCATCCACTTTTCCCTTGTGATCTGCTGCCGCTGGGAGCGACGACACACGACTCCAAACCTGCTCCCCGGTCAACATTGGAGGAGGTTCTGAATGGTCCTCCCTATTTTTGTGAAATGCTGATTTATTACGCCGAAATCTATGATCCTTTGGGATAAATTGCCGATTACAGTCAAACCAGGATTGTTTCTTCCCATGGGCTAGCCTGAATGCTTTTGTGTGTTCCATACAATAGGGGCACGCTAATCTTCCAGCAGTCATCCAGCCAGAGAGCATGCTGTAAGCGGGAAAGTCACTCACAGTCCAAAGAATGGAAACTTTCAGTAAGAAATTTGCTTGAGGGACACATCAGATGTTGGTATTCCTTCATTCCACAATTGCAAAAGTTCTTCAATGAGAGGTCGCATATATATGTCCAGATTTCCTTTTGGATTCTTTGGACCGGGAATGAGCAGAGTAATGAACATGAACTGCCTTTTCTTACACATCCATGGGGGCAAATTGTAAGGGGTCACAATCACTGGCCAGCATGAATATGTTTGACCGTAATGGCCAAATGGTGAGAAGCCATCAGTGCATAAGTCTAGCCTTACATTACATGGTTCGGCAGCGAACGAAGGATAGGAAGCGTCTAGATGTTTCCATGCCTCGCTATTCGATGGGTGTGCCATGACCCCAAGATGGCGCTTGTGCTCATGGTGCCATCTCATACTCTCAGTTGTTTTCTTCATTGCATAAAAACGCTGTAGTCGAGGTCCAATGGGGAAATATATTAGTTGCTTCCTCGGCATTTGCCTTCCTTCTTTGCTCATCCTCGAATATCTCCCTTCATCACAAAAAGTGCATCTATGGAGGCCAACAGCCTCCTTCCAAAATAACATGCAACCATTAGGGCAAACATCTATTTTACGGTGTGGAAGTTCAAGACCCGCAAGCAACTTCTTAATTTCATAGTAATTTCCAATCATGTCGTTGTTATTTGGGCATATCTCCTTCATGAAGGATGCAATACCGTCAACCGCTCGATGGGATAGATTATATTCACATTTAAGATTGGTAAGCTGTGCAACAGCTTTTAGTAGTGACATTTCGCACCCCTTGTACAATGGTCTTTATGCCGCCTTGAGGAGTTCAATGAATCTTCTCGCCTCTGGTATTGGTTCATGCTCCTCATTGTGGGGCAGCTCTTGTAATAACGCGGGTGACGCATGTGCGTAAGCATCCATCACCATATCCCTCATAAGGTTGGGTTGTACTTGTGCATTGGATGTGGGAGTTGCAACTTTATCATCTTCGAGGAACGTTTCACCATGATGCACCCACCTGTAATAGTCAGGTCGAAACCCTCGCTGGTACAAATGTAACTTGATTGTGTCCACATCAAAGTAGGGTACATTGCAGCACTTCATGCAGGGGCACTTCATTTTGTTACACCTCTGAAACTCTTCTTGTGCACAAGCATACTTAATAAATCCATCCACTTTCTCAACGAATGTCTTGCTTAGATACTTCCCATCTAGTCTGTTATACATCCACACCCAACTTGGATCTATTGTCTTAGGAGGAACTGTATATATTACTAGCACAGCATACATGCATACATACATACATAAGTACATGTAGATACATACATACATACATGCGTGTATATATATATATATATATATATATATATATATATATATATATATATATATATATATATATATATATATATATATATATATATATATATGTATAGATACATATATATATATATATATATATATATATATATATATATATATATATATATGTATACATACATACATACATACATACATACAACTCATCCTCGTATACATATGTACATACATACATATATACATATATGTATACATATGTGTGTACGTATGTGTGTGTGTGTGTGTGTGATATATATATATATATATATATATATCTATATATATATATATATATATATGAGTCTTATTTTGTCTCAAAGACAACAATTACTTACAATATCCAAAAAAAAAAAGAACTTCCTCACGTCCCTTTAAGGTTCCAGTACTTTAGAGTCGACATTGTTCAGGAATTTGTTCTTTTTCATTCTTAATGTCTCATACTCACTTTCGCAGTCGGGATGTTGTACTATGATATTTCATAGCATCTAACAATCCATCCCCGAAGTGAATGTAGTGTAAGCAACTATGGAAACAGAAAATACACAATTCACAACCAAAATTTGTCAACTCAAGTATGGTACTCTAGAAGCGTATCCATATGAACAAATGTAATGTAACCAGTTTGTTAGCTACAGTGGCGTTGAGGGACAAATGCAACACATTCTTGACCAAAAGGAAGAGCATAATATGAACATCATTTCAAGCAATTCATATGAACATTTGCAGCTCCCAAACCCTGTTCTCGTGAACAGAACAGAGCATAACAGAACAGAACATTTACAGCTCCGAAAACCATCCAACAGTGATGTACTCTAAAAGCCCTAATTGCCAAATTTGGAAGACAACACAGTCGAAGGCAATGGTCAGAACAGAACCAGGTTTTCCCCAATTTGTTCATGGTAGAACGCAGACACCATGTACCAGATTGTGGCCTAAATGACGTGGTCAAGAATGTCGCCCAATTTGTCGCCCAAACAAGACAAAGCTGACTCCAAGAAAGCAACCACAATAGCCTCTTCAAGTTAATTCAAGGCAATGGTGACAGTTCAACCTAAGAATTGGCTGAAATGAAACCTAGGGTTTATGCCAAGAATAATTAGAGTAGAAGAATTGTTACCTTGTACAATGTGATGGCTGAGATGACCGAAATCCACCCAATTGCACGCTGGATCCCTCTCTTTCGCTCGCTCTCTATCGCTCTCTTTCTCTGTGTGCTAGCATCGAAGCCGATGAGAAATGTCGAGAAGCTCAACCAGGTGGGAACGAAATGTGAAGGAAAAGAGAGTTGAGACCGAAATCCAGAGATCGAAATCTTGAGACCGAAGTGTTTGGTCTCAAACTGAAACCGGCTACATATTTTTGGTCTCCAATTTGGCCTGTATTTGAGTCCAGCAATTGTTGGTTCTAGCCCGGTCTCAAGTGGAGACCGAGGATGATTTTGGTCTCTACTTAATCTTGGAGACCGATTTTTTTCGGTCTCTAATGAGCTGGTTTTGCGTAGTTGGTCTCTAATTTCGGTTTCCATTTGAGTACAAAATGCTCGGTCTCCAAACTTTGTCTCTAATGGAAACCGTGCGTTGACCGGGGTCTCTAAATCTGAGACCGAAATACAGTTCGGTCTCCACTGGAAATCGATTTTGAGTTCGGTATCTAAATCTGAGACTGACTTCCATTGGACGGTCTCTAAGTGAACCCAAGGTCACTGTTGGTTTCCAAAATCTGAGACCGAAAATTTGTTTTGGTCTCAAGTTGAGATCGTAAGTTTATTTCGGTCTCTGAATTGATCTCACTTTGATACCAGTATCATCGGTCTCTGAATTCGGTCTCTAAATTTAATTAGAGACCAACTTTTTTTTTCGGTCTCTAATCACACGGAATCCTGTAGTGTTCGTTCTCAACTGTTTTGCTTGAAGCTATTGCCAGCACCAAAAAAAAAAAGAAAAAATATTGACTTATATAGACTTGATCTCCTCGAGGACATTTATATTTATATATTTTTTTTCGTTAAAAATTTTTTGTTTCGTTCTCAACTGTTTTGCTTGAAACTATTGACGGTAAAAAAAAAAAAAAAAAAAAACAGAGAGAAAAGATTGATTTATATAGACTTGATCTTCTCGAGGACATTTATATTTATATATTTTTTGTTTGTCTTCTTGAAAAGGTGGACACTTCTTATCTTTAAGAATCTCTAGTAGTAATACCTACTTCAAGAAATGAGGGGGGCACACTAGAAAATTGATAGTAGTGACGCCGGCCATTGCTGGAAAGCTGGAAGTCTTGGTCGTCGTGGACTACACATACAAATCTGCGTGCATGCATGAAGGGTGGGAACGCAAATTCAAGAACGCCACGTAATGAACGTCATAAGAAATAATAATAATGGGATTTTAGAGGCCAATAATATTATATAAGTGTTTTGAATCTAAGGCATATTCTTTAGGACTTATGATAAGCACGTATTACTACTTATTATTAAAATATGCTAAATTAAGGTGAAATTAAACGTGCTGAACTGTGCGAAAACATACTAAACCATGCTGAAATAGGCTGAAACATGTTGAATAACGCTAAATGAGTTTACATCATGAGGGTTCATTGTAACTAAGTATGAAAATATATGTATACAGCTGTGTAGTTGTTGAATGCATCCAAAATGAGCACTTGTAAATATGCATTTATTTATGTTATAGTAGAATATAATCATTTTCTAACGGTTGTATTTTATATGTTTTGGTTGTTATAAATTAAATTTTAAATGGCTTTTTTCAATGATATGTATAATATACGAATAATTATTGAATATATATGTTAAGTTCGTAGTTATGTTGTTATTATTAACAGAACAATTGTTGGAATTTTGAAGGAGGACTTTATCTATAATTGTTAGAAAGTCTTAAGATGTCTAGCTGCCATGAGCGCGTTTGCTTCCTTCTTAAGAGTAAACATATTATCGATCTACTCTATTATTTGTCTCACTTTTTTGAAGTTAAATATTGATTGTTAGAAAGTCTTGAACAAATGCTCTTAACAGACAGACACACAGACACAGACGCACACGCACACACACAGATATATGCATGTATAAAACCTAATTTTCAACCTTTAATTTGTTATTACGTATAGGCTATAGCAAGACTAGACTCTCCTTATACAGACTAGAGTAACATAAAGGATACAAATCGTGACTTTGCATAAGATGGTTGGCTTTTCCGCTCTGAAAATCATGCAGTTTCACTTGTCCATTGTTCTTCTTTGCTGGCAGTAAGACGATCAATGGACCATTCTTGGTGAAACCCATCATGATATGATAGCGATCATCCACCACTATTTCTCTCGAACCTGCTTTAAACCAACATTGTTGCACTTGATTCTTTTCCATCATCCACAACTTGCACAAGCATCCTGGGTAAAATTCCAATAGTCCAACTGACTCGCGATAAACAATAGCTTTACAACGATAACCTCCTACTAACTTAGGAGGAATGTGGTTAAACGTCTCGTCAGTCACATTAAGTGAAACTAAATATTTTTCGGAAGCCCAGTGTATGTTCCCGTCGTTCCAAACACCGTCTGATCAGTCGATGTGTCTAATAATTGTTTCTTCATATATATTTGAAGATTCTTTTCCAAGTGCTCGATTTAATGCTAGAAATTTGGATTGAAAATTTGGGGTCTTTTATGATCGCATCCATCCTTATAATCATTATTTGAAGAATCAACTCCAAGACCAAAATAAGTTGTATCCGCCCGAGAAAGAGGGCAAAGATGGTAGGTTTTTCGTCCAGCAGGGATCCAAAGCAATACGTTTCTCGTTGGGTTTAGTGGTCCGTGAGAGGAAACCTGTAAGAACAATCCATTGACAGAAAACCCACGATAATAATGTGATCATCGGCATGAGTAACTTCTTGTAGGCATGACTATAATGGAACATCCACCCTCTTTTCGCGCGTATCCGAGGGTAAGGGTATGCAAGAATAAGAGCATTCCCAGTCAGAGTTTCGGTTTTTGGAACTCTGGCCTGCCACGTCAGCAAAAGTTCCATAATTTTTGAACTTGCATTCCATCGCTTCTCCAACCTATAAAACTCCAATTTTAATCATTCAATAAAAATATTTGTCATGGACATACCTTATAACACACAATCTATTTTTTAAATTATTTAAAAATTATATACTTACCCCCAAAAAAAAGAAAAAACAAAAAAATTTAAAAAAGCCAAAGGTTGGCCCGCGGGGAGAAACGTCAGCCCGTTCTCCCCCTCGCGGCATTCCGTCCTTTCTCCCCTTATATTGGGACAAGTGGCAGCATGGGACCCGCGTTTCTCCTTTTCACGCCCCTCTGTGGGTACTCCAATAAGATCATCGCCATCATTGTGACGGCAAGCAGGATGTAACGAAGCGAATTCCGGAGAAGAGATAAGAGAATACCATGTCTTACAAACGTATCTGAATCGTAGCAGACTCTTCATCGGAAGTCTAGCGAGCACTTCCGTCGCCATTTCCATTGGCAAGTAGCCCCCAATACTGGGTGTCTCCATCTTAGTTGGAACGAACAATGAGGTGATTCAAGTTTTACCCAGGTCATCTATGAGATATAGAAAACCTAGCTGATGGTGAATTAGACTAACATAATTTATAGTCTCAAAGCAGCACTCTGATCCTGTTGGAAGTTTAGGATTAGGGAATCTCCTCTAGATTCAGTGTTAGTGAAGGAAATTTATGTTTACTAGGAAACTACACAAATAGATCGTGACAAAATAGGGGAAAAAATCGAGGTAATTACGATTTTCTACCTTTTTTTTTTCTTTTTTTCGGTTCGAATATCCTACCCTTTTTATAAATCTATACATGTAACTTAACTTCCCCGCCCCCCCCCCCCAAAAAAAAAACCCATAAAACTTAAGGCAGAATTGGTTTTTTTTAAAAACAATTTATATATACCTAAAATTGTGTACAAAACTAGCACCTATTAATGGTAAGCAAATAAAACGCCAAAACCAAATCTTGAACCGGAAAAAAAAAATAAAAAATGCAAGATCGAATGAGTTGAAAATGTGGTCAATCAAAATTGACTTCTCAATCATATTGGTTTAAATTTCATTGTTGAAGACACAATCTTGAACTGGAAAACAAAAACATTTAAATTTCATTGTTGATTTGGAGGTTTTGAAATATTGGCTAGCTAACTTCAATTTACATTTTCTAAACTATAAGCATTTTCCTCCTTTCAGCCGCCTTCCAGGAATGGTTCTCTAGGAATGGAAATAAACATTAATGGGAAAGAAATTAAACCTATTTTGGTATGATCGTTCGTGAATGCTCGAGCACATAATAGATCAAGACAAGAGGGACCCCAGTTTCATTTCATCATTCCCACTTCCCTCCATTCACTGTGATCAGAATACACACAATCCCAAAATAAATCTTCCCTTCCAAATGCTGTCTTAAAGTCAAACCCTAGAAGCAAGCAAAATCATCAAGGAATGAAATGGCAATTCAACTGAAGAAAAGGCAAACACATTTGGGAGACATTAAATTGCATATGCAATTATGAGTACATATATAGAATATTTAAACCTAAAAACATTATCGACGAAAAGTCAAATATATCTGTAGTCCAACGATCTAACAACATACATGGAAACCCAATTTATCTTATTAATATTAATCATATCAGGACTGAGCTTTCCTTGTAGGGAATAGAATACATCATACCATACGGATAAGTCTTCAGGAGTTTCTTCATCTCTCGGCTCTCAAAGTCATAAAGTTTCACACCGCCCCCTTTTCTTGCGGCAAATATCAACTGACCATTCCCCTTGAAACTCAAGACATGAAAGTGATGACGATAAGAAAGCGGATCATCTATCCCCAGGTTAACTTCATAGAGTTTAAACCAAGCCCCTGGTGCTTGATCTTCCTCTGTCACCCATAATCTGCATAGATGCCTGTCAAAAACATGCAATAGTCCAAGCTTCCCACAATAGATGACAGGATGTCTATGTTCACAATATTTCCCTAATTCCTGAGGAAGCATTATATAACTAAAGACCTCATTGCTCAGATCAAACAAAACCATATGAGAAGAAATGTCCCCCGAGTCTTGGGCAATCCAGTGTATAGTTCCCTCCATTAGAACACCATTGAAATCCACCTTACGATTAATTCTCTCTTCACAATTACAATTTATAATCGTCCTCCCAAAAGGATCCCTCAACTCATGTATCTGAACTGAGACATGAGGATGCTTTCCAATTGCCACCACCTTGTAGTCATTTCTTGCAGTATCAAAGCCAACACCAAAAACTGCCCTGTTAACGTCACTCCAAATGGGGGGAAGTTCAAGGGTTTTTCCTAACGAGGGATTCCACAACAATATCTCTGATGTGAATGTCTTAAACATGAAAACCAAACCATCAGCATAGCAGATCTTATACATGTAGTAGTTCCTAAGGTCCTCCAAGTGTTTGGCAATTGGGATTTCGTAATCTTTACCGAGAACTTTCTTATACGTAAGACTAGAACGTAAAGTACACAGTTTTTCGTTCTGAATGGTACAATGTCAACAAGAAAGGATGGTCTTCATTGTTGCGCAAGCGAGCACGATGCATGGAAAGAAAATCAGGACAAGAGATGAGGGAGCACCATGCCTTACAAACGCACCTGCACCGTACTAGACTCTTCACGGGCAACCTGACGAGCACATCAGCCACCAGTTCCATAGGCAACTCCGATGAAATCTTCTTCATTCTGCATTGTCATTGTATTCAATTTGATCCATAAAATACATGATCAGACCAACATGACTTCAAAGACAAAATGAACAAAATCACAAAGATTTTGAGAAATATTAAAGGGGGACTAAACACAATTTCTAAAGCAATCAAGAACTCCAAGACGAACCCTTTTCCCCCCTTTACTCGATGAAAATGAAGAACTGAAGTCCAAAAATTTCAGCATCTAGACCAAATGTGTGCAAAATAGTATGAAAATGCAGGAAAATACTTACCTTTTGAATAAATGATCAGAGTTCCAGGCTTCACTTTCTTGCTAGAAACTGGAAATGTGAAGAAGGATAGAGGTGAAGATGAAATGGGAAGTTGGAATACTGCATAGGATTGAGCTTTTAGGGTTTCGAAAATGAAGGCGGAGAAGAACAGAATACCACCTGAAGTGGTGACAATGAATACTTGAACTGCCTGAGTGGACACAGACAATAAGCGCGTTTCTCATTGATGGGCTCAGGCCTTATGCTATAGGCCACACCAAAGAGGGCCCATCAAGATACTAGCGAAAAAGTGGGTCTTTTAGGACTTTGAATCCCGGCATACCAAATGAACAACCTAGAATTAGTGTTAGTGTCTCCTTCTATGAGAGTCGGAAAAAAAGAGGGTTAAATCTCGGCATACCAAATGCCAAATCCAGAATTGAGACAACTACCGTCTCCATCCTACATGAAATCTCCATTTTGGGATTTAGAAATTATGATGATACTTGATAGGTCCTCGATCGGATGTTGAATGAGAGGACTACAAGTCATCCTTCCAACGACAGAGGATCTAGATCCTTACCAAGATTGCCCTCGTTTCAATAGCAGAACCAGGATGTCAATAGTTCAACTGATAAAGTCTCTGATAGTTGTTATCAAAGACCTACGTTCAAGTTCCACTTACATCGACCTTTGCGCCTCATTTGGGGGCCCACACAATAGCAAGTAGATATAGCAAATGGCAGTAAGACTTGCACCAAGGCAGTTACTACTGGCCAGGAGCAATGATGTTGTCAGGCTACATACAACTATGCCAATAACATATCAAGACATCAGGGTACCTGTGAATCCAGCAGCAGTTCATCACTTCCTCCAGGCAGCTTATCATGACTAATTGAGCACTGTGCAAACCCAGTTCATACCCTTACATTTCCTTACAGAGGGTGCATTATAGCACAACATTAGGCGAACTATGTTTGATTTGCTTCACTTCTTGGAACCCAATATCATACAATTGACAAGTCCACTTCTCCTTTCTCGGCAGCCAGGATGAACACTCTTTCTCCTTGGAATGTAGCAAACGAGGGGCAGTAACTGTCCCTAAATCTATCGAGGGGCAGTAACTGTCCCTAAATCTATCGTATACAGCTTAGACCAAGATGTCGACAATCCCTCTCTCTCCATCACCCATAAATGGCCACAAAATGTCCAGTCATCAATTTCCACTAGTCCCACCATATCATGGTAAACAACAGCATGGCTATCAAACCATTCAAAAGAGAGCTCTATGCAGCTAAACACCGCATCATTCAATCAAACAAAGCCATGTGAGAACTTCGTTTTCCCTGATGTTAATGGAAAGAAAATACTTTGCACCTTTAGGGCTTGTTCTTTTCGTTAGTAAATAGGTGAAGTTGATAAAGATTGATAGAAGAGGGTACCAGTTGGTCCGGGCAACACCTCCTTCTCCATCACCCATAAATGGCGGCAAAATGTCTGGTCATCAATTTCCAATAGTCCTACCACATCATGGTAAACAACAGCATAGGCTGCATAGCTATCAAACCGTTCAAAAGGGAGCTCTATGCAGCTAAACACCGCATCATTCAATCAAACAAAACCATATGAGAACTTCGTTCCCTAATGTTAATGGAAAGAAAATACATTGCACCTTTAGGGCTTGTTCTTTTCATTGGTAAATAGGTGAAGTTGATAAAGATTAATAGAAGAGCGTAAAAGTTGATATTTTTTTGGAATGATTTGCAGGAATTGATTAAGGTTAGGAAAGATAGGAAGAAGTTGGTAGAAGCTAAAGATAATAGTCGTCGTCGTCGTCGTCATCATCATCACCTCTCAGTGTGGGTCCCGCTTTCGCGGGGTCTGGGGAGATCCAGATGTAGGCAGCCTTACCACTACCGGCATCCCTGCCCGTAACGAGGCTGATTCCAATAGACCCACAAAACAAGATTTTGTGAAAACATTTTATAAAAGAGGATTTTGTGAAAACATTAAATGGAAAAACTAGGAATATGCATATAAAGCAGTCGGTCACGACCATTTAAACAACTGTACAAAAAGTAGAGGAAGGTACTGTACCTTGCGGAGGTAGACAAATAAAGTCTCTTCCCAGATGACTGAACTACCTGCATACAACACGACAAGTTGGTAGTAAGAAATGTAAATGAGTAGGAATTTCTTTGTAAGAAATTATGAAAGAAATTGGTAGAAGTTGATAAAAGTTGGTTGAAATTAGTAAAAGTTGGAAAGGATTAGAATTTTTTTTATTAGAATTGGTAGAAATTAACAGAAGTTGGTAGAAGTTAGTTGAAATTAGTAAAAAGGGATTTATTCAACAACGAAAAGAACAGCCTCTTAGTGGGCATGCCACATGCAGCAAGAATCTGGAAGGGACAAAGAAAATTGAAGCTAGCTATCCAGCCAAGAACATTCAAACGTCCTACAATTTTTCAGAAATATTGAAGCGGATGAAAGAGAATTACTAAAGCAAGCAAGCAATCTAAACAAAATTTAGATATCAGAAGCTATGGGTGCATAAAGCAGCACAAACAAATGCTGTCAGAAGTATCAAAATTGACATCCGCCTATACAGTTGAACAGCTTGTACACTGTATTTTAAGAAAGGCAGTAGATTTCCAAAGATCTTGCTTGAGGATTTGACTGGCTAGATCCTAGATTAACAAAACAAGATCATATCAACAAAGTGCATATTGCATCAAGATTCACAGAGGCAAATGTTCAGTTGACGTAGAGATTTACCTGCCACAGAATTCTGAACATTCAACCTCAAATTCAAGTTATATATCTTTCTTTTTTAACCACCATGTGGTGTACAGATTGGTGAAGTTTGGTTAATTTATCCATAACCGTTTCAAATTAGTCCTAAGTTGGTTCAATATTACTCTGTCAGCTAAATTACACTCGTATTAGTGAGCATTATCTCCTAAGTAGCAGCAGGCAGGAATCAAAAGGATACCATAATGGATGACTGCTGCAATGCCAGACCGAAATTGCAACAGCTACCCCAGTTGCAGCTTCTTCTTTCTATTGAATGGGTGAAAAAACAATCACAAGGGTAATATCACAATTGAATGAATACGACCAGCTCAAATCGACTCACATTCAACAGGAAATTTTTTCCGAGGGTGGCCATTAAAGGAATAATGCTCAAATCTTTAGTGGGTTGGGTTTATTATTGAGAACTAGATCCTATGTAATTGCAAGGTCTCACAAGTCCCAACAAGAATTTCATGAACAGGAAACATTTGCCACCACAAAATATTGACTAGTAAGATCCTCAACCATTAAATCATTTCTAACCCAGAGTAAGAAAGCGAATCCTACCTGAAACAATAGAAGATCCAGTTCCTTGTCACTGACACAATATTGCTTCGATTTCAATAACAGAATAAGATTTCTTGACGCACCATTTACCAAAAACGAGATGAGTGAACACATCATCATGGTACGTAGATACAATCATACAACTACTGGCTGCAAGACTGTCCCCAAAGCTATGAACCACACCACACACAAGCAGCACAAATGTTGCCAGAAATTAACACGCGTCAAAAACAACAGAATGCCTCTGAATTTAGTCACAGTTCATCTTTACCCTGGCAGCTTCCTTTAATTAATCAAGCACTTCTTGCAAACCCAGTCCATGTCCTTTTATTATAGCAACACCAAACTCTCCTTATAGGGAGAAGCATACACCATGAGACAAGAAGAATTTTCTCTCATTTGCCTCACTATTTTCTGCTCAAAATCACACAATTCCACTCCTTTCTACTCTCCATTCTCCTTGAAACAGAGCATACGAGGAGCGGTACCTGGCTCGAAATCTATTGCATACAGTTTATGCCAAGAGCATGGCACCCCATCATTCTCCATCACCCACAAATCGCAAATATATTCCCGGTAATCAAAATCCAACAGTCCAATCATCCCATGGTAAACAACAGCATAGCTATCAAACCCGTCACAAGGGAGCTCTATACAGCTAAACGCCTCATCACTCACATCAAACAAAACCATATGAGATCTTCGTTCAACGAAGTTAAAGGAAGAAAATGCATTGTATCCTCCAATAGCAGAAATCCGTCAGAAAACACTTCGTGAATAATGTCATCTCTATATTCAGCAATGTTCTTCCAAGTGTGGGTACTGACACTGTAAACATAAACAGAAGTCTTTGGCTGTCTTGAGATTGCTACCACCTTGTAGTCATTCCTTGAATGGCTGAAGCCAAGCCCTAAATAAGTATCATGGTCTATACAATGAGTGGGAAGCTTATGGGTTTTTCCGATCATGGCGTTCCACAACATTAGCTCCATTTCCAATGGGTTTTCTGCTGGATTAACTGAACGCTTAGACAATAAGAGTAACCCATTAATAGGAGTCCCACGTGGATCACAAGTATCAACATGGGCCATAATCTTTTGGTTATTCAAGATGGCATAATCATCTTGGACAATGTTCTCATATGTATGGCCAGAAAGAAGCATCCATTGAAATTTCCCACTAACATCAATTGTCGCCGTCAACAAAGGACTGTCATCATCGTGGGCATGGTAGCGAGAGAAATGCAAGGAAGCAAAATCAGGGGAAGAGATCAGGGAGCACCATGCCCTACAAACACACCTGAATCGTACCAGACTCTTCACTGGCAACCTTACAAGCAATTCAGTCACCAATTCCATAGGCAGGTCCCTTGAAAATTCGTCCATTCTAGTTGGAATTGGGGTTATCCAATTCACGCCACATTGCTCCACAACAGAACAGATAAATAAGACAAGGATTATTGACTTATAAACTTCAAACAAGTACACAGAAAATGAGACTTCAAAACAATCTGCTGAGCCCAGTAAAATTCAGCATATCTCAAGGGCGGAGGCAGGATTCAAAGTAAGGGTTGTCGAGATCAATAATACACATAACATAAACTCTAATAATTCTGAAAATGAAGTGCACAGCTAATACACATAACAAGCTTTAGTAATACACATAACAGATCGTTTAGTTATCTTGTTGAAAAATTTCTCCATTTCAAACTCAAAAACACAATATCAAATTCTTACTTAGGTTAATGGTTTTTAATATATCATTAAATCTACCAATTATTTAACATAAACAAACATAAATTTGACTAAATTCAATAACTTAAACACAAATAAACAAGTAATAGCCAACAAATTACCCTAGTTCTAATTCCCAAATTCTAATCAAGAAGGGCAAAATCCTAATTTCTTCAACAAAAAAAAGTAAATAACAAACCAAGCAAGCAATAACAAACCAAATTAACCGAACTTTAGATCTTCAACGAAGAAGACAATTAGATAAAAATTCTCATTTTTCAATTCATGAATTATGAGTAAATCACTATGTTAATCAATTTGTAACATGAATCTAACTAAAATTATCAAAGTAAACATAGTTATTTACAAAATAACAAAATTAAAACAAAAATTGAGGATTCTTGAATTTACCTCAGATTTGAAATTGGAGGACACTAGAGGCAAACTACCAGATTGCAGCGGTGGCGGGCGGCTGTCCAGCGGCCACTAGTGGCGACGACCCGGTGGGAGGCG
This sequence comes from Carnegiea gigantea, assembly GCA_029747015.1. Classification (NCBI taxonomy): domain Eukaryota; kingdom Viridiplantae; phylum Streptophyta; class Magnoliopsida; order Caryophyllales; family Cactaceae; genus Carnegiea; species Carnegiea gigantea. The sequence continues at coordinate 607,715 of JAKOGI010000015.1, read as the reverse complement.
GCGAGGGTAACCGGGAAAGTAGAGAGAGAGAGAGGGGTGTTCACGAGGGGGTGTTTTGCGTTTGGGGGTCTGGGCAGAACGGAGAGAAGAATGTTGTGGAGTCGTGCAGCAGCAACGCAGCGTCTGGACAAAGTTTAAGATTTAGAAGTGGCAAAAATTTTAAAAAAAAAAAAAAAGAACTTGAGTGCTACTTCCAGGAATCGAACCTGAGCAGCAAGTCCACAAGGTAGCCAAGTGAAGCTGTACAATGGGAAACAAACACATTCACTTAAAACGTTCACTCAAAAAGCCAGACTTTGGGAACTGATGCAGACATTGCGCTCTCGGCTTTCCTGCCTAAATATATATCACAGTTTTAACTTGCGACGGAACACAAGAATATAACAAAAAACTCAGCTAGAAAAGGAAAATTAGAGACTAATCAGTGAGCTCCAGAGCCAGAGAAGCAATTGCCTAGGCGTCTGCTTCAGGAGACCTCATCTGTTGACGCAAATTATCATCGGCATTCCTCAGAAATTCATCCCAGCCACTCCCTGGGCTCATGTCTATATAATCATAAGGAACTGCCGTCTTTAAACCAGGGCGCACAGTGCATTGGCTCTCCACAATTCTGAAATTGATCTCCTCCTCTGCCTTCTCACTTCGCTCCAATTCCTCCCAATCAAACAGCAAAGGTAATGTAAATGCACTCCAAGGATTGAAATCCATCAACTTGACCCTTCTATCTTTAGTGACATAAACATCGAATGTGTAGTTTTCAGATTTGAACCTCCCTTCGACATGGTCAATATAGAAATCACAGATAAGCTCTCTAAGCTCATCTTTCCTCTCCAACAGAGATGGATAATAGGCAGTGACTTCACGTTGAGAAATGCCCACGAGTTGTCCAGCACGGACAAAGCAACGGAACTCCATCTCCGGCCTCAGAGATGGGTACCATTTGCGGAGGGCAAGGTAGAAATGCAGTGGTCTCGACAAAGTTTTGTCACTGCATGAATCATATGCATGGCACAAATCATGGACAACTGAATCGGATGACCGTAATAAGAGAGCTATGTCACTGAACGATGTGCATTTCAGGGTCCCCGTGGGACTAATCCAAGCAGTGTCTTTCGGTGAACTCCAATTCAGCTTAGGGAAGACTGCGCCACCGAGGGATTCAATGGATTCCTTGATCTTCATTTCAAGATCTGGGAAAGAAGGGGGTGAGGGAGGTTTTTCAGATTCATCTTCAGGGCCTTCTGAAACTTCAAATTCCTCCTCATCTTCAGGTTTATGAATTCTATTGGGCAAGGCATCCTCATTTGAGACAGACGTGGGAAGAAGAAAGGGCCCAGAATCTTCAAGCAAATACTGTATGAAGGATTCTGGAAGTTCATGAATAATAGTCTTTATAGAGACGGGCTTAAATTGTGGATACCACTCTTGAATCTGGCAACGATTTACTTCTTCTTGCTTCATTCTCTGACACAGAAAACAAAGTGCACAATGTTTTTGAAGGATTTAGAGAAGATAACCCACCAGCCATCAGCGCAGCAAAGTGAATGCTAAAAATATGACAACACGTAAGAGAGAAATCCAGAAGATGCCATCACAGTCACATTTAACAAAGAAATTGTCACACAAGATTTCTGATTTTTCTGATCACCACACCCAAAAAAAAAAAAAAAAAAAAAAAAAACAATGACTATAGCATATCTCCCTCTGCCCTATGATGCTCCGACTAGGCTAAATGGGTGCCGTACTCGGGTCAACACGACCAGACACGGAATACGTGTCCGAATCGCACTTTGGCAGCCGGACACGGCTAGTTAGGGTACAGACGGTCATATCTGGGCAGCTAGAATCTGAAGAATACTGATTTATCCCAGTAAAAACACTAGAAAATTACAAAATTGGGAGAAACATTGAAGTTTCTCAAGGAAGCAAGCGTTCTAAGAATAACCCTTTTTCCCCTTCACTCTAAAATAACAGCATCTAGATTCTAGAAAGGAGATATAGTAGCTTCAGATCTGAAATCCAGTAAAATACTCACCTTTGAAAGAAATGATTAGAATCGAGCCCCCTTTCTGCTACCCAGAAGCTTGCGATGTGAAGAAGAGAGGTGAAACGGTGGGGTTTTGCAGGAGATATAATTTTGCATTTGACAATTGCCGGCTAGGGTTTAAGTGCAGGAAAAGGGCAGGAGAAAGACGGTGCTTAAGCTGTGAGAAATGAGAATGACGGTGAGTGGAGAGAGTGCAGGGACCACAAGGTTGAGTTTGAGTCGTTGGGCATTGAAGGTAGAGCTGGATAATAGGTCGAATTGGATAGCGTTTGTATTCGTGTTCGTATCGAATTTAAATGGTTAAGAATTTTTTAATCTGAACCTAATCCTATTATTAAATAGGGTGAAAAATCTTGACTGTATTTATTTAGTTTTTAAACAGGTTGATCCGTTTAACCCGTTTAAGATAAACAGGTCAAGTTCAGTTGTGTAATTATCCATTTATGAATTCAACATTTTCAACTAATACGCAATTATATAATGTTAAAAATTATATTTACATATCATATCAAATAATCACTCTCTAAAACTTCCCCAATTTATCATCATTCATAATTTTTAATGTTTTGTATTCTTAATTATATAATAAAAAGGTAAACGAATAAATGCCAAATGAGAAAATGATTGATTTATTTAACCCATTTAATTAAATGGGTTAAATAGATTCTTTTTCGTGTCGAGAATCTCGACCTGAACTTAACCCATTTAATTAAACGGGTTGAACGTGTCAACCCATTTAATTAAACAGGTTGAAACTCTATACCCAAACCTATTTAATTTCGTGTTGGTTTCGGATCGGTAATCGTATCGGATCAACTTTTTCCAACTCTAATTGAAGTTCAAATCAAGCAACATTCACTCACTTTGGCCTATGGGATTTGAAGAGCCTTCATTCTTGGGCTGAGAGCACTTAGACTGGGCAAATGGGTCGCTTTAGAATGACCCGTTTAATAATCTGATTTATATTGTGTATGCCTTAGTTAAATGCATCCAAAACAAAAAAGTGTACAAATTACATTAGTTTAAGGTCAAAATAGGTTGGATTTATTAGGTTCATTTTTCATGTAATTTCAACGTTAATTTTAATCGTATTATCATTTTGGATCAAATTTTTCACCTCTAGTCGAAGACACAAAGGATAAAGTACCTTCGTGCCGGGGTTATTTATTGTGAGATGGTGCAGTAAGATCATCTAGAAGATTGTTGGAGCAAGTACAAGTTACTTGAGCTATTAGAGATATTATTAACAAATGATTGAAGACCCTGAAAAAAATATGCATGCAAGTCATTTGAGTTGCATGAAATGAAGGGTCCTTGAGTACGATTATTATCGCAGGGAATTGAAGGATGAGTTTACAACAAACACCAACAGTTTGCTAGAGTCTCAAGTGAGAAATTGTGATCTTAGATTATGTAAGAAAAACTTATGAATTCTACTGCGTTGCATGGATATTATTATTCATCAATAATCACGAGAGATGCCAAGTGTTGTGGTAATTAAGTTAAAAAAAAAACAGTAGCACTAAACTCTGCTTATAAAGTGTTGAATGAATTAGATTATAGTAAAATGATGCTGTATTTGTTTGCTCTCCAAGTCACACAAAACACATGAAGAACATACCACTGCAGTTAAGGCCTTGTGCAAGACCCGTTCCTTTGGTTAATAGTTAATACTATAGCAACACCAAAGTCCCCCCATACAACGTAGCAAATACCACTGCTATGAAGAACTTCCTCTGATAAGACTTCATTTCTCCGAGCCCAATATCATTGACTTTCACTCCTCCTTCTCTAGTGACTACGATGAACTCCTCCAATGTCCTTGAAATGCAACATAACAAGGATCCGCCTTGTGCTCTGAAGAATTCAGCAAATACCTACCTTTTGAATAGATGCATAACTAGCATCAAGTTCTCACCTCTCTTATCCAGAGACTTGTGCTCTCAAGAATTAGAGACAGTGAATATGACAACAATACTCGAGGAGTGCTGGCACTCCGCACTCCTGTAGTCCTATACGACAGCAAAACACATGATTCTTTCTGCTCCTTGAAAATTGAAGTCGAGTAGCAAGCATCCTGACAAACCCGCTTTATCCCTTTGCTTTACGTAATTATAGCAAAGCCAAACTCTCCCTGTAAAGAGTGCAATATAAATTAGGATATGAAGACCATTCTGTTAGATGTTTTATTTCTCCAGACTCAATATGACATAATTTCCTTCCTTTCTCGGTGACCAACATGAACTGACCATTTTTCTTGAAACACAGCGTTCCAATGGTAGGTTCAACCTCTAAATCTATTTTATACACTTTCCTCCACGACCCTGGAACCCAATCGTTCTCCATCACCCATAAACTGCATGAATCATTGGACCGATCAACGTTAAATATCCCAATCTTCTCATGATAAACAACAGGATGATTGCAAATGCCACGTCCCTCTAACTCCGGAGGCAACTCGATGTAGCTAAAAGTCTCATTGGTCACATCAAACAAAGCCATATGAGAGCTCCGTTCCTCAAAGTTATCGGAAACAAAATGTATTGTCCCCTCAACTAGAACAGATCCATCAGAATACAATCCACGGATAATGCTTTCTCTATATTCAGTGACGCTCCTCCAAGAGCCGGTGCTAAGGCTATAAACTTGAACTGAGGGATTTGGCTCTTTGACAATCGCCACCACCTTGTAATCATTCCTTGAACGGCTAAAACCAAACCCGAAGTAAAACAGTTCATCAAATCCATAGTAAGTGGTAATTTTGTGTGTTCTTCCGATCATGGGGTTCCACAACCAAATATATGTTCGCCGTGGGGCATCTAATGGACCAAATGTACTCTTACACAACAAGAGTAATCCATTAGATGAAGTACCATATGGAAGACAATTAAGACGGTCCATGATGTGCGGGTTATTCAGGATGGCATTATCATCATCGACAAGTTTCTCATATGTATGACTAGAAAGTAACATCCAATGATATCTTAAACGACCATCACAAGTTGCCGCCAAGATGAGAGTGTGATCATCGCGGTTATGGTAGCGATCAAGATGCAAAGAGGCAAAATCATGGGAAGAGATGAGGGAACACCAGGCCTTACAAACACACCTCAAGCGCACCAGACTCCTGACGGGCAACCCGGCAAGCACCTCAGTTACCAGTTCCGTAGGCAATTCCCATGAAAAATTCATCATCTTGGTTGGAACTGGATTTCTCAATCAGAGCTACAGAATACATCAGATCAATTAGGGGAAGGGTTGTTGAATTCAAAATGCAATTAAGCTATCCAAATAGTAGAGACTTTGAGAACAGATCTAACTAACTCAGATCAATAAAGATTTGTGGTTATATTCTTTGTAATTACTAATTAGTAATTATAATTATTTTTTTGGAAGACGTCTGCATAAAATTATAATTACTAATTAGTATTTGCTCAAAAAGTAAATAAAATTTATTAGTAATTTTTTTATCAAAATATAATTAGTATTGCAGACCCAAAATTAGTTGTTATTGTATCCTTTATTTGTTCATTATAATTATTATTTAGTTCATTTTTCGATAACTAAAAAATATTACTCCCTCCATCTCAAAAGGAGTTGTTGATGCAAGTTATAATATTTAGAGTATATGTGCTTTATTTGATAAGAGGCGAAGTGCAATTTATAAATTCATTTGGATTCTATCATGCGAGAACGAAAAAATAGTTACGTGTTGATTTCAAGGAGAACAAAACCAAAACTTAATACCCTTCCATGGTGTGTCACTGATATGACCATGAGTTAAATCGAATTCTTGGCTAAGGATTGCTTAAGACGATATCATTGTAACCTTAAACTTGTTCATATTTGATCAATCAGATTTGAATTCAATTCGATTTCAACTGACCTTAGTTAAATTCAATTCAAATTGGATTTTTCTGTAACTTTTTTGTAATACATAAATACTAATTAACCAGAAGTCAACCTTAACCATAATTTATTATATTTTTATTTAATGGACTAATTAGACTTAAATTTTTTAGTCTTAAACCCTCCAATTCATTAGATGCGGGCTATTAGTAGTGCAATAAAGGGTAGAGTTCTTCTATGTCACATTTTTACCATTCATAAGACAGGAATATAAGATCTTACTTTTTTTAAAAAAAAAAAAAACCAAACCTCTTACATCAACCTATATTGATCATTAGTCTTAAATTTAAATTAAATGATCTAAGCTTTCAAAATAAACACTTGCGTTAATTAAATATAAAAATAAAAGAACAAATTGATTAATGAAAATACAAATGGAAAAATAAAATAAGTAAATAATTGTTAACAGAAAAATGTTGAATTCTATATAATTGAATGCTAAAGTCCATGATGTATAATAGAACACTTAAGTCCATTAAAAGGGGGAAAAAAAAAAAAAGTACTTAACTCTACACAATACAACGCCCAATAGCTCAAAATGGCTTACTAAACAAATCAAAATTACAAACCCTAATATTTTCAAAGAAATATACACACATCAATAGTCACTACAACAATTTCAAACTAATCCAAATAAAAATAATGATGAAAACTATCTAAAACAACTAGTAGTATACAAAAGCTGAAGGGAGTAAGTCATGAAAAGCAACTGGATATATTAGACACAGTTCATAGCTTCTGTTCTGGGAGGCGGCTTCGTGACACTATGGAGTCTATGGGTAGTGGGTACCACACTCACCAGAGGAGCCCCTGCATCAACACCAAACTCCCCCTATAGAGAGTGCAATATACCATCGCGTGCCCAGGCCCAGGCAATCCTTCGATTTTCTTTACTTCTCCGGACTCAAAATCATACATCACTGTTCCTTCCGCACCATTGAACATGAACTGTCCATTCTTCTTGAAACACAGCATGCAGTCGATCGGACCTACCTGTATATCTACTGTGTACACTTTACTCCAAGACCCTGCCACCCGATCATTCTCCATCACCCATAAACTGCATAACTGATTGAAGTCATCAACATTTAATATCCCAATATTTTCACGATAAACAACGGGGTATATGTGCTGGCCTTGTAGCTCTAATTCAGCAGGCAGCTTTATGTAGGTAAACACCTCATCATCCACATCAAACCAAACCATATGAGACCTTTGTTCCCCTAAGTTGCTAGAAACAAAATGTATCGCCCCCTCTATTAGAACTTGTCCATCAGAATGCAGTTGATCGATGATGTCTTCTCTATATTCAACGATGGTCCTCCAAGTGCAGGTGCTGAGGCTGTAAACGTGAACTGACGTCTTTGAGGTCTCTGCCTCTTTCACAATTGCCACCACCTTGTAATCATTTCTTGAATGGCTAAAGCCAAGCCCAAAATAAGGAGGCCACCAACATGTAGGGAAGGGTGGGTACTGCGTAGGAAGTTCGTGGGCTCTTCGTATCATGGGGTTCCACAACATTAACATTTTTTGCTGTTTCCCAGAGAGAGAACCAAATGACTCCCTCGACCATAGGACTAACCCATTAACAGAACTTCCATGAGGAGCAAAACTATATTCAAGACCCCCTCTACGGAGTCTGCGATCTACAATGGCATAGTCGTCACCAGTAATTCTCCTCTCATATGTATCACTAGAAAGTAGCATCCAGTAACTTTCCAGATAATCGTCAAGTATTTGCATTACCGTCAGAAAAGGAGGATTATCATCATCATTATGGTAGTGAGAAAGATGCAAGGAAGCAAAATCAGGGGAAGAGATGAGGGAACACCATGCCTTACAAACACACCTGAACCGTAGCAGACTCATCACAGGCAACCTCACAAGCACTTCAGTCACCAATTCCATGGGCAATTCGCATGAAGATTTCTCCATTCTGGTTGGAAACATGTGATCACTCGCCCCAGAATCTAGAATTCATTTCCCTTTAGATAGTCTAGCATAATATCATATTGAAGAACTACCAAGGGGGGAAAAAAAAAAAAAAAAAAAAACTGATTTAGATTCATACCTGCAAAATGTGCAGCTTCAATATCTTTGGCTGAAAAGAAATCTTTATTATCAATGTTTTTGATATTCCTTGCTATCTGTACATTGTTAAGCAGGCCAATCAGCTGCCTAGACTGTTCTGAGCTCAAACCAGGAACAATTGACTCAGAGTCTGATTTCTGTGGTTCTTGTTCTGCTTGCATGTTTCTAGTGTACTTTCTTCCTTTGGTATTCTTGGAATTGCCAGGATAACCATGCAACTTAAAGCACTTTTCAATGGTGTGACCTTGTCTTCTACAAAAGTCACAGAACATGGTCGGTTTCCTCGCTTCATTCTTACCCTTGTGAGGTTGCTGCCTTTGACTTATCACATCGAAAGAAGCCGATTCAGTAAGGAACTCCACATTGGCCGTCAATTTGGTCTCCTTCTCTTCTTGAATCAAAAGAGAATACACTTGTGCCATGGACGGCAAGGGCGACATCATGAGAATGTTACGTCTCACATTAGCATATGAATCATTAAGTCCCATTAGGAACTGAATAACCTTCTGATTCTGCTGAAACTTTAGCAATGAAGCTCGGGCATCACATTTACATCCTTGACATGTGCAGACAGGTATGACATCTAGATTACTCAGTTCATCCCAAAGAATCTTTGCTTTATTGTAATAGGCTGCGATACCCAAATTACCTTGTGATAAAGCACTTATCTCCTTTTGAATTAGATAAAGCTTTGCATTGTTTGCTTCTCCAAATCTCTCCTCCAACTCTGTCCAAATCTCCTTGGCAGTCTGTGTGTAGATTACAGTTTGAGCTATATCTTTGATGAGAGCCTTGAGAATCCAAGATATCACCATATCATTGCATCTCATCCATTGGTCATGTAACGGAGAATCTGCTGAAGGTTTCTCCATCTTTCCATCAATGAAACCAAGTTTATTCCTCGCAGAAAGAGCTATGAGTATTGATCTCTTCCACCTATCAAATCCCTCACCATTGAAAGGTTCTGAAACTAAAACTGCTCCTGGATCATCCCAAGCATGAAGATAAAGTGGATGTGAAGGTGACAAAGAAGCAATCAAGGAAGAATCAAAATTCTCCGGATTAGAATCTGCCATGATCAAAGAGCTTTAACTGCTATTATACTATAACACAGCAAATAGCTGAAGAACATGTAACTTGTGTATGACTGAGTTCAAAATTCATATACAAGTAGCTACCCAGAAGGTTACAACATTAAAAACAAAGGGGAAAAATTCAGCACAGTTAGGTGAAGGGGTGTTGCGAAAAGAGGGTATTTGCAGGTAATCCCATCAAATTTCTGCAAGTGGGCAGCTAAAATCCCAAGAATCCGCCAAGAAAAACCAAAAGTTTGACAAAGAATGAACGGATAAGAGGCAATTCGACAATTGGGCGGCTCAAATCCTAACTAAAATATTGACCTTTTGAGAGATGATTAGAGTCCATATCCCCTTGTTATTACCCAGGGAGTTGTGATTTGATCATTTGAGCATGTAGAGAAGAGAAATTGTGCTTTGTAATTTTGCAGAAGAACAATTTTTCTTCACTTGGGAAAGTAAGGGGAGACAGACATGAAAGGATCCAGAGTACAGCTTTAGACACTGTTACTCTTCTTACACTTTAAAAGTCGGTGAGAAAGTGAAAACGTCGCCCGGCCGCACCCTGAAATTTGATTTAATTTTTTATTTTACATTTCTTAAATCTTTTGTTTTAGCAAAAGTAAAACTAGAGGGGTCAATCAGGTCAATCGGCTCAGATTCTTATTTATCTATACAGATTGAGGTCATCACGAGTTAATTTTAAGTATATGGTCAAGTTGGGTTTTAGCTAATCCGTTCGGGTTAGATCACTCTTAAATATTGAACATTATTGGGTAATGATACATTCAGATTAGATCATTTTGGATTTAAATAGAATAAGAATCACTTATCAACTTTCAATATTACGTACTTTCTCTTCAAATCTTACAATTTATGACCCTTCGGCTAGGTCTCTCTCAACTTTATGAGTCATGATTCTTCTTTTTAAGTCTTTGTGAGCCATTATTCTTCTTTTTAAGTCTTCCTAAATAAGTTTCACTACCAAAAACACAAAATGTAAAATAAAAGTATTATTAATTTGCTCTTTTTGTTCAATATCTCATGTTTTTCGCCTTTTTGTTTGGCAATGGATCAATTTGGATCGTGGTAATTTTTATTTAATGAGGCCTCTGGTCTGGTCACTTTTGGAGATGAGCCACTATCGAATCAGGTCTAAATTCAAGTCGGGTCAATTCAAGTCGAGTCATTTTTCAGGGCTGGGTCGAATTGTAGGCCTTTCAGGTCGGGTTCGTGTCTGATTAAAACAATGAAAATCATAGCAATGGTGCACAAAAACTGGCTTGTCTTCTCTTTGTTTTAAAAAAAAAAAAAAAGTAAGATGTCGATGGGGCGTCAACAAAAACCAAATATATTTAAAATTCTAGTGTGTTACGTTTTAATCCACTGCAACCTTAGTACTCTAAAGATATATTCTTTTCAACTTAGAGTCCTATGTTTCATTTCTTTTCAATTCTTTGTAGTTTCTTTTCATTATTTCTAGTTCCTTTTGAATTTTTCCAAATTTTAACTGCTTTTTTTTAGTAACCTTTTCCATTACTTCCAACTCCTTCCCACTTTTATCATTGAAAAGTTTATCCTAATCACTCAAGGCATGTCTGATAGCAGAAAATGGAGTAGAATAGAATCAGAACTTAATAATGAGGGTTTGGGGGTGTGACTTATATCTTGAACTTAAGTGTTTGTGAAATCAGGTTCTATACTTGCTGTTTAATTTGACCAATGATTATGAGTGGGAATCAGGATTTTTGGATCAAGTGAATACGAAACATAAAGGGAAAGTAAAAATGAAAGAAATGTCTTCTCTCCTCCTCCCCATATCTCTGACCCCAAAGAACAAGACATATACCATCACATTTTTCAAAAAACAACTCTATCAATACAAGGATTTCAGTTAGATAATCTGTTATGTACTTCCATGCAAATGATACTAATGGCTCGTTTGGTTCTATGTAATCAAAGTAGTAATGTAATCAAAATGATAATGATGATTCCATTATAATGTTTGGTTACCATTAAGAGATGTAATTAATATTACATTGTAATCAAATTTACCTCAATCTATGCAAATATGATTACTTGACTTTTCCTAAATTATTATGATTGCATACCTTTGAATCAAATTTTACCCAACTCTAAGTTATTAGAGTTGGAGACTTTGTCTTTCTTCTCTCCATTGTCTCTCCTCAACTTCCGACCTTTTAGTAATACACCACCATATTTTTTAAGGTTTAAAGCTCCCCTCACCCCCTCTCTCTTCTCCATATTAGATAAAGCTTGTCCCAAACTATGATTATATTATCGTAACTGTATTTTTATATGCTCTAGGCATTCTCTCTCTCTCTCTCTCTCTCTCTCTCTCTCTCTCTCTCTCTCTCTTCATCATCATCTTCTTATCTCTCTAATTGCTAAACTTAAACAATATTATATTATTGTAGTTTGGAGGAAATGGAGTAAAGTAAGCTGCATGTAAAGCATAATAATCATGATGATAAAATATTGGATGATAATTATCAACAAAGTTACAAATAATTAAAATAGGCAAAATAAAAGTGAATTGAATTGCAATTGCTTCACGCCATGTGTAAAATATAATGAATTATTATTTGTAAATGAATTCATCCCATTACAATTGTAAAATTTTTGTAACCAAATATTGTAATGTAATTATTATCCCATTCCATTATACTAACAATTACATTACACAGTTGATTTTATTGCGTAGTAATTACATTACTTTTAACCAAATGTCACATAAAATAAGTGATATGAGACATAGCAATTATAAACCCTTTGACCAATTATTGTGTTCTTTAGTTGGGTCAAGTACATGGCAGTTGGTAATAGCAAAACTCACTGTAATTCAGTATAGCAGTATAAGAGGGGAAAAAAGGGTGCTCATATCAACGAGTGATCTCTGAGGGTCTGTTCTTTTCATGGGTAAATTGGGATGGGTAAAAGAATGAAGTTGGTTGAAGTAGGTTGAGGTGGGTTGAAGTAGGTTGAGGTGGGTTGAATTTTTTTTGTATGATAAATTAAACTTAGTTAAAATAGTAGAAGTAGATTAAAATAGGTTGAAGTAGGTTGAAGTGGGTTAAAGTAAGTTTAAATGGGTTAAAGTGGGTTGAGGTTGGTATTTTGAAATTTACCAACGAAAAGAACAGGTGTCAACAAATTTGAAGATGACTCAATTTAGCATCATTTGTATGGAAGATTCCATGTTAGCAACAAATCTCATTTACGTGTTCTAAAGCTTCCTCAAGTCAATTCAAGAGGAAATTTCTCGTTTTAAATTTTTCGATAGAAATTGATCAGATCAGCTAATGCTTTAGCCTATAGTGACGCATGCCCATCACCGGGTACAGAATCCTGTCTCGTTCTAGTACTCCTTCCATTCAACGTGTCGGAATTATGACCAATTAATGATTTCAACACCATTGAACAACAATAATTTTACCATAGTTGACAAGAGCATCAACCAATGACATCCTTGCAAGTATTGGATGAGAGAACTGCAAGATTGCAACCCTCCCTCTGATGATGGAGAATCCAGTTTCTTAATATATATTAACACAAAGATTGCACTTAATTCTAATGGCAAAATCAGGTTTTTTTCGTGTGTGAAAAGAATCATAATCTTTCTTAACACGACGTAAACCTTAAAGAAATCAACCAAAGCACCACAACAAATAGACACAAGAAATAGCAGCAAGAACTTGGCCAAAGCCTGAGCTGCTGCGCACAACCAGGCACAAAAGTCAGTTGACAACATCAATTTGACAGCACAAAAAACTCAGGGAACAGAAGATGACACCTTCAAATTGGGCTGGTTTCTCAGACTAACAATAAGCAACCCTCTCAAATTAACCTTATCCATCCTTAACATTATATCAAAGCCGAACCCTCTTTGTAGAGTGTGCAATACGCAATACGATATAAATAATAATGTGTGAGATGCTTCACTTCTCCAGACTCCATATCATATAGCTGCACACCTTTCCCGGTGTGCAACATGAACTGTCCATCCTTCTTGAAGCACCGCATGCCAGCGATAAAATCTGCTGGTAAATCTATTTTATAAACTCTACTCCAAGACCCTCGCATGCCATCACTTTTCATTAACCATAAACTGCATGAATAATTGGAGCGATCAACACCAAATATCCCAATCTTCTCTCGATAAATAACAGGCTGATTGTGATTATCAGGCCCGCTTAATTCAGGAGGGAGCTCTACGTAGCTAAACGAAATCCTCTCTAGTTCTAGTACTCCTTCCATTCAACATATCAGAATCATGACGAATTAATGATTCCAACACCAATCAATAAAATAAATTTTACATACCATCGTTGACAAGAGGATCAACCAATGACATCCTTGCAAGTATTGGATGAGAAAACTACAAGATTGCAATCCTCCTTCTGACGATGGAGAATCCAGTTTCTTAATATTGACACAAAGATTGCACTGAATTCTATTAGCAGAATCGGGTTTTTTTCCTGTGTGAAAAGAACCAGAATCTTTATAATATAACACAACATAAACCATAAAGATAGCAACCAAAGCATCATAATATATAGATACAAGAAATAGTAGCGAGAGTTTGCCCAAATTAAAGCCATGAACTGCTGCACACAACCAGGCACAAAAGTCAGTTGACAACATTAATTTGACAGCACAAAAAGCTCATGGAACAGAAGATGACACCTTGGAATTGGGCTGGTTTCTCTGACTAATAATAAGCCGCCCTCTGAAACCTAGTCCATCCTTATATTATATCAAAGCCAACCCTCCTGGTAGTGTGTGCAATACACAATGCGATATGAATAATAATGTGTGAGATGCTTCACTTCTCCAGACTCCATATCATATAACTGCACACCTCTCCCGGTGCGCAACACGAACTGTCCATTCTTCTTGAAGCACAGCATGCCCGCGATAAAATCTGCTGGTAAATCTATTTTATAAACTCTACTCCAAGACACTGGCATGCGATCACTTTTCATTAACCATAAACTGCGCGTATAATTGGAGCGATCAACACTAAATATCCCAATCTTCTCTTGATAAATAACAGGCTGATTGCGATTATCAGGCCCCCTTAAGTCAGGAGGCAGCTCTACATAGCTAAACATCTCGTCGTTCACATCGAACATAACCATGTGACAGCTTCGTTCCTTAGAGTTGTTGGAAATAAAATGTATCATCCCCTCCACTAGAACAAATCCATGAGGCTCCAGTGCCCGGATAATGCTTTCTCTATAATCAGTGACATCCTTCCAAGAGCAGGTATGAGGGCTGTCAACTTGAACTGAGGTCTTTGGTACCGTCACAATAACCACCACCCTGTAATATCATTCGCGGAACGGCTAAAGCCAAACCCCAAGCAAAAACCATCACCGCGTTTGCAGTGAGAAGTAATTTTGTGTGTTTTTCCAATCATGGGGTTCCACAACAATAGCTCCAATCGCCACCGGTTGACATCCAATCCATTAGATGAACAACTATACATCAAGATTAACCCATAAGATGACGTCCGACATGGAAAACACCAATGACCAACACGGTCCATTATGCGTTGGCTATTAAGGACAGCGTAGGCATAGCCATCATTGACAAGTTTGTCGTGTGTTTGACCACAAAGTAGCATCCCTTGAAGCCTTCTATGACTGTCACGGGTTGCGGCCAAGACAAGAGTGTGATCATCGTGGTTATGGTAACGATCAAGATGCAAAGAAGCAAAATCAGGGGAAGAGATGAGGGAACACCACGCCTTACAAACACACCTCAATCTTACTAAACTCTTCACAGGCAACCTAGCGAGCACTTCAGTCGCCAATTCCGTAGGCAACTCCCGTGCAAATTTCTTCATCTTGGTTGACATTGGATTTCAAAATTCAATTCAAAAAGTCCTAGCGAATATTCGACAATTTTGGACAGCCTGAACCTAAGGAAAGTCGCAAAATTTAGAGTCTTTAATTAATTAAAACCCTAGATCACAAACAAAGCATAACAGTCACTTCCTTTGTGGCCTGAGGGGGGGAGGGGGGGTTAGGGTTTAGTAAAAGTGAAGGGACACGCAGGGTGTAGTGAAGGTTGTTTTAAATTTCCTTTCGTTTTTTTCCAAAATGGCCAGTTGTACAAAAGCATTTATACATTCGAATTTGAGCTCACTAAAAATAACACATAGCTCACTAAAATATAGTAATGCAAACCCAGTTTTGTTGACTAAAAATATCGCATAGCTCACTAGAATATTTAGTGAGCCAAGACCCATTTTTAGTGAGTTAATAAATACTTTTAGTGAACAGACATATCCAAATTAACACATTTTGTATGCCCAAAAAACACTATATAACTTATTAAAATATACTACTATACCAAAAAATAAGATACTGTGCATATGGAGCTCATTAAATGATATTCTAAATATCTATATTATTCTTTTTTTTAGTGAGCTATGATATTTGTTTACTGAGTTATAATAGTTATTTAGTGAATTATGAAATATACTTGATGACTAATATGATTTAGCGGTTAGTATTAATTATTCATAATAAAAAAAAGTCAGCAAACATATAATACACAAATTTAGTGAGCACATACACATTCTTGTTCATATTATGGCGTATCATTTTTTAGCGAGTTGCATTGTGACTTTTGGTGAGTTATAATATATGTTTAATAAGCAGTACTTTATATTTATCTTCTAATATAATATGATATATCTTTTGATTAATTCAAATATAAGATTCTTTATATGCACAAAAAATAACATATTTGAAAAGTTTCAATCATTCTTCATACTCTTACTATTTCTTTTAGTGAGTTATGATATTTATTTAGTGAGATGTGATATATATTTAGTGAGTCATACATACATATATATATATTCTGTACTGAGCTTTAAAGGATCTAGAACATCTGCCTGCTTGTCATACATTTTTGCGATGAGTTCTTCAATTCATTGTTTTTAAGCCACACGAGGGACTGAGGGATGTTCATGGCTAGTCTCTTATTCAACAATGTATACTGTTATTTATATCTTGGTTAGATTTGGGTCAAACTGACTATTCTATCTGCTTTTACACGATAGAGAACCCATACACAAAATTTGTACAAGTATACTGAATAGCAAGGATTTAATTAAAATCTTTGCTAAATGGACGTCAAATGGGGTGTTAAGGATGTTGTACTTGTCATTATGGTAGCAAGCAAGATGCAAGGAAGTAAAATTAGGGAAGAGATGAGGTAGCATCATGGAGATAGTTGAATGATCCAATCTTAACAATATACAGAAACATATAACATCCATTTGAGAAGCCTAATTGAGTTCTATGCACTGCATTGTAGCAGAAAGTATCAATCGCTAATATTCTTTTTTTTTTTTTACAAAAAAGGTATGATTAGTATTGTCTCCAGTTCTAACAAACTCACTCTGCGAATCTCATTATTTCACCTTAAACAAGCTTGCTTGTTTATAATTGCAAAGAAAGACCAATTAAAATTAATTAAGAAAGTTCCTACAACAAGAGAACAAGGCAAAGCCCATAAATCAAAATGCTTAAGATTTCAGTATTAAACAACTTCATAAACTTCGAGATATGGTACTGGAAAAATAGAAATTAGGCAGAAATTAAATCTTCTCAGAACTTGCTCAGGAAAATGTCGTCAGTTAGAGTCTTGCAAAACCAAATCTTGTTCATAACAACACCAAACTCTCCTTATAGAGAGATAAATAGCATATACGAGAGCCATGACTTTGCAAGAGGTTCCTCAGTTGTTTGCTATCAAAGTCATACAGTGCCAAGACTCCATTCTTCTTGACAAAAATCATCTTGCCATTCATGACATACAAAATGCTCAACGGATGATTTTCCGCCTGAAAATCTATTGTATATAGTTTGCTCCAAGAATCCAACACTCGATCAGTATTCGTCGTCATTGCCCACAAACTGCAGGTACCTTGGCTACAGATTTCCAATAATCCAAGCAACCCACGGTAAACAGTAGGATATCTCCAAAAGTTATGATATGACCCTTGTTCCACAGGTAGCAAGATGTAATTGAACACCTCATCGTTAACATCGAATGAAGTAATAGAATTCCTTGAGGAAATCCAATAAATATACCCATCAATAAAAACACCATCGGAGTCCACTCCTCTAATAATATCCTCTCTATAATGATCTAGTCCCCTCCAATGGGGGTTACTAAGACTGCATATTTGGACTGAGTTACGAATATTTGTTGCAATGGCCACGACTTTATAATCATTACTTGAACGGCTATAACCGAGCCCGAAATACACTCTATGATCGACACAAAGAGGGGGTAATTCACGAACTTTTCTTATTGAAGGGTTCCACAACATAATACCATGTGTTTGTTTTGTGTAAGAAAATAAGCCTAAGGTAGCCCTTAACAACAACCCATTAACAGAAGGTCCACGATGAAGGAAATGATGATCCTTGTAGGTGATCCTCTCATGGCATGTAGGATTATGACGGGGGAGCAACCAAGTTTTCCCCTCGAAGTCGGATGCCAAAAAGGAAGTGTTGTCGTCATCATCATCATCATGGTGGTAATGAGATAGATGTAAGGAAGCAAACTCGGAAGAAGAGATGAGAGAATACCATAACTTACGAACGCACCTGAATCGTAGCAGACTCTTTACCGGAAGTCTAACACACACCTCCGTTACCAATTCAATTGGCAAATAGTACTGATTGCCCTGTGGGGATCCTTCATGACTTTCCATCTTGGCTTCAATTGCTAGATATTGTGTATATCGCCCAAATATGTAAGGGTTCTAATTCTATTATGATTAGCGATGATTAGGCAATTCTATTCACAAGAAATCTATCTAATTTACTTTCCAGAAAATATTAGCATTATCTTTCTCAAAGATTTAACCCAACGATATCTTTCTTGTAATCAAAGCAAAAAGGAGGAGCAACTGATAAGATTGTAGATATGAAAGTCATAGTAACAGTCTAATTCTGTTGGGATTAGGAAAACTCTGGTTCCAGTTTTGGTGAGGAACAATAGCACCAATGGGGGACATTTCCTTTTCTTCATGCATCCGTATGCAACATGCTTTTCTTTTTCTTTTTTGATTTTGCATTAAACCTGTTGGTAGTAAGTCAAAAATATTTTACCGGTTATACTATCTGGCATCCACGTTTAACTATGAGGTTTTGCCGATGAAACATTGGCAAACCTTTTGAGAGATTTTCCCATAGCTAGGTAATTTAAGGCCACGAAATGCGAGTTGTGATGGCTATATATCCACCAGCCCTTGCAACATTCAAGCTAAAGTATTCAGGCACGACAGGTTTCCTTTAGGCTCCGTTTAGTCCTTAGAAAATTTGGTGGAAAGAAAAGTTAAAGAAAAAAATATGAAGGAAAAAAGTAGGAAGAAAATGAGTTTTTTTTTCTTGTTTGGATCAAGGAAAAAATACAAGAATTTGAATGAGAAATTTGAATGTTGATGAACTACATAAATCATTTTGATGCCATTTAAACAATACAAGGCTGGAGAAGGATGGGAATTTTCCTCAAACTTTCCTCACAATTTTATGAGAAAAATTTTGTCACTTATTTCTAACAATTTTTCCATCAAATTTTCCTCCATATTTTTTTCCTTTGTGATTTTCTCTAAACTAAACACAAGAAAAAAAAGTAACTTTCCTAAATTTTTTTCTTTCCACCAAACTTTCTAAGGTCCAAACAGAAGCTTAGTAGTTGAGGGGAACAACTTCATTCATGGGAAGAATGGAGAAAGAATTAGATCAGAAACACCATCCCAGCAACTTCTCGGTTTGGAAAATGTTCGTTGTTGCTGCAAGGATGATGTTAAATGCGGGTTGATACAGAATGCCACTGTGAGTGAAACCAAAATTGCAAAAGCAATGGAAAAGGGTCTCTGATAAGCAATTGTGGCGATCAAGTGTCTACAGCTCAGTCCCAGCCAAGATTACCAAAAATTAGCAGCAATAAAGCTTTACACACACCATTTGGCAAAATATTTAACTCATAATATCAACATCCATTGAATGAAGTAATGCAAGTTTCCCGGCCAGCAGAGGATCTGCTTCCGTAATTACAATGGATGCAATTACTAGCCCGACATCAATAGTAGAATCAGGCTTTCGGACAGAACATTCAAAAAAAAGCAGAGGGATGAATAAAACATTGTGGCACCATACCAATGAACCACCAGCCACAAGCAGCACGATAGTTTTTTGATAACACCTAATAATGTAAGTAACACATGACAACAACATGATACCTCTAAAATCTAATTGCAATTCCACACTTGGCCAGCAGCTTTGTTTGATCACTTAAGCACTCCGCGGAAAACCAGTTGGTTCCCTTACTCTCGTATTATAGGCACAGCAAGCTCTCCTTATAGGGAATACAAGAAAGCAGATGATATGGCGACCTTTCTGTTTTGTACTTCACTTCTCCCGACCCAACATCATACACTACCACTTCTCCTTTATTGTAGGACAACATGAACTCTCCATTCTCCGTGAAGCATAGCAGACGCAGAGAAATACCTGCATGTAAACCTATTGTATACAATTTATGCCAAGACTCTGACGCCCAAGTTTTCTCCATCTCCCATACAATATTCCGGGTAATCAAAATCCAATACTCCAACCTTCTCTTGGTAAACAACAACATAGCTGTAAACACCTTTGCACGGGAGTGAGAGTTGCATGTATCTAAACACCTCATCATTCACATCAAACAAAACCATGGGAGAACTTTGCTCCCTTAAGTTAAAGGTACGAAAATTCATTATGCCCTCAACTAGATGAAATCCATCGGAGCACACTACACGAATAGTGCTTTCTCTATATTCAACGATGTCCCTCCAAGTGCGGGTGCTAAGGCTGTAAACATGAACGGAGGTCATTTCCTTGATTGCGCTAATTGCCACCACCTTATAATCATTACTCTAAGAGCTAAAGCCAAACCCAAAATATGCACCAGGTTGTATGCAATGACAGGGAAGTTCAAGGGTTTTCCCAAGCATGGGGTTCCACAGCGGGAGCTGCGTCTGGCATTGGGCGTTTGGATCAAAGGACCCTTTAGACAACAAGAGTAACCCATTAACAGAACTCCCACGCAGATAACAATAATCAAAATGGTCCATAATCATTTGATTATTGAGGATGGCATAGTCATCATCATTAATTTTCTCATATGTATGACTAGAAAGTAACATCCATTTGTATCTCACACGAGCATCATCAGTGGTTGCCACCAGAAAACGAGTGTGATCATCGTGCTTATGGTAGCGAGAAAGATGCAATGAAGCGAAATCAGGGGAAGAGATGAGGCAGCACCATCCCTTCCAAACGCACCTGAATCGTAATAGGCTCTTCACCGGCAACCTTGCAAGCACCTCAGTCACCAATTCCATAGGCAAATCCTTTGAAAAATCCTCCATTTTGTTGGAATTGATCATGGGGCAGTCTAGCAAAATTCTGCACTTTGGAAGTCAGAATTCAAAAAATATACAAATTCCCCCCCCCCCAACCCTCCCCCCTTCCCCAAACCCCAAAAAAACACCCAAACAACTTCAGAAAATTTTTTTAAAAATTGAGAAACATCGAAGCAGATGAGAGAAAATTTATGGAGCAAAATTTCGAGAATTTCTGGAGCAAGAAAGCATTTCAAGGAAAACCCTTTTCCCTTTCCCTCGATGTAAGCGGAAAAAATCCCAAATTTGCAACGTTCAGAATCGAAATAGAGCAGCATTTAGATCTGAAACACAGCACAATACTCATCTTATGAACAGTAAATAAGAGTCAGGGTTTCTGAAATTCAGGTAAACACAAAGGAGTCAAACGAAGACACGGCCATTACAGTACGTACAATATGAAACACTCAGTCAGCGTGTAGAAAGCTGCGTAGGGAGAGAAACCAGAGAAGGTTGGGCATTTGGACTAAAAGTAAGCACGCCTTCTCCTCTTTGGGCTCAGGCCCATAGGCTAAGGTGTAACTCCTTCTTTCTTTTTCTTTTTCTTTTTCGTTTTCTTTTTGTCTGATGTGCCATAAAGGCTCGTCTATACTATATACTATACTGTACTATACTAATAGCAATATAGTAATGATGTGAATTTTTCTTACATAAATTAAAGTTTTTAGACCGTTGGATATAATTTTTCTCTTGACCTCAACCGTTGCTTCAATTTTGATTATATTTAAATAAATTTCAAAATTTCCTAAATTACTAACACAATATTATTTCCTAATGCTAAACTAAATATTCATAAAATAAAACTGTTGTTTTGATAAACAAAAAAAATTGATTCAGTATTATTTTCAATTTCCTCTTAAATTAATTCATTCACTGTGTTACATATAATAAGGAGGTTGAATTTTCAGATTTTACAAATAACTTGCCATTATTTGAATTTCTGTGAATTATTGGAGTGGCAAAACATTTTGAAAATTTTATTGTACGTTCACTACTTTTACTATTTTCTAAAAATTTTTGTGAAATTTAGAGGTGTTTTTTAAGAGTTATGAATTTTTGCATGAAACTGCCTTGTTGGTTAGTGTAGAATTTGTCAACTGTTTTAATTACTGTAAGTTATTAGGTTAGAAAGAAATTATGAAACTTTTACTATAGAATCTGCATGTTATTTGGAAATTTTCTGTAAATTTTGATGTATTTTGGATGTTCAATTTGTGAGTTACAAACTTTTGATTGGAATTGCACTTAAGTGCACAATTTTTGTCTAATGTTTCAATTTCTAAGAGTTATTTGCTTGGTGAACAATTGTGAAAATTTTACTATATATTCTCAATGATACTTGGCTATTTTATGTAAATTTGCATGAACTTTTAGTGTGTACGTTATGATTTATGAATTTTTTATTGAAATCTCACTGTTCTAATGTAAATCTCAAAAAATATTATTCCTACAATATATCCAAATAATTTTTTTTTTAATCAAAGTTATCCACCGCCGATCGCAGTGGCTAATCCCTTCGGCCCACGAGCTCCACTTAAAGGTAAAGGGTTTACCAAGAATTACTCTAATTTCCAAAGGTCAAGGATCAAACTCCTAACCAATTAGTTAAGAGAAGAAGTGAGCAACTACTGCATCACAACCCATTGGTTATGTATACAAATAATTTGATTGAATATCCAAACCCACTTACCCTCACATGTATGCCATCTTAAGCCCATGTCATATTTGGTCCATTAGTTGTTTAGAGAAGTTTTTTGGTGGACCAACCTAGGTCTACTCAATTTCAGTCCATCGAAACGCATTGATTTTGAGCAAATTAAGGTCAGGTTTGATATCTGATCGTTTGTGCTAGGTACAAGTAAGAAAGCCAAGAAGCAACAATACAGGTTATTGTACACATCAGCTGACTCTTACAACATTCAAATTAACGTAGTTTTTTCGATTATTCAAATGGGGAAGGACTTTACAAATAAGAAAAATACAACCATCACACAGCTTGAGAAAACGGCTGATACATCCTATAGGCTATGAATCATACACAAATAAACTCATATAGCTCGTTAGTTCAACATAAATATGAAGTAGAACGTTTCCTTATTGCCAGGGAGATATCCTAGGAATATAAATCTCTAACCTACCTTTTATTGTCGAACTCTTTTTTCAAACTTCTTGTTATTCTTCTAATTGCTTGAGTCTCATCACCAATAACAAAAACACTAAGTTTTTTTCCAACATCCAAAGCTTCTTTTGCTATTTCAGTAGGGGTGGGTGAATTTTGAGCTGACTTTAGAATCTTGTTCTCTCTCTTCTTACCCTTACTGGAAAGTTTACGTCTTTCGCTTTTCTCATGAAGCTTAAGCTCCATTTCAAGAGGAGCATCAAAAGGGCGCAAGGAGCTATCAATTTCTTCATCGTCCTCCATTGAGGAACCATAACTTGGTACATGAGAGGGGTACTTCCCAGCATAAATTGGGCGACTATGCGCAATATCTAACGTTGACTAATTGTCTTGCTCTTGTCTGAAAGATCTTCATGAATATCTTCCTCCACAGCCTCCTTAGCACTTTTATCACCTTCTAATCCATTGCTGTTCAGATTGCTTAATAATGCTTGCTTATAAGGGGATGAGGAGTCGTGATTGGAACTGTTTTTGACCTGAGAATCCACTTTCAAACGGTCTTTTTTTCTAGTAGAATTCCGTGCTCCCCCTCTAGTTGACAATCTTTTTTGGAATCTCGCCTACATGGCATGTAACTTACAATCGCTTACAATTCTACCATTTAAATGTTCAATTGCTTTCAACCCCTCTTGAATGTCTGCAAATCTGATAAAACCATTTCTTCCAAATTTGTTTGGAATATATGCATCCGTAACCTTTCCATAACTATTAAACAGATCCTTAAAATTGTTAATATTCAAATCAGCTGGCAGATTATCAATAAAGATGGAAAAGACTTCTGAATTATTACGTAAGGTCTCAAGGATAGGTTCTCGATTTGGCAGCAGAGCATATCTGGATGTACGCTTCTTACGGCGAACAACATACTGGCGTTGAACATCTGATGCCTAGGAAAGAGGCTCTCGCCTTTGTGTCGAGGAAGACAGCCAATGAAGCCAAGAATTATAACAAAACACCAAGGGCAGAACCATGGTGACTGTGCGGATGGAGGGGGTCACGCAGCCACCGGGGACAAGCCGTCGGCGACACGAGAGGGGTGGCGAAAACGATCCATTGAAAATGGGAAACGAAGCAAAAGAAACTCAGGAGGTGCGGCCACCAGCGCCGAGCATGAGGGTCTCGACATTCAGTAACAAGGATGCCGGCCGGCCGGCCGAGAATCATGGATTACGGCAGGGGATGGGAAGGGTCACCACGAGAGGGTCATCAGGACAGAGAGGATCGCTTCAATTTTTATGTTTAAAAGGCAAGGGGATCGGCAGGTGATTTCAAGTGAAAGTGATTAGGCTGGGCAGATTGGTGGGATTTACATGCGTTATCTATAATCGAGTTAAAGTACCCAATATCTCAGTTTTATACACTGACGCTCTTATCAACCTAAATCATAGCCGTATCGTTGTTGGTAGTAGTAATTCAAAAGGAAATGGTAAGAACCGTGCACATAATTCAACATTCTCTGAATTGTTTGCTGCCCAGTTTTCACAGTTTTAGGACATCCAATACAATTATGTAGGACAAATTGAAGGTAGATCTCAAAAAGGGGGCTAAACAGGTGGCTAAAAATTGCTGAAAAAGTTCAGAATCTAGTTTGATGAGGGGGGTGGTGAACAGCATCAGAGAGTGCACATGAGCTCTTTGCCTTTTTAATGCAGTCAAAACATCCAAGTAATTACCCCGGACCGAAGCAAGGCAAGTAAATCTAGCTTTCATTCAATATGCCACTCTAAGGAAAATCAGAATTGCGAAATCAACAGAGAGAGATACTGCACAAGCAATCACCAACATTAAGCCTGCAGGTCAATATCGCCCATGGTTAACCCAAATTCACCATACTGACATCACTTGACCACCAAAAGGCACAGCTTTCGGCTGCTACAGCAAGCAGTGATAAGCGAACATGCCACAAGGACCACCGCTCTGCCATCCCATTCTAGAACTCATTAAGCAAGACAAAGATGGAGAATTAAGGTAGAAGTATTAGAGGAAGATAAGCAAATCCGAGCACATGCTTATTAGCAGTTTGTACCTTTGGCGTCTGCGCACATATGGTCTTCAGGCCATGAGACCATATTACCGATGAAAAATAAATGAATAAATAAACAAACAGTCCAGCTTCTATGAAGTCACGTCCAATGGGATATACATTTCTTTCTAGGCCTGGGAATTAAGGGAATAATACTCGAGATCGTAAGGTTCATAATTGAAAACTAAATAATTCTTAGCTGTAGTGTTTCCATTCATCGGCTGAGCATTTCAGCCAATTAATAGCAATGGCAAAGTTTTACGACCATTTGAGTTACAATCCTTGTCCATTGAATGGAGTCACACAAGTCTTCGTTCAAGCAGAGGATCTGGTCCTGTAATAATAGACACAATGACTAGCCTGATTCTGATAACAGAATCAGTTTTATGAACAGAACATTCATGAAAAGTAGAGGAGTGCATAAGACATCATGGCAATACAAGAAACGGCAGCAAGACCTACACCAAACAAATGGACCACCAGCCACGAGCACCAGAGTAGTTGTCAGATAGCATCCAACGATGTAAATAAACACTTGATAACAACAGGCTAGCTTTATAACCAAGTCGTAATTAATCACTTGCCCAGCAGCTTCTTTGATTAATTTAGTGCTCCATAGAAAGCCTTTTTTTTAATCGGCAGAAACCCAGTTGATTCTGTTACTATTGCAGGGACAGCAGACTTTCCTTATAAGGAGTGCAACACAGTATACAATATCGCGAACTTTCTCTGATATTCTTCACTTCTCCAGCCTCAACATCACACACTTTGACTTCTCCTTTCTCGTTCGCAAACATGAACTCTCCATTCTCCTTGAAACACAGCATATGAGGAAAAATACTTCCGTGTAAATCTATTGTATACATTTTACGCCAAGACTCTGGCACCCAATTTTTCTCCATCACCCATAAACAGCAACAATGTTCCGAGTAATCAAAATCCAAGACTCCAACCTTGTCATGGTAAGCAACAGCATAGCTATGAAAGCAATTACATGGATGCTGTATGTATTTAAACATCTCATCATTCAAATCAAACAAAACCATGTAAGAACTGTGTTCTGTTAAGCCAAAGGAGTGAAAATTCATTATTCCCTCAACCAAAAGAAATCCATCAGAACATAGTTCAAGAATAATGCTTTCATTATATCCAGCAATGTTCCTCCAAGCGCGGGTGCTAAGGCTGTAAAGGTGTACAGAGGTCACTTCCTCGGCTACATTAATCACCACCACCTTATAATCATTACTTGAAGAGCTGAAGCCAAATCCAAAATATGCAGCAGGGTCTACGCAATGAGATGGAAGTTGGTGGGTTTTTCCAAGCACGGGGTTCCACAATAATAGCTCTCTTTGGCGTCGGCCATCCAATGTATCAATCAACTCTTTTGACAATAACAATAACCCATTAACAGAACTCCCATGTGGATCACAACAATTAAAAAGGTCCATAATGTATTGGTTATTGAGGATGGCATAGTCATCACGAGTAATTTTCTCATAAGTCTGAAAAGAAAGTAGCATCCATTGAAATTTCAGATAATCTTCAGTTCTAGTTGCCGCCAGAAAATGAGTGTTGCCATCCTCATTATGGTAGCGAGAAAGATGCAAGGAAGCAAAATCAGGGGAAGAGATGAGAGAACACCATTCCTTACAAACGCACCTGAATCGTAATAAACTCTTCACTGGCAACCTCGCGAGCACCTCACTCAGCAACTCCAGAGGCAATTCCCTTGAAAAATCCTCCATTTCGGATGTGATTGGTTTAACTAACTCTAGCTACAACACAAAATCAGATCAATTTGACGAATGTTATTGGGTTCAAAATCCAAATAAGGGGCCGAAGGGAGGACATTGTAGAGATAAAGGTACCTTGGAAACTAGGGTTCGAGAAATACAGAAATTACCACTCAACTACAACAGAAAATTGCCGCCGCCCCCCCCCCCCCCCCCCCCCAAAAAAAAGAAAAAAATGAGAAGCACCGAAGCAAACGAGAGAAAACTTCAGGAGCAAAATTTCGAAAATTTATGGAACAATAAAGCATTCCAAGAAAAACCCATTTCCTCTTTCCACAATGCAAATGTAAAAGTCGCAAAATTGCATGATTTACACTCCAAGCAGACTAACATTTCGATCTAAAATACAGCAGTGAGGCCCTGTTCTTTTTGCGAGTCAATTTTAAATATCAATCTCAATTCACTTCAATCTATTTCAATTCAGTTCAACTCATTTTTACTATTCTAATCAAGTTTAATTTATCACATAAAAAAATTCAACCTACTTCAACCTATTTCAACGCACTTCAACCTACTTCAACTTACCTCTATCTAATTCACCCTTTTACTGACCCTAATTTACCTACAAAAGAAATAGACCCTGAGTATGCATGAAAGTTGTGGCTCACTCACTTGTAAGCATGCACCTGTTCTATGCTTTTAGTCTGGACAAATTTAGAGCTCATATTGAATAGATTATGAATTAAATTAAATAATTTAAAAAGCATAACATTAAGAATTAACTTAATTTTATCCAAATTTGAACGTCGTATAAACGAAAAATAAGGTACGCACAAAAAAATTAATAGGGGTTGTAGCCACTTCCCACCTTTCGCTACTGCCTTTGGTTAGGCCCAAAAGGCTAAAAGTGACTTACCCCCATAATGTGTAAAATGCATTGCATTTGCATGAACTATTTATCGAGGTTGTTGGATTACTGATTTTTAAAAGGTTTTCTGGTTTAAAAAATCATTAGAGAGGGGAAAAAAAATAATGGCTTGCACTCCAAAAAAAAAAAAAGAAGGGGAAAAATGAGGGGATAATGTGTGGGTTTTTTAAGAAAAAATCTTTGATTATATAATTAACGGGAGTCAAGCTACTATATCTGTTAACTCATTAAAGATTTGAAGGTATATTTATTTCAAATCATACTTAAAAAGAACAAGTGTCAAACAACTTAAATCAAACTTTATTGATGCACATCAATATGTGCACGATTATATGTGATTTGAAGCCTAATACATAAACCTGCCATTATGAATCAAAAAAATGCGACCTCACTTTTATTGGCATCATCATCGTCATCGTTGTCATCATCATCACCATTATTGTTATTATTATTATTGTTGTTGTTGTTCTACTATTGTTATAGTTATTATGGGTACAGATCCCAAATTCTCAACCCATTAGACCCTATTCAACGTGGAGACAGATTGTGCCACTTGTGCTACAAGCACTTGGGCCTGGGGCACAACCTTTTACTTGGATGTGCAAAACAAGAGTGGAAAATATGTCAAGTTTGTGTTGGACTGAGTTTATCACTGGCAATTCGGCATACTAATGCCAAGTGCAACTTTCAACAAAACAACATATCTCATTAATTAAGAAAAGTACCTTTTGTTGTGGGCGTGTGTTAGCTCAATTATTAAGATCTTTCGAAGTTATTACCGCATATTTGAATTTAAATCCTCTTATATATGGAACTTTGATCCTTTATTTGTGCCCAAAAAAAGAGTATTTTGTATTAAACCTAACTAAGAGATTACTGTAGATCATCATGTAAGACCTCCAGATTACTTGCTAATTTGCTATGTTATAACTTATGTATCAACTGTTTGTTGAATAAAACCCTCTTATGAGGTTTCTCTTTTTTTTGCACATGAAACATGTATATTTGAACACGGTTGGAATTACGCATGAATCCAATCTCCTAGCAAAACGGGGGTAACTGGATAGCTCCAGTGAGTTTGTCTCATACGAATCCACGAATAACACGTATGCTCCTGATAACATATGCAAGAACTCGACATTTTTAGCCAAAAGAAGACTAAATTGTATTTTGCTATGAATAAAGCCTTGCACAAGAGACAGCATTAGTATGGTGGATACAGGTAAGATAGAATAAAATCAGACCATGTCATGCCTATTATTGACAGTGACTAAGCCTAACATCAATAGCATAATCAGTTTCTTGAACAGAGCATTCACCTTAAGCAATACAACATTGTGGTACAAGAAAAGGCAATGCAGCAAGCTTGGCGTAAAACCACCACCCTGCAAGGAGAGCAACTTGTTATCTCCTTAAGAATCAAATTCAGAAGGAGAAGAGATTCTCTAGCAGAGCTCCCGAATTTAGAAAAGGAGCTCAGCTGAGAGAACTGGAAATGAGAGATTACAAAGAGAGAGAACGAACAGAGAATTAGAAAATTTCTTGTATTACTGAGATGGATTTCTCTCTTACAGAAGCCCCCTTTAATGAAGCTGCAATTACAACAGAACTCACAATTCTAACTGACTTTATCTAACTCCAGACTTTGTTATTCTGTTACAGCTCTGGCTCATGTGATCTGCATGAGAGCTCTAAACGTGATTTGGCTGAAAACAGTGTTGTCAGACAACACCCAACGATGTAAATAACGCACGAATATACCTCTTTATTTAGTCATAAGTCATTACTTGCCCAGCAGTCTCTTTTGATTAATTAAGCACTCTGCAGAAACCCGGTTGATTACAGGGACACCAAACTCTCCTTAAAAGTAGTGCAACATACTATACGCTTCAGCAAACCTTCTCTGATACACTTCACTTCTCCAGACTTGATGTCATACAGTTCTACTTCTCCTCCCATATCGAAGTCGGCCACCAATAACTCTCCAGTCTCCTTGAAACATACCATAATAGGAAGATGACTAGCTGTCTGTAAATCTATTGTATACAGTTTACGCCAAGACTCTGGTACCCAATTTTCCTCCATCACCCATAAATTGCAACAGGATTGCTGGCAATCAATATCCAACAGTCCAACCTTCTCATGGTAAACAACAGCATAGGCATCAAACCCTACACCAGGGAGCTCTATGTATCTAAACACCTCATTAGTAACATCAAACAAAACCATGTGAGAACTTCGTTCCATAAAGTTAGTGGAAAGAAAACTCATTACGCCCTCAACTAGGAGAAATCCATCAGAATGAATTTCATGGATAATGTTTTCTCTGTATTCAACAACGCTCCTCCAAGTGCGGGTGGTAAAGCTGTAAATGTGAAATGAGGTCTTCCGGTCCACTGCAATTGCCACCACCTTATAATCATTTAGCCAAAACCCAAAAACGCTTCAGGATCTATGCAATGAGAGCGAAGTTTGTGGGTTTTCCCAAGCATGGGGTTCCACAACATTAGTTCTGTTTGGCATTGGTCATCCAACGGATCATTTGAGTCTTTACACAATAAGAGTAACCCATTAATGGAACTCCCACGCAAAAAACAATTATCAAACTGTTCCATAATGTTTCGGTTATTGAGGATGGTGTAGTCATCCCTGGTGATTTGCTCGCATGTATCACTAGAAAGTAGCATCCATTGAGGATTCCCACCATATATCGCCACCAAAAAAGGGGCGTTAGCATCATCACGGTGCTGGGCAACGTGCAAAGAAACAAAACCAGGAGAAGATATGAGGGAACACCAAGCCTTACAAACCCACCTGAACCGTACTAGACTCTTCACTGGCAACCTCACAAGCACTTCAGTCACCAGTTCCATAGGCAACTCCCGTGAAAATTTCTCCATTTTGATTCAATTATCTTGAGCTACATGATCGTCAATAAATCAGATGAATAAGACAAATGCTATTGAGTTAAAAATCCAAATAAAGTACCCAGAAATATTTACACTTGGAGAACAAATTCAAAAAGTTCAGTTAGATTAAGAAGCCGGGGTTGGCAGTTTCATGCTAGGATTCAGCAAAATTCATCAATCTGGGCAGTTAGAATCAGAAGGAACCTGAAATTACAAAACTTTTGAGAAGCATAAAAGTGGATGCGAGATGTCAGGAGCAAGCATACTGGGCAGAAACCCTAACCCTTTTCCCATCCCCAGATGCAAAATGGAAAAGTCGAAAATCTTGCAGTATTTAGATTTTAAGCATGTAGCAAAATGAGCTCAGAAATCCAGCCAAATGAGGTCAGAAGTGATGACCATGGAGTCCTCACTTGTCTTACCCAGAAAATCGTGATGTGAAGAAGCAGAAAACTGAGAATGAAATGGGTACTTTGGAATTGTCAAGTGGGAGGGAGAGAGCGGCTGAGTGAGACACACAAAGGGACACAACTCTGTGTCCTGAAGTGGAGCATGAAAGCTGAGTGGGGAAAGGGAGCCAAGGAAGGTTCGGATATTGCACAGTTAAGTGTAAACCGAGCCCCTTTCTTCACTTTGGGCTCAGACCCAAAACCCTAAAAGTGGGCCAACCCCTTCCTTGTATTTCATATTCTCAACTCTCAAGTAAGTTTTCAATTGGATATAGTTTAGAGCATCTCCAATGATGAGCCTCTTTTTCAGTTCACTATTGAGGGTTCATCTGTGTCACATTAACTTATGAGCTAATTTTTAAGCTCACAATTCTCATTCTCTCCAATGTGAGATCTCCTATTTTGCCTCACGAAATAAAATAATACTTATAAACCCCACTCATAATTATATTTAATTAATTTTACTTTAATATTTTGGTTTAGTTATTTGGCTTTATTATTTTTGTGAAAAATAATTTACATATAATAATTTGATGATGCAACTAATTAAAGGCTCATTTTTAAAAACAAAAACAACACAAACAGTTTGAATTAAAAAAATTCACACATGTTTGAATATAAAAATTACAAGAGTTTGATTAACATTCTACTAAAAAAAAAAAATAATTCAATATTTAAAAAAATACAATTCAATATTTTTTTTAAAAAAAACAATAGCATTTGGGCTCCAATACCAGCTATTGCCCAACAATCATTTTTCTTTTTTTTGGTTTAGCAACAGTTAAAAAAAGAAATAAATCAGGACTAAACGACGTCGTTTTGCAGCACCAAGCGACCAAAAAAACGAATGGGTGCGAGCCGCTCAGGGGGCGAGCCGCCCGCGCCCCGCGGAGCCTTGGCTCGCGGGCCTCCTGTTGCGTGCTTTTGGACGGCCCACGCACTTGCCATGTTATTGTTTTGGCCCGCGAAACTGCCGCTGGCCATACTCTTAGGTGATAACCTGCGCAGTAAAACTTTAAAAGGATCAAGTATAACTTGAGCGGTAAAAGGGTCACACGACAATCGACAATCAACTTGATGGTCACTAAAGCCTAGTTTCTAAAGCCAAGGCAATGTTGGTGTAAACTTCCCAATGATGCAGACTGCAGGTGACTTTTGAGCTAGTCCGTTGGTTGTTGATTTTTCATGGGCTTAATGGTCGTTTTTCAGTTAGATTGTACATTGTTTTTGGGTGGACTTCTAATTTGAGGGTGATGGTTTTATATTCAGTATCGCTGATTCTGCATTCATTTCAGGCAAGTTATTTTACTCAAAGGAGATTAAGGGGCGTCAGTTAACACCCTTTGCATTCATGTACTCCCGCCCCTGTGCTTAATGTTTGTGTTTTAGTTGGATTGTACATTGTCTTTGGATGGACTTCTAATCTGAGGGTGGTGGTTTTATACTTAGTATTGCTGATTCTAGGTTCCTTTTGGGCAAATTATTTTGCTCAAGGAGGTTGTAAGATGCTTACTATCGTTTTCATTTAGGTTTTTTGAGCTTACTAATGATTACAAAAAAGAACGTAGTTTGAATGATAAAAGGGCTTCTGATGTACTCCTTCACACCGAAGCATTTGTGAATTCCCACAAGAGAGTTAAACTCTCTCATAAAACTCTCAAACTATGCACATGTGGTCAGAAGACATGCACACCTATTTTAGTTCATTGTTCATTCATGCCCTAAATAACCGACAATTAATTAAACCATTGTATAAAGTAGAATTTATTCTACTTACTAACGGACAATGTACATTAATACGCTATATTGAGATTTGTAGTTGAGTTTCTCACATTGGTATAGGCAGGATTTAAACTCATATTTGTAGAAATTTATTTTTCATTTAGAAAGAAGAAAATTGTTTATATTGCTAGACACCAGTATTTTCAAATTAGAATTTGAAATATCTCAAAATGAAAACTATTCACGCATGGATTGTGGCGTAGACAAACTATTGAGCTCCCACGTAACTGGCTGCACGATTTGCCACTAATGCTTTATCTGAATTTGTCGTTCCAGATTTTGAATGAAAGACAGTCACTCTTGGATGAGGCAGCAGTTTCCAGGGATCTTCTTGCATGGCTCCCACTTAAGCTTCTTGACGACAGCTTGTGAGCCAAATTAACTTCCAGTTCATGGTTACCCATTTAATTCCAGCAATGGGAAGACCTACTGAGACAGCACACAGTTCTTCCTTAACTGACGTACAGGAGTCGGAGTTCACAGCACACCCCTCCAGGGCTCTAGGCCTCCACCCAGTTGCTATACGAGCCGTGGAACACACCACCCACCCTCTTTCTCTACTGCACCCAGGTTGCCTTGCGAGGCCCACCCGCATTCCGTTTAAGCCATCCTTGTGGCGGAGAGGTACATTATCAGAATTTCTGGTTAGACCAGCTGAACAGTGTCACTAGACCCATGCCTTGTGAACTCAATGCATCAGCAATCTCAGCACTCCATACACACGGGGAGGAGTTCCGCTGGTTTGGTTTGTAAGGAGAAAAATCAGCAACTTCAAAACATGATTGTGCCATTTCCACAGCCACCATGGTTGACAAACAGCATAACCTGTTTACATCCATCATATGTGGGGGCTGCAAATTACTTGCTATGGTATGAGTTGTACATGAACTGTTTTCTTGAATAAGATGCAATCCCCTCGCTAAGCACGGATTATTTGATAAGTCCCTTGAGGTTGTCCAATAAGAATCGATGAATCACACTTTTGTTCTTGGCATCCATCCCTCTCTCTCTCTCTCTCTCTCTGTGAAGCCAAAGAAGAACTAAATTATATTTTGCTTTGAAACAAAATAAAATAATACCATGTCATCCCTATTATTGAATATTGACACAATGACTAGCTTGCCGTGAATAGCAGTATCAGTTTTGTGGACAGAACACTCACCGAAAGCAGAGGGATGAACACAACATAGTGGCACAAGAAAGAGCATCAAGATCTACACCAAACAAACAATATACAGCCCACAAATAGAGCCAATGTTATCAGACAATACCGAACAATGTCATTAACACATGAAGACCATGGGGTACAAGAAAATGCATCTCTAGAAGGCAGCAACCAGTGACATTTTCCAACGCCAGCAGTGGTCGCCCTCGGAAAAGCCGGGTTATGATGATCATTATGGCACCGGGCAGAATGCAATAAAGCAAATTCACGAG
The DNA here is from genome assembly GCA_029747015.1 of Carnegiea gigantea. Classification (NCBI taxonomy): domain Eukaryota; kingdom Viridiplantae; phylum Streptophyta; class Magnoliopsida; order Caryophyllales; family Cactaceae; genus Carnegiea; species Carnegiea gigantea. The sequence goes on along the minus strand of JAKOGI010000015.1, from coordinate 573,655 downwards.
AAGATATCAGGGAACGCCACGCCTTACAAACGCACCTGAATCGTGCTAGACTCTTCACTGGCAACCTCACAAGCACTTCAGTCACCAATTCCAGAGGCAACTCCCTTGAATATTCCTCCCTTTTGGATTGGATTGGAATTAGTTTAGTTATTTTCAGCTGCACAATAAATTAGATCAATAAGGCAAATGGTATGGGTTGAAAATTCAAATAAGCCACTCAAAAACTATAGCAATCAATGTTGGATCAAAAATTCGGTAAAACATTCACCTTTTGAAGAGTATATGCAGAAAATTGTGATGTGAAGAACCAGAGCGGCTTAATTATTTTCAGCTATCCAATAAATCAGATCAATAAGCACAAATGCTACCCAGGAAAATCAAATAATCTACCCAGAAAAATTGAGCCTTTGGAGAACAAATTCAGCAAGACTAAGAGGACCGGGGGCAGGGTCACTGCTAGGGCCAGCAAAAGTCATGTATTTGGGCAGTCAGAATCCGAAGAAAACTGGAATTACACACATTTTGACCAGCATTGAAGCGGATGAGAAATTTCAGAAGCAACCAAGGAATAAGCATACAAGGCAGAAACCTTTTACCCCATACCCGGATGCAAATGGGAAAGTCCAAAATCGTGCAGCATTTAGAATCTAAGTACAGCAATATTAGCCCAAAATTTCAGCAAACCACTGACCTTTTGAAGAGATGATGTGCATGAACCCATAGAATTGTGATGTGAAGAGACACAAAGGACAAATGGGCATTTCAGAATTCTGCAGAAATTGAATTTTCGCAGTTGAGAAAGTAAGATTGAGAGGTGGTGCTTTTAGGGCTCGATTGTAAAGCTGAGTACCGAGTACCAACTATCATCTATGAAATCTGAGTAGAGAGAGAAGGCATGAATAGGTTGAGGGCCTTGAGGCTTTGAAGTCGAATCCGTTCTTCTTATTGGGCTCAGACCCGAAAGACTAAAGTGGCCAACCCCTTGTGTTATTTTTTGTTTTTTCATTCGGGGGGGTTTTTAGCCAGGCCCATCTATTTTTTCCTTTTGCATGGATTACGGGTGGACAATGGGTCGAGCACTAATTGGGTTGACCCGTTTAAAATAAGGTAACAAAAGGTCGGATTAATAAGAGGTCGGATCAATAATGGGTCATTCTATTAAAACACATTAGTGGATCAGGTCAGGTCACCCTATTACTCACCTCTTTAGTGACACAATACTTTTCAACCTACTCGGCACTTTAATTTACATACTATAATTAGCTAAGTTTATTACCAACACTTTATATGTCATGATAATTATTACATAGAGTTTTTTTGTGCAAGTTTGAACAATTTAAAATTAGGTCACCCATGGACCATCCGGTTTGGCTAAAAAATCAGCATGAAAAATTACGTCAGCTAATGTCGATTTCAGTTGTGTTCCGATCCAACTAAGAGGCCACATTTTTCTTTAGAAAAACCTATTCTGGTTGGTTTTTTGGTTTTTCCATAACAAGAAATTCACATTTTCTGTTAGGTCGTGTTAGGTTTGGGGGAAAATATTTTTTCAGAAAATAATTTTCTTTCAATTTTCCGTTGGTTGGTATAGTAAAGGACAGAAAACTAGTTTCTAAGGAAATCATTTTCCCCCAAAAGTGAAAAAATGACTTCCATTTTCAGAAGGAATCTAATTTTCTTCATTTAAATGTTTTGACAATATAGTCAGCTGGAATTTAGGTGTAAATTCCATCTTCAACTATTTGGATCGAATTTTGACTGTTTAATAAGAAATATTAAAATGTTAAAATAATAAGATCAAATCCTGAATTTAAGCTCAAATTTTCTTTATTTGATCAACCTTTATCTCCATCATGACAATCCAATCAACATTTTTCACCACTAAAATAATTAACTAACATTTTTTGTCACTAACAAACTTCAACGATTTGGATTGAAACTTGATTATTGGATTGCAATAATTAAAATAAGCTCAAACTTGTATTGTGGGCTCAACATTCGTGTATTTGGTAATCATTTTCTCTATTACAACAATTTAGTCGATATTTTTCGTTACTTAAATAATTCAAAGAATATTTTTCACCACCAATACAATTCCAACTATTTGGATTGAAACTTGATCATTGGGTAAGAATGATAAGGAACTCAAATACAAATTTTGAGCTAGACATTTCTTCGTTTGATCAACATTTTTTCAGCCTCGACAATTCAATCGACTTTTTTGCCACTAAAACACATTCAATGGTTTGAGTCAAACTTGATTATTCAATATGAAATATTAAAAGAAGTTCAAATACAATTTTCAATCTGAGCATTCCTTCATTTTGCCAGTATTATCTAAGTTATGACAACCCGGTCAAAAAATTTGTAACTTAATCTTGCACCAAATGACAGAAACTATGACATGAAAATCCATTTTCATTGAAAATACATTTGCCATGGAAATTAATTTCTTGTGAAAAATTTTTTCCCCACGACTAAACACTACATTAATTAGTAGAACCTATTATGGGTTCAGTTTTTCCATTTTAGGTTTTTTTTTTTTCCAATTCACATCCCAAATACCAGATCACCCAATGACGAGGCTTATTTGTGCGCACCTAATTTGCAGGAAAAACATTGATCGAATTGATCCAAAAAATTGGTTAACTATAGTTGGAATTTTGCTTCAACCCAGAGTCCCAGTTTAACCAAAAACTAATTAATTAAGCCCGTGTATGAGGAGATTAAAGGCGTGTTCGGCAACAGTGTTTTAGGTAGTGTTTGGCGTTTTGACTAAGTCAATACACTCATTACGTAATTTTTAGTATTCAGTAACGTAGTGTTTTGACTAGTATTTCAAGTAGCGTTTAACGTTTTAAGTAGCGTTTTTGAAAAGTTAATAGTATTAACGTTTTACATTCAAAAATACCGTTTCATATTTTTTTATCAAAAATTACCCTTTGGAAATTTTATCTTTGAAAATTATCTCTATTATTTCATGTCAATTTATATCAATCAGCTAATCCAACAGCTAAATTTACCGAACATATTTTATTCAACTGTTCTTCTAAACAACTATCTGCTAATAGCTAAATTGGAACTGCTATCCGCTACTTGAACCGCTATCCGCTACTTGAATCGCTAATTTTGCCGATCAGGGCCTAAACCTTAGAAAAGGTGGTTACAATCGTACAAACTAGAATTCATCCTATTTACAAACAAAGTACATAATTATTTTCACTAGCTTGCGCAGTTCTCAAACCTATTCTCGCTCCTTTGATTTATCGCTCCTACGTTAAACTCTTCTCACAAACAGTGAAATAATTATAAGATGTCTTTCCCTTGAAACGCTTTCATTAATCCCCTATCAAAGTTATACTTTTTAATTTACATCTACGATTATATCTCCTCATAGATATCAACTGCCCAAATTCTTGAGAAACAATATACGAGCATATGAAACAATATAATCTGTATTAGACCTTAATTTTTTTTTTCCAATTGTTTGTTACAAAAGCCAAATTAGCTACAAAAGCGAGTGATACACCAACTTGCACAATAACAACAGTGACACTATCAAGCAAGACAAACTAGAGAAGACTACCCGAAAAAATATCATTTCTAGAACCCTTGGCAACTTTCTTTTTTTTTTCGGATTATAAATCAGCCCGAAGTTTAAGAAATAAGTACAATCTTACAATAGTATTACCAAGAAAGCTAAAAAACACAAGATAAAATACCAAAAAATGAAACAGAAAAACAACATAAACAAATTCCACCTAAGGACAAATATCTCCATTCATGCCATTCTACTTCAGCTCCTCCTCTTTGATTATTGAATTACACATTCCACCAAAACACAAAACCATAAGCCGATTACACAAGGCGAGCCACTTAAGAAATGCATGAGACGACTGTTGAAAATATAATATGAAAAATATAATTAAAAAAAGAAAACAACAGGAATCACTAAAAACAAGGAAAGTAAATGAATGGTGAAGCGATAATCAAGTACTTGTTTTTTGTCTTTCTTTTCAAATATAAATAGGCAGATGTATTTCTTCAACAAAACCAATGACTGAATTATAGAAAGAATTTTTTTTTAAAAAAACAATAACATCTTATTATCTCTTCTCAATTTCTTTGCTCAGCAATTGTATGAAACATATTCCAAACTTGTTTTTAGAGCCCTAAACACTAACAATGCTATCAAAGTCAAACAAATCCAAACCATTCCATCAAATTTTCACATTCTAGAAAGCGTATCAAAAAAAAAAAAATTCCTCAATTAAATATCTCATTGAAATTTAACTTTACAAAATTACTATGGCATCAACTTCAAGCACAATTTCTTTTAACTTAGCACCCAGCAATTGGGTACCAATATTCAATGGAGAAAGTTATCAAATATGGAGTATACAAATGAGAACTCTATTAATTGCATAGGGTCTATGAGATATAGTAGAGAAAGGGTATGACGTCCCACCTATAGAACCCAAAGAAAATGAAGCTTTGGATGATAACAACAGGCAACAACATGAAGAAAATCAAAAAAGGGATTGTTGTGCTCTTTCATTGATCCAACGAGGAGTAACACAACAAATATTTCCACGAATTATGGTCGCAACAGCATCGAAATGTGCTTGGACAATTCTATCATATGCATGTAAGAGCTCAGAAAAGGCAATCGTTATCAAACTTCAATCCTTATGGAAGGAATTTGACACATTATTAATGAAGGAGGGAGAAAATATTTAAGCATTCTTTACTCGTGTTTTCAAAATTATTAATCAAATTAGAATATATGGGGACATGATTCCAGACACAAAAATTGTGCAAAAAATTTTAAGGAGTCTTCTTCCAAAAATATGACCATATAGTGGTTGCTATAGAATAATCCAAAGATTTATGTAAGATTTTTCTAATTGAGTTGATGGTTTCTCTTCAAGCACACGAGGAAAGAATGCATAGGTTTTCTAAACCCTCATTAGAGCAGCCTTTTCAAGCCAAATTAAAATTTCCAACGATGGAGAAAAATAAAAGAGAATAGCCATGATAGGAATTTTTCACAAAGAAGAGGAACACCAAATAAGGACGGCAGGGGGAGAGGAAATTATAAAAACCAAGGAAGCTATTATGACGGAAAATCAAACTCATAGTGCAGAGTATGCAAGATGAATAATCACAATAGAAATAGTTGTCGGTTTAAATGCAAAAAGTACACATAGCACATTCATCATATAAGGGACTATCGAAATCAATCGCAACAAGATGAGGCCAATTTCTGAGAGAAGAATGATATCGCCGAGAATGTCTTCTATTCTTGTTTAAATATTCAGCAAGAGCTTAAAGATTTATGATATTTAGACCGTGGTTGCTTAAACCACGTGATAGGAAATAAAAATTCATTCTTCCAACTAAACGAAAATATAAAATCTAATATCACACTTGGTGATGGGAGGACCCAAGAAGTTGCAGGTAAAGGGATAATAGCTATAAAAGCCAAAAAAGATACTAGTAAATTTGTTCAAGATGTTCTATATCTCCCTGGCCTAGCACAAAATCTATTAAGCGTGGGGCAACGGGTCCAAAGAGATCATTCGGTAACGTTTGACGATAATAATTGTTTCGTATATGACAAAAAGAATGATTGGTTAATAGCATCAGTTGCAATGGCCTCAAATAGAATATTCCCTTTAAAGATGCCAATGGAGCCAAAAGTTGCTCTTTCTAGTACCATGGATGATTCTATCTTATGGCGCCAGAGGTATAGACATCTAAATTTTAATGGCCTCAGAATTCTACAACAAAAGGATATGGTAATTGGTTTGCATGGTATCAATAACAACGACAAAATATGCGAGGGTTGTATCATTGGAAAAATGCATCAGTTACCTTTTCCGAAAACTTCATGGAGGGCCAAGGTCCGCTTCAACTAGTTCATGCTGATAAATGGGGCTCAGCTACAAATGTGAGTTTGGGTGGAAAAATATATTTTCTATCATTTGTTGATGATTACACTCGCATGATGTGGGTATATTTCTTAGAACACAAATCAGAAGTGTTTTCCTATTCTTTGCAAGTCAAAGCCCTTACTGAAAAACAAAGTGGACATAGTTTAAAAATCTTAAGAACAGATCATGGAAGAGAGTTCACTAGTCATTAATTTGACAAGCATTGCAAAATGGAATGAATCAAGAGAGAATTGGCGTCTTCAACAAAATGGTTTTATAGAAAGGAGAAAAAGAACTATAGTAGAAATGGCACGTAGCATGCAACAAGGAAAAAAATTTGCCAAAGAATTATTGGGCTGAAGCCATTAACACACCTGTCTACATTCTCAATCAATCCACCACGAGAGTTGTTTTAAATAAAACACCACATGAGCCATAGTGTAATAGAAGGTCAAAGGTAGAAAATTTCAACATTTTTGGCCGCATAGCCTATTCTTACATCCCAAAAGAAACTAGGGAAAAAAAAATTTTAATAGAGAGACTGGGGAAAAATTAGATGGAAAAGGAAAAAAATACATTTTTGTTGGTTACAGTGAATTATCAAAGGATATCGTCTCTACAACCTAGATATATGAAGAAGTTAGTTACATCAAAGACGTCATATTTGATGAAACTACTAAATGGAGTTGGTCAAAGAACCTGATAGAGCAGCCTACAAAAGCTACTTTCAATATCAAGACTACTATCACGTAGAATTGCACCAAGTGTCAAACCTAGCATCTCCAACAAGCCTGATATCGTTTAATGAGTCGAGTTCCTCAAGTCCAACTCCAAATCTAAGTTCTACAAATTCTCAACAACCTCCATGATGATCACAAAGAGAAAGACATCCATCCACTTATCTATAAGATTATGAATGTGACCAAGCAATTGTAGCATTTTTTGCCAGCGAACCACACACACTTTCCAAGAAACATCTAGAGATAACAAATGGATTGATGCTATGAATGAGAAATAAAAATGACTGAGAAGAACAATACATGGAAATTAGTGGATAAGCCTCAAGACAAAGAAATGATTGATCTTAAATGAGTTTATAAGATTAAGTACAACGAAGATGGCTCAATTTAGAAATGTAAGGGATGCATGAGACATTTACTCCAGTTGTTCGTATGGAGACGATAAGGACTGTATTAGCCATAGCAATACAACAAAAGTTACAAGTTTTCCAATTAGATGCAAAATTCGCATTTCTAAATGGTGAATTGGAAGAAGAAGAAGTATATGTTGAACAACCACAGGGTTATGTGGTGGAAAGCCAACACGAAAAAGTTTATCAAGGAAAGTCCTTTATGATCTTAAACAGGCACCACGTGCTTGGAATAGTAAAATAGATTCAAGGTGGCTTTGTTAAAAGCCCTAGTGAGTCATCCTTATACATCAAGATTGAAGGACCAGACTTTCTTATTTTATGTTTATATGTGGTTCATCTCATTTATACAAGCTCAAGCCAAAAGATGATTAAAGATTTTAAAAGGACAATGATGTTAGAATATGAAATGACCGATCTTGGTCCGATGAAATATTTTCTTGGCATGCAAGTAAAACAAAGTCCAGGATGAATTTTTCTTTCTTAGTACAAGTATGCAAATTATTTAATCAAGAAATTCAATACGGCCAACTGCAAGCCATTAAGTACACCTATGCTTATAAATGAAAAACTTTCAAAAAACAATGGACAAGAAAAGGTTGATGCATCAACTTATCGAACCTTAGTTGGATCACTAACTTATCTTACTAACACACGGCCAGATATCGTGCATGTAGTTAGTATTGTTTTCAGGTTTATGAGTAAACCTACCAAGATCATTTTGCAACAGCCAAAAGAATACTACAGTACATTAAAGTGACAAAGAATTTTAGCATTCTATATGAAGCAGAACAAGATTATAAGCTCAGAAGATTCACAAATAGTGATTGGACAGGATGTATAGATGATAGAAAAAGTACAAGTGGATATGTTTTTCAACAGGGTTCTAAGACCATATCATGGTCTTCAAAAAAACAAGCAACAGTGGCATTATCATCTGCAGAAGTAGAACATATTGCAACAACAAGTACTGCATGTGAAGCAATTTGACGGAGAAGAATTTTCAGAGACATACAAGATGGTAACAAAAGACCAGCTACAATATTTTGTAACAAAATGTCAACAATTGCCATGACGAAAAATCCTGTCTTCCACAACCGAATGACACATATTGGAATACGACATCACTTCATTCCGGAACTAGTAGAAAAAGTGACATAAAACTTCAATTTTGTAAAACGGGGGGAACAACTAGTGGACATATTTACGAAAGCAATTTCGATAGAAAAGCTTATCAACTTCAGGCAACAACTTGGAGTACAAGGTTTTTCAAATTAGGGGGAGTGTTGAAAATATAATTTGAAAAATATTATTAAAAAAAAGAAAACAATAGGAATCACTGAAAATAAGGAAAGTAAATGAATGGTAAAGCGATAATTAGATACTTATTTTTTTTTCTTTTTTTCACATATAAATAGGCGGATGTATTTCCTCATCAAAAGCAACGACTGAATTACAGAAAGATTTTTTTTATTTTTTACAATATCTTATTATCTCTCCTCAATTTCTTTGCTTAACAATCCTATTGAACATATTCCAAACTTGTTTTTAGAGCCTTAAACATTAACAATTACATATGTCAACTCACACTATAGCTATATCAACTTGAATAGGCTGAATTTCAACATTTAGGCTCCATATGATCCTTAAAAAATTTAGTCGAAAGAAAAGTTAAAGGAAAAAAAAGTACAGAGATCAGAAAATGAGTTATTTTCTCTTGTTTAGATTGAGGAAAAAATATAAAAATTTGGATAAAAAATTTAAATATTGATGAACTACTTGAATCATGTTTATATCATCTAAGCAATGTGAGGTTGTAGGAAGTTGGAAATTTTTCTCAAACTTTTCTCACAATTTTATGATAAAAATTTTATCACTTGTTTCTAACAATTTTTCTATCTAACTTTCTTCCATATTTTTTTTCTTTGTGATTTTCTCTAAACCAAACATAAGCAAAAAAAGTAACTTTTTTAAATTTTTTTCTTTTCACCAAATTTTTCAAGGTCCAAACAGAGCCTTAGAAAAATTTCAGTTCGTTAATTATTATATGACATGTATTAAGACTTGGGGTTTAGTCTCAAAAGAAAGGCTCAACGCCACCCCTTGTAGGACTTTAAACAAGATTTTGGAAACAACTGTCATTGATAGGTTAAGTTTACGACAGAAATAGCAAGTTGCATTACATGGACAAATTAACAACATTATGCCTAAAGAGATGTCTACTCAAAAATAATCATACTTCATCGATGTGAAGAACATAAAAACTATCTACTGCTTACATCATGCAATTCAACAGTGGCGTAGCCATCGTGGGGTCAGTGGGATCAGCCGACATCCCTCTCAAAACAAAATTAATATACATTTGAGAATTTAAAAAAAAAAAATTGTTCACTATATATATTAGATGTGTTGAAATGATAAATGAAATCTCCCTTACTTTAGTGGCCTCTAGGCACTTGGTTTGTAAGTTGCCCTATTTATGATGTCGCGAGTTCAAACCTCTACCCTGCCCTTTTTTCGTTTTATTTTTTTTCACTTTTTTTTAAAGCTTACTCACTCTTCCAATCTTCCTCTGTTTTGTTCGACAGTCCTCAGCACTCCTCTACGGCTCTACGCCTCTACCCAGTGCCCATGGCCCCATACTCTCAACCACCAGACCACCACGCCACCACCTGCCGGCTGCCGATCTCCGAATTCCGACCCCACTCTCCGAATTTCCTAGCTTCGCCCCTGCAATTCAAATGTCCTTCCTATTTGCAATTAGATTGCTTTGTCTAAGGTCAACTCCGAGATCCGGTATTTGTAGATTTCACAAAAGGTACTGTCCTTTCCGATCTCAGATAACAAAACCTAGCTCTAGCTGCTTTGCTGATATGACAGGCCCATCAAAATTGAGCTTGTCAAAGTAGGGGCTATATATTTAGGGATCACCTCCATGGTAGCAGAAGCTTTAGTATTATGTTTTGGTCTCTCTATAAAGTAGTTAGAAAAAGGTTTGGATCATCTGCACATTCAAGAGGATAGTAAGATCATCATTGATGCATTACAAGGGATCGGAAGATCTATGCTCCTTGGCATATTGATTTCACCATTAGAGACTTCAAAACCCTATTGGAGAAAGTTTCATGTTTCAAAATCAACAACTTATTTAGAGAAGTCAACATAGCGGCAAATTAGAAGGTACTGTTTGGCCAATCCGTATGCAGCTCTATTGTATATACGGTCCTCATATCAATCACATTCCAATACCGTTAGAGTTATCCATGCGTGCAATCCAATCTCCTAGCAAAATAAACGATCGATCTCTCTCTAAAAGGGTCCCATGAGATCGTCTCACAAGATTCTATCAATGACACTAACATGCACAAGAACTCATAGTGGCACTTAGCACCAAAGCTTTATGTCATTTGTCTTTGAAGCCAAAAGAACACCTAGTTATCTATCTTCATAGGATAAATGCTTACCCATGAAACAATTGTAACTATCCACATCAATATATACCTATATCCACATCCTTAGATTCCCAAGGTCAGATGCAACAATATCTCGCAGTCCCTATATTAAAAACAATTTCTTATTTACTATTATGTATAAAAAAGGTATCAAATGACAGTTTAAAAAAGACACTTGATTTTAATTAACTATAATCTAAACTTTAAAAAAAAAACAAAACTGAATTTTTCAACTGTCTGAAAAATGCATCAAGTGACACTAACTAGAAAAATAATATAAGATAAACCACCTGGCACCTTTGTTTTTGATGTCTTGTCACTCGTTATCCACTTATCCTATACAACAGTGAACGCAACACCCTAGAAACCTCAAATTGTTATATTCTTCTCATTATGCATGCCCTTAATTATACTATATTTTGCAGCTAATTTGTTGTTGTAGCTACTTCATCCTAGAACCTCATGTATGTCTACTTAATTAACTCCTGGTGATCCAAAAAAGCAAACCATGTAATAGGCAACCACAACCTAACTTAACTAGCTAGGTTGGTCTCAGCGCCCCCCCCCCCCCCCGGCCAGGGGTCGTGTACTCGTATTCCATAATCAAGCGATCTCAATGTAAATAGTCTTGTCGCTGCTTAATTACCTTGGAAGGGAAGAGTCAATTCCAATAGTACCAATATATATATATACACCAAAAATGAGTCTACCCAAAAAAGATACCTACTGGCATCAGTTGCTTCTAGTTTGCCCCACTTCTCAAGACCACAAAAGGAGGCAATACCAATTCAACCAAAAAAATGAGTACATCGAAAACATGTTGGAATTGGACCACATTGGCACCACTAGCTTAGCTTACCATATCTTATTTTGTGTGCTTCTACCTGCCTGACTACCCTTTACCAAAGGGTACCCCTCTTTCTGCTAGAAGTAACAGTTATGCCATTGGCTTCCCTAGAAATGCACCACTACTCGTGAAAGTGTCATGGGACCCTAGACAAGTAGACATGTCCCATAAATAGAGATGCCATTTACCCTAATTAGGGGGGAATCCATTCTGGGCAGAAAATCATTAGTGTCCCTTCCAAGTTAATGCCAAAAAACACCACCACCCAGCAATGCAGTTGTCAACTCCTTAACTTGACCGAAAAATCCGTGAGTTTGTATTCCTGGATTCAAATGCTACCTACACTGATAGGTATCCTCCCCCCCCCCCCCCCAAAAAAAAAAAAAGAGTGGAAAAGCATAAAAGGGTTTTACAATTATCAGATACTTAATTACCGCATCTCATATAATAGTACTGATCTACCCCCTTACTTGCCAACAGCCTTATACACGAGATGGTATTCATGCTAAGAAGTACTTTATAGAACATTAGGGTAGTCTACTCTGAAGGGGGAAATCTTCACACATGCATGTTGAACATACTTTAACCAACAGGCTTCTCCCTTTCACAAGAAACAATGTAATCCAGTATACAGCAACAAGTTTTAATAAATTTACATCTACAAAGCAACTTTGTTATGCCTTATATTTTCACATGGACGTTCATGTATAGTATATCGTAATGCAGTCGTTCCTGTAGTTTAATAGTTTGGTTTAGAAGTAACCACATCATCGCCTTTATTTCCACGTTGGTTGTTCGCAGTTTATAGTAGTAGTAATCTATGCATTGTTCTGGGCAAAGTTAACCCAAACGAGTCTGGCATGTTTATAACAGATTGGGAAGTCTTAAATGGCAGAGACATTTGAAAAAAATGAACCTGCATCATTATTGCATTTTTCTCCTCCTTTCCAACATCTACATGAAAAGCTCGAGTCACCATAACATGCCAAGACATGGTTATGTGTCAACTAACCTGCAAAAAGTACAAACAATGTGAAATATGAAGGAGAGCTTCTAGCTTTTATTCATGCAATGCACAGCAACAGTTTCCCCTTTTTTTGGCCCCCAGGGGAAGGGGGGAGGGAAGGGTTATACCACGAATTCATATTCATTATTTCTCTATGGGAAAAACCTAAATGAATAAAGCTGATGACTTTTGCTTGAATCACAAGCATGAATAAGCTCTTTCAATAAACTAATATGATCATGCAATGCAAATTGAAAACCATTACTAAAAGCATGGATAACTTGCCACAATAATAGGCTAGCTAGTGGGATGGTGGGTGGGAGCTGATACTAATTGACTTAGCTTTGCAATCCACTGATAAAGGTATCACATTAACATGACTAATGTGACAACATCATACAACTAATAAAAGTGTTTTAAAGCACAAATAATATCAAAAATACAAAAAAAAATTTGCACACTACTATTCAACCGACTACACAACATCATCCTCCAAAAGAGTTGTACAAGAAGATAGGTGCCAGCAACTTACAGGCTTCTGAAGTTCGGCAAATAGTTCTGCTCTTAATCTCAATGGAAATGATATTAGGACCTAAACAGAGGCATGGCTGCTTCTTCATCATTTTGAAGCCAAGCACTGGATTAGACTGTTAGAACAACAAATACCACCATCCGGTGTATATCCTATGTGTAAGCGAGGATCCCTGTAAGAACGAATGCAAAATGACAGCAAGGGAACTCATAATCATTAAAACAGAACTCTAAGATCAAATAAGGAGAACTATGCTGAGTGCCGACTACAAGCCAAATCTCAACATTTAACAGCAAAAACCACTGTTCACAAAGTTATCAAAACATTGTCACCTAACTAATATGAATAACTATCACCCTTGAAGCACCGCAACCCGGCACACATGGAATGCCCCAGAACTCCCTCATATGGTGTATTCTTCTTGTTAATTACTATACTATATATTAGACCACTAATGCTAATAACTTCTGGAAAATCAAATTGCTCTTGAGGAGTGGAAGTATGAAGCAAATGTCCTTTCTCAGGCTGTAATAGAAAATGAATCCACTGTAGATTTTTTGAAGTTTCCTTAACATCAAATTAACTTTTCAGTAATGCAGTTGTGTAAAAGAGCTAAAAATATCAGTCGCTGGACTTTGCTTTTAGTATAGATGGATTACATGTGGTCCCTATATGCAATGTGTTCCTCATATGCATCGGATGTACCCATCACAGGCAACGATGGTGACAAATAGACCATATATACTTAAAATGAAAACATGATTTTGACCAAAATCATGAAGAAACTGGGGCGGAGGAGATATAAAGCACGAGGCAAACGCCATTGTCATACGCCATTGTCATCCATTGCACTGGTATTACAATAAGTAATAACATGGATAATGTTTCAACATAGCCCAAAACAGCCAATACAATTCGTGTTAAAAAGGCGATGATAAACATATCTCCACATATGTGCACAGCAATTAAACTGAGTTGTTCGAGTCAAAATCAGTGCTTAATATCATGTAACAAATTTGTCTTGCCATATATAAAGCATTTTTTTTTACAAAAAAAATCGAGTTTTCAACCTCATGATGTGCAAATCTGATGTACAGCCTATTTACTTCTTTGACAGATTGGTAAGAACTAATCGAACAGAGATTAAAAAAATATTTCAGCCAGAACACCCAGCTTAGGAATCTTAAGGAAAGGGATTTCTCAGCGCATTAACATGCATGAAAAGAGAAGATGCTTAGACGCAACCCTCAGGATCAAGTAAAACTGAAAAGATTAATGTGTTTTTTTTCATTTAAACTTGTCCACCTCACAAGTGCACGCATTGTATCAGTAAGATACTGAACCCTTCCAATGATGTTAAACAATGAAACATTGGTTACATTCAGCTACATGATCAAAACTTCAAGAAATGAGCAAACGATAGAAAATAAGGCATAACAACGGTACATAAGTTGAACAAATGGTCAAGAATCAAAAAAAGGCACTATATGAAGGGCCATTTTGAAATAAAGGAAGCATCATTAGCGGAAAGCATGTAATCAAACATCAATTACCTTCTATAATGATTGGCAGTAGGAGGGCAATGCATGTGAAGGAAACACTGAGAGTTCTCTGAGCAGTTTCTCCAGCTTCATATAACAACATCAGAACAAGAATTCATGTACATTTACCAGTGAGCCTATGAGACATACATCATTTTGCAGTCTACCTGTTGATTCATGAAATTCTTACAGTTGTGATAACTAGTTGCAATATTGTATATACAATACTCTATTTTCACTACGACATGTGCTCAATGGTGATTCCGCTGAACACCGATATGGGTTAATCCATATGTAGGCAACGTTTCCCGCAGAAAGCAAAGAGTTTTTGTTTTTTCCTAAAAAACCTGCCATAGCATTTTCATTTTCTACGAAGGGGAGGGGGTGTTGAACCGATCAAAACCTAATCGGAAGTGGGCCAAAGTAAACTACCCCAAAAGTTAACCTACTCTGTAAGACCCATGCTTACTAACTATCATGATGGAACAATTGCCAGACAAATGCAACCGATATTTTATTCCTCGACAAAAGGGATTGACCAAATTACTAATAAGTACAAAGTTCAACCAAATTAAACAAACAATGGAAATGAAATCTTTGACTTCTCCCAGACAGGTTCCAATCAAATTGGAGCACCGCAAAATTGATCACGCATGAGATTTTATATGATAATGACATTTCATTGTCAAACAAAATCCAGAATAAGATCGAAGCCAGCATTGACAAATCAAACATCGCAACGTACATTACATTGCATCTGAAAGGAGAACATGCCGTGGATTAGGTGAAGACTAGCTATCAATCCCCCACCACAATTCCACAGGTGCTATATGCCAATAGTCAACTGCTTTCCTACTCAAAAACGAAGCAATTTGTGCTGGTTTGTTCTAATCTACAACAAATCGGATTCAGTGAAGTTCTAAACACGCAATTGAATTACACACGTATGATATCGCAACATACATAAAATACAAAATCCAGAAATATAGTAATCAATCTATCATCCTCTAATGCTTAACAAATGACTTGGAATTGTCTAATATGTTCTATGTTCAAAAACTAAGCCATGATCGGTAATCAATAGATGAAATATTAACGCATCCCTAATGTGTTTTAACCCTCACACACGCCGAGAGAATGCCAAGAAAATGACCTTGAAATCACTCAAAAGGATTTACACATTGATTCATCATATTATTTCAACTGAAATAAAACCCAAATACATGAGAAAGAGATAACCACTGAAACAGAAACCCAACAACGGGAAACCAAACATGTAACATGAGAGCAACAAAAGTAAATCTGCAAGAGTACAGAGAAAAAGACATAGATTCAGGCGAAAGCTGGCTTAAGCTTGCTCATCTTTTGAAATGATGGGTATATATGGGGACCAATTTAATCCCCGATACTGTCCATGCTGCTACATCGCACGCGTGAATATGCATAACCATAAACACCCACATCCACAAAGAAGAATAAAATTTAAAAAATTAAACAAATGAAGTAGATTTTTCTTCCTTTTTTTTCCCCTCTTCTTTTGGAGAAGGAAGAGCAGTTATGAGATAATTAGCATGGTCCTGTACCAGCCAGATTAATTTTTTGGTGCCCCCCTCAAAAGCACGCATTCCCAAAATTTTTTCATTAAATTTGATCAGAGATGATACCCATTTTATACACCCACAAAGAAAGAAAACAAAAGTGAACAAATTGGAAAATCCAGAAAAGTTAGAGTGATTATATGATGATGATAATGGAGGGGGGTAGGAGTTGAAGGAGGGGGAATATGACAGAAAGAGCAGTGAGCACACAAAAGGAATAGCATAAGTAAATTTTTGGAGTGTGATGTTGGTTGATGGCTTTGGTGTGTACTTGGGTTTATACTATTTCTGCCTTTGGGTGCTCACTCTCTTCTGTCAATTTCTCTCTCTCTCTCACTTCTCCCACCCCAAATCAATCAAGAAAATGAGGAAAGCAAACTTACCAAATTGGGAAAGAACAGCCCAGTAGCCCTGAATTAACTGGACCCTCACCCCGAAAAAGAAGGATAAGAGAGTCTCTACCTCTATACAGTTCAGATCTGATTTGCAGTGCAGCACCACCGTTCAATTCTAGGGTTTCCTCTTTCCCTTTTCAGGTAATGGAGGCTGGCTGTTTGTGTGGAAAACGACGACGTATCGTGTGTCGCCGGCGCCGGATCTCAAAGCAGCAAATCCGGAGAAAGAGAAAGGGCCGGGGGAACGAGAGGAGTGTTTTATGAGGGTAGGAGGAGGAGGAGGAAGAAGGAGGCAGTTTTTTGGGGGCTTGATATCATATCATGTCCCTTCCTTGTTTATATCAGGAACAGGAGAGAGAGAGAGAGAGAGGAACTGCAAGTGTGGAGGAGCGAGAGTAGTGGCATTGATTGGAACGCATGTGAGTACGTGTGGGACTGTCAAAACCCCTACCCCTCCATTTTTGAACCCACCGCTCTCCTCCCTACGATCTCCCTCCCTCTTCCTCCCCACCCTCCGATCTTCACTCCTTGTGGTCCACTCTTCATTTTGCTTTTTTTTTTTCCACCCCTTGAATGTTCTTTTCTAGTTATTAAAGACTAGTTGTTAAAAAATATATTTTAAAAATAAAGGGTTTCGAACGTTAATAATCTTATCTTTCTTTGAAACTTTTAAATGGGATAATTCAAACCTTGAAATAGTGCCTATAATATCAATCATTGGAGTATTTACTTTGACTGTATCATTTTGAATTAACGGTTCTTTGATTTATCAATATGATACTGTGTTAAATTTATTTAACACCAATCAGCACCCAAAATGGGAGGAAAAAACTTGCTTATCATATATGGACAGTATATTTACCCTCTCTTTTGTCGACAATATCAACCATGTGTGATGCCTAAGTTACCATCTCATCACTTCCTAAATTTTGAGGGTATTTATTTTATTTATAATACCATCGAGTTGTACACACATTTATTCATCAGTTTGAATTGTAGGATAGTGTATCTTCCTTCACTTTTCAAACATCATCAGTCACATATGATAAGTAATTCACTACACTATCAAATTGACAAGTCAAAATACTGTTGAATTAAAATTGATACACTCCAAATTGGACGAAAATACTTTTTTCTTTTTTCAAATATTTAATCATTCATTTACTGGGTTGATCATTCATTTAAATCTTTGATCATTCATTTCATTGGGGTTGAGCTGGCCTAAGAAAAATATAACTCTTACATCACACAACTTATCCATTAAAAATGAAATCTGAGATCATACCTAAAGAAAGCCAACACCAACTCAATTAAACTAATCTACTAATTGATAAAGTCCCTGATACATTAAATATAATAATTATCAAGTGTTGTTTTAAAAAAATATCACGATAACTTTTGTGAATTGTGAGGTAACCCTACACAAAATAAAATAATAATAAATTTGTGAGATATCATTGTGGCTTGTCTTTTTTCTCCATGTGTGGCTCATGTGATATTAAAGTCTCACAAATCACAATAGGGAAACAATCTAGCTAATCTAACACAAACTATTCGCAGGTTGATATTGGGAGATACTGTGTCACAGAAATTTATCATCATGAGATAACGAACATGGTGTTTCTTTGTTTTATTTGCTAATATCTTTGATCATTCAGTAATCAAAATCAAGTTAGTGTCAGCGTATAAAGGTTAGAATTAATATAAAGGGTTAAATAATTATTAAACATTTGAGTTGTACCAAAAATTAATATTAGACACCCAATTTTTATTTGGGTAACATAAAAAATTTAATTTACTTTTTAGAATAATATAAAACAATTTATAGTCAAGTGACTTATACATGCTACAAAAGAGCAGAACACTATTTTCTTAGTTTTAATTGATTTTTGTTTTTTCCCATTTACTATATATATATATATATATATATATATATATATATATATATATATATATATATATATATACAACAACACCACCACCACCACCACCACCTCCAAGTGTGGGTCCCGCTTTCATGGGGTCTGGGGAGATCCAGCTATAGGCAACCTTATCTCTACCGATATTTCTATCCATAGAGACTATATATATACATACACACACATATATATATGTGTGTGTGTGTATGCATGCATATATACACACACCAAATGCAATATCCATCTTAATTATAAAGGAAAAACAATTATTAAACACTTAACTTGCATCAAAAGGTCAACATAAAAGAGCTGACCTTTATTCTGGCAGCTGACACTATAAACCTTACTTTGGGGCATTATTATGCATTTTAGAGACAAGTAGTAAGTTACTAATAACTATGAAAGTACTAATAAAAATAATTAAAATTATGTCACGTTCCTAAATTTCTAGTTCTATTACGAACATATCATATCCACAATGATGCAAATGTGAATGAACCCTCCAATGTTCAATTGTACAATGATAGCAATCAAATTGTGATTGATAAACTTAGGAATAAAATAGTTGAAATATTTTCCTCTCATATAATTTGACTACTTTCATGTATGATTCACATTGAAACTCAAATATGAATGCAATTTTTGTATTATAATTGTAAAAGCATATTAACTTATTTTCTCTGTAATGGTTATACGATTCACGTCGAAACTCAAGTATAATTCATGTCATTAAATATTACTTTTATGTTCATAGAAATATTGTGCTCATAAAGATATATATATAGATTTTTCATATTGGTTGTCTATAAAAAAATGTATACATATTTCTATAAACATGAGGAAAAAATAAATGATAAGTTGAATATTGTAAAAAAAACATATAAGGAAGATGTAAGAAGATGAAAGAATACGTATGGACATATAATAAAATGTAAGAATTTTGTTAAAGATGTAGGGAGTTGTAAGGAGTAGTAAGAAATTGTAAGTTGATATAAGTTATAGTCTAAAAGCTCATTACCTTGAAAAAGAATAGCGCCTTAATATTCACTATGAAGCAATTCTTCAACGGGATTACGAACTTTAAGTACATTATGTTGTGTTAGAAGAACATGCCTCTCAAAATAATTTTTTTAATCAATATAGATGTCTTTTTAGACAGGAAACTGTAATATATTTATCCAAGTATGAATAGATAGTAGTTTGAGTGGGAAGATGAGCACTTAGCATATATATGGACAATGTACTTTGATAGTGAAAATTGTGTTTATGTTAGTTCAATGTACCTTCAAACATCGCATGGTACATCATTGACGGTTAATGAATTATTTCCTTTTGAAAAATAAATAGATGAGAAAGTACATCGTCAGGAATCTGCATTCCTAGTTTGATTTTATAGGTATTCTTGCTTTCATCACAAAATCACGTTTTGTTGTATTAAATTTCCATTGAAAACAAATACAACTTTTTAAATAAATGATCTTGAATTCAAAATTATAAAATATGAAGACCACCGCACCTTAAGATACACAACTGTAGGAATGGTTAATGGTTCATCTAGTACTGAGACTTTGAAATAAGTTAGCAGTATATCAAAATCTTTAAGTCAGTTATAGATAAGTCATCACATAAGTCTTATATAAGACACTCCTATCGAAGAATTTATCTTTCCTTTTGCAAGGGCAAGCAGACCAGCTAAGCCCCCTATCGTGAATAGTCCAGTGGGCTACAACACGTTGAGGAAATAGGGATAACCTGTCCATACAAAAAGGCAAGGAAATTACTTATCCTCAAATATGATCGCAAGCGGAGTAGATAGCAGACATAAGTGAAAACTATCCAATCAATGATCTAGTCGATCGGCTAAAAAATTATCTTATATATACTAAAAAAGATAAAACAATACATGAATATAAAATTTGTAAATTAATTAGCAAAAAAGACGCCCCAATATGCCTTGCCGTTCTTGACTGGAGTTGAGATCCTATATATGAGAAATACGAGGAAGACAAAAGTTCTGAATAAAAGGATATATAGCAACGTTTTTCTTTGATAGAATATACACACAGTATAAATTTTTAGATGAGACCGTGTCGTATAAGAATTATTATGAGATAAATTTTGGGGGGTTGATTTTTTGATATTTTATGGTAACTAATAATGTAGTTTGAAGTGGCTTTTTAATCCAGAAATGACTAATAGTTTATTCTCCTATAGTTTTCATTAAAGTCATCCCTAAACTTAACCTAATTATTATTAAAAGTACTATAAAAACCTCTAATAAGATAATTACACATAAGACTTCCAGTATAGCTATGTTTATATATATATATATATATATATATATATATATATATATATGGGGCAAAAGATAAATATTGCCCTAAGGGCAATGTTTAAGCAGCATTTATTGTCATAGGAAACTTAAAATTTTTTGATTACAATAATGCTTGGTGCTAGTAATTAATATACTTATTTTGCACTTCCTAAATTGCCCTCAACATAATTATTTCTCCATAGCTTTTCTCTCTCTTATGTGTTGCTCATTCGGTTCGGAGCTGCATCGCTTATTCATCTCCTCTTCATTGAGAACTTATGTTCACAACTTGGCACATTGCTTTACTCAATCCGGTACCTCTTTGTAATTTGACACAACTCAGTCATTCAAGCTTCAACATGTATACCACACTAGCAATGGTAATTGGAATCAAATCTCAAGTATAGCCCTTTCCTACCCCACCCACTCCCTAGTGGCTAGAAGTAAGAAACATCTATACTAGTTCTCACATCTACCATTCTTTGGCCCCTATTTTGCGAATAGGGTTCACTCTTCCTCTAATTTCTTACATTTTATTTAGGATTTTTCATTAATTTGATGGCAAAATTGTCGGAAAACACATGATATTTTTTCCCAGTCTTCACCGGGGGTGAATGACCACCCAGAAAATTAGGTGTCTGCAAAAGGAAACAAAAATATCGAGTTATAAAGAGTGTTTTCGTCAAATAAAAATTTATTTTAATCATTACTGCATTTATTAGAGTTTAAGAATTAATTTTTTGTTGTATTTAATGGTGCTTAGCATGATTCAACAATTAATAAAAATGGGTGAAGTCTTTTTAACTATCTTCTTATCTGTTAACCTTAGGACAATATTTATCAGTTTTGTATGTATATATATATATATATATATATATATATATATATATATATATATATATATATATATATATATATATATATATATATATATATATATATATATATATATATATATACATATATATATATATGTATATATGTATATGTGTGTGTGTGTGTATATATATATATGTATGTATATATATACATATATAATTTATGTATTATATATTATATATATATATATATATATATATAATATATATATACATATATATACATGTGTGTGTGTGTTTGTATATATATATATATAGATATAATAATATATATATATATATATGTGTGTGTGTATATATATATATATATTATTCTTGGAACTCCTTTCCTTACTCAAATTTATCCATTTAAAGTAGATAATATAGGTGTGCATACGGACATTGTGGAAACCACAATATCATTCAAATTTGTCAATTCTATTTATCATAACGATTTACCTATATTACAAAATGCTTCAATAACTAAGCAAATTAATGTAATTCAATGTAATAATCCAAAATATTGGTACCAATTAGAACGACGTGACCTCCTACAACGACTCAATAATGATCAAAATGAATTACAAGAAATTAATGAACAGCTAGAAGAATTAACCATTAGTTTACGCAATCATATAACTTCCATAGATTTCAAAGACTATTATTTAAAATGGTTACGTGAGTATCATCAATTAGCTTGCCAGTGTCATGATTTAGAAAAAACCATAGACTATTGGCAAACCAATCTTAGAATACTCAATACCTGCATAGGCCAATATCAAATCATCTAGCCTATACTTATTCAATGCGGAGTAAAATATTTCCAAAATTATTTTCAAAAAGGATTTTTGAGTAAAACAAGTTTTCAACACCTGGATACAACATTTTCTCATTTATTTTCAGCCATCATTACTTCCAACATCACAGTCCTTTACCATAAATACTCAAACCCATCTCAATTTCAAAATTCAATTTGATATCCTTCATCGTCCCCTCAAATATTTTCCTTTGAACTATCAAAACATTTTCATACCAATCTCACCAGGGACAACAACGACAAAAGCAAAAACCAAATCAATGACTCCAACGCCATTCAATTACTAAATTTCCCACATGAACCACTCCTATTCCATCTTCGTGACCATGAACTCTACTATTCATCGTTCTATGGGCCACGATACAATGAAGGTGCTATCTTCATTGATTATCAAGACTGGTATAATTCCTCTGAAATATCATTTTACAGTTATCTCAAACTCATTAAAGCCTATCAAACGCTTGTTCAAGATGTCAACAATCATCCAGATCCTTATGACTGTTGAGTAGATTTTCTATTCATTGTTATTATTCAAAAAAGAAAAAAGAAAAAAGACAATTATCAAAATAAAATCAAGAAAAGAGCCCGCAAAGGTCACGACCTTTGGCAAAAGTAAGGGTCATTATTTCTTTACGAAATTTTTATTTTGCAGGATTCCATACATGCATTCAAGCCATCCATGTTGCCAAGTTCAATGCAAAAAAATCAAAGATCAATTCAATGACCACGTTGCTTTTTCAAGGAAAGCATATCAAAAATGATGTCTAGCATTTACTAAGGCAAATCAATATGTCCCCTCTCAATTTAATCATGCCAATGACTCATCAAGACACGCAATGACTCAACACGGCAACAATGACTCAACATGGCAAGTAATTATGCAAGGACATGACTCATCCTCATGTCACCATCCGAAGCAATGACTCATCCCGACAAACAATTCAAGACATCAGAACAATTATTCAAGCGTACTGTTCACGACAGCTTATCTAAACACTGTTCGGGACAGCTCATCAGAGTAATTATTCAAGAATACTGTTCAAGAAGACAGCTCATCAAGATACTGTTCAGAAAGGACAATAATTCAATAACAGTCCAAGGTTTATTATTATTCAACACTGTTTCACTTTTGACGTGGTTCCAGTCAAAGTTCAACACGAAGCAGCAACAATTCAAGTTTGTCAGCACAAGTTATTAACGCGAGACTCAATCTTTATCGTCCACTTGTATACATTTAATTCCATCTTGTATTCTATAAATAGATACTCAATAGCGTAGGATCTGATCATCTCATTATCACAACATCACAAAAAATTCACTACAAGCCCTTCTCAACCTCCTTCTCTCAAAGCCTTGTACTCCAACCTTGTATCAAGTTTATTCATTCAAATAAAAGTAAGTTTTTATTCATCTCCTTCTCTTATTTCAATTTTGTTATTTTAAAATTCGTTTCTATCAGCATTTCAAAATCATTTTCCTGCATCATATCAATTTGCTACTACTCTGCTCCCCTGCATTAATCCACACTTAGGCCTTACCTATTACCCGGCCTAGGTCGATCCTGCTCGTTCTGGTATCAGAGCCAAGTAGGTACCCTTAGGTAGTGTCGCGCCGTTGCTAGCGTTGGTCAGTTGTTGGTCAGCCCCAGTAAGTCCGTTGGTCAGCCCAGGTGAGGTGGTCCCGGTGGGGTGGTCCCAGTGGTCCCGGTAGGATGTGCATGAATCTTAGCTAAGTGTTCCGACGTAACTCAGATGGCCTCTTGGGTTAGAGATCGTCTTAGTTTAGGTAGTAGTAAGAACTCAAATGTGGTGAACAGTAGGGAAGTTAGTAGTCAAATTGATATAGCTAATTGGAAAATTCCTAAACAAAAGATAGAAACGATTTATCAAATAGGTAAGTTTGATTTTAATACGGCTTTATCAATAAAAGATCATGAAGAAACCTTCAGTTTAGATGAAGAATTTCAAATTATTAAACTACTGTCAAAAATTGCTATTAAAAGATATCAAGAAAAATATCGATACATTCATTTCGGTATGATTCAAATTGCACTCAAACCATTGACAAGATTAGGATTAGATTATCCTATATTCATGGCCCTAAGAGATAATAGATTAATACGTTACAAGGATTCATTATTAGCCATGATTCAAACTAATATTTGCAATGGTCCCATATACTTTAATTGTTGCCCCAATTATTCAGTAGATTTAAATGATCCGTGGATCATAGATATCTTAGTTCTAGATATCCATCTTCCTAATATTCAAAATGATTTAAAGGTTCAATTTCGTGAACTTTCCAGAAATTTTGCTATTACTTACAGAGTTTATTTCAAGCTACTTTCATCTCAACTTAACCCAAAATGTTTATTAAAACCTACTCTAGATGAAACCATACTACTAAAAGCTGAATCAGATAATATTACTACCTTACTCCTAAGTTATTAAAGTGGAATGAAATTACTATTCCACAAGAATTTATAATTCAAAATACCAGGCCACCAAGAAATATTGCTCAAAAGAATATTCAACAAATCATAGAAGAGCCTGATGGTAGAGTATTAATAAGATTTAATTCAACTAAAGAACGCAGTTTATCTTCAAAATCTTTAGACAATTTAGAACCCCCTCGAACGTCATATTCAATGCCTTCTAGGTCAACTAATTATGATTATTCTAAAGATAATCATATAGAAGATACTCAAAAGATTTATTACAAAGCTCCCATAGCTGAGCCAATAGATGAAGTTACTTCATCTGTAGGTTCCCCAACCTACTCAACTATGCAACCCCCATCATTTTCCTCAATAAATGTTGCTTCAACACCTTTTGCAATCAACAAAGATTATTTACGCCAAGATTTCAATTCAATAAAAAACAAAGTCAAAAGGGAATGGTTCCTTTCACACTTTGATTTAAAAGCTCAAGCATTCATTAGGGAAAAATGGTATTCATTCATGGAAAGACATCAAGTTAATATTCCTTTCTTTAATTGGTGGGCTATGTTTGCCTTAGATAATAATCTTCCAGACCCATTCCAGGTTAAAGAGATAAATACTAACATTAATTTTGCTAAAAAATGGACCCTCTTAAATGGTCAAACACTTACTTCTTTTACCCCTCCATTACAAGAAATTGTATTAAATACCCCTGAAGGTAATATTCCAGCCATCCCATTCAAAATAGGTAGAAATGATCCAGAAAATAGTCAAGTTAATATGGTCTCTACTCAAGTTGAAGCAATTGTCAAAAAACAAGAAGTTGATTCATTAACTGAAAAATTAGAAAACTTAGATATTAATGATACTAAGAAAGACAAACCAAACTTCTTAGATGAGATTGCAAAACCTTTATTCAAAATAAGACGTTCAAATAAATTAGAACTTCCAGATGCTAATACTCCATTAATTTCAAAAATAGAAGAAAAATTAAAGGAAGTAGAAACTTCAACATCTAATTCTGTTCAAAATACAGTTCATATTCTAGAAAATAATTTATCTCAACTAGATGATAATTTCCAAAATATTAATAAAATATATAAAAAGGAAATACCTTATTACTCCAAACAAACTCCTCCAGATCTTCACCTTGAAAGTGCAAAAACAATAATTACTGAAAACTTTGCTGGTGATTCAATATATGAATGGAATATAGATGGTCGTAGTGACCATGAAATATTCCTCCAAAGAATGTTAATTGCTTATACAGCCTATTCAACTAAACGTGCAACAGATTTACAAGCTTTTGATTTATTAACATCAGGATTCACTGGTATACTCAAAAATTGGTGGGAAAATTATATTCAAGAAGATGAACGTACTAAAATTAGAACTCATACTAATTCTCAAGGCCAATTAGACAATATAGAAACATTGATTTATACAATAGTCACTAATTTTCTTGGAAGTCCAAAAGATATTACAGCTGCAATAGATATTTTTTTAACAAATCTAAGGTGTCCAACTCTAGAAGACTACAATTAGTATAAAGATACATTTTTAACATATCTATTAAAAAGGGAAGACTGTCGTCAACCCTATTGGAAAGAAAAATTCATTTCAGGATTACCATCCTTATTTTCTCAACGAATATTCAATAAATTAAGCGAACTCATTGGCAAAAGCCCTATTCCATTCGAACAAATTACGTTTGGTCAATTATTAAGCTTTATTAAAAAAGAAGGAATTTCTTTATGCAATGAATTAAAATTACAAGCCAGATATTTAACAGATAATGCAGCCAAGCGAAAAGAGTTAGGTTCTTTTTGCGAGGCCTTTTGTCTTCCAAAGATAGAAGCTCCATATGTTAAAAAAAGGAGAAAAACTCAAATTACTAAGAAGAAACCATATACTACAAGAAATCCAACTTATAAAAAATTAAGTTCTAAAACGTCTACTCCAAAAAGAAAACCTGATAATACTAACACCTGTTATAAGTGTGGTAAATTAGGCCACTATGCAACAAATTGTAAAGTCAAAAAGAAACTCAACGAAATCTGTGCGGAGCATCCAGACATTCAAGAAAAATTAATTACCTTATTTGAACTCAAAGATACTCCTAATCAATCGAAAAATTCATCATCCTCCTCTGATTATGAAAATAATGTTATTAATGAACTAGAAAGTGACTCAAGTGAGTATTCATCAGGTAATGAGTCTTCAAGATTATGCTATAAGTGTATTAATGTCATAACTACTAATAATAGTGAAAAAGAATTTTTATTAGATTTAATTGAACAAATTCAAGATACTGAATTAAGGAAAGAGTATTTACAAAAGCTCAAAGGTATATTAATAAAGGAAGATTCTTTAGAACCTCCTCATAAGGTAAGTATCAATAAAATATTTGAAACACGTGAAATTCTAAATATTCTAAAGACAGTTAATATTCAATATTTAAAAAACGAAATTAATATGTTGAAAGAACATATTAAAAATTTACATAAAGATTTATGTTCATTACAAACAAAAGACCTTGAATTAGAAGCAAGGTTAACATTAATAGAAAATAATCCTTTTTCATCAAACATTCAATCCGACGACACTCCTACAGATCCACAATTTGTTTCAACTATTAATCAAATAAATTTTCAAAAATGGTATATTCCTGTTACTCTTAAAATTAAAGATAGTTTTGAATGCAATACTATCGCACTATTAGATAGTGGTGCAGATCAAAATTGTATTCAAGAAGAATTAATTCCCTCAATATATTATGAACAGACAAAAGAACGACTCCATACTACTAATGGTATGCCATTACAAGTTAAGTATAAATTATCTAATGCTTATATATGTAATCAAGGATATTGTTTCAAAAATTCATTCATTTTAGTACGGGATATGAGTCAAGAGGTTATTTTTGGAACTCCTTTCCTTACTCAAATTTATCTTTTAGACTTCCAAGAAAATTAGTAACTATTGTATAAATTAATGTTTCTATATTGTCTAATTGACCTTGAGAATTAGTATGAGTTCTAATTTTAGTACGTTCATCTTCTTGAATATAATTTTCCCACCAATTTTTGAGTATACCAGTGAATCCTGATGTTAATAAATCAAAAGCTTGTAAATCTGTTGCACGTTTAGTTGAACAGGCTGTATAAACAATTAACATTCTTTGGAGAGTTATGAATATTTCATGGTCACTACGACCATTTATATTCCATTCATATATTGAATCACCAGCAAAGTTTTCAGTAATTATTATTTTTGCACTTTCAAGGTGAAGATCTGGAGGAGTTTGTTTGGAGTAATAGGGAATTTCCTTTTTATATATTTTATTAATATTTTGGAAATTATCATCTAGTTGAGATAAATCTTTTTCTAGAATATTAACTGTATTTTGAACAGAATTAGATGTTGAAGTTTCTGCTTCCTTTAATTTTTCTTCTGTTTTTGAAATTAATGGAGTATTAGCATCTGGGAGTTCTAATTTATTTAAACGTCTTATTTTGAATAAAGGTTTTGTAATCTCATCTAAGAAGTTTGGTTTGTCTTTCTTAGTATCATTAATATCTAAGTTTTCTAATTTTTCAGTTAATGAATCAACTTCTTGTTTTTTGACAATTGCTTCAACTTGAGTAGAGACCATATTAACTTGTTGAGATACGGTATGTAATACTTGATTTGTATAATTATTTTGATGATAAACCTTTTTAATATCACTTAGTATTACTTGACTATTTTCTGGATCATTTCTACCTATTTTGAATGGGATGGCTGGACTATTACCTTCAGGGGTATTTAATACAATTTCTTGTAATGGAGGGGTAAAAGAAGTAAGGGTTTGACCATTTAAGAGGGTCCATTTTTTAGCAAAATTAATGTTAGTATTTATCTCTTTAACCTGGAATGGGTTTGGAAGATTATTATCTAAGGCAAACATAGCCCACCAATTAAAGAAAGGAATATTAACTTGGTGTCTTTCCATGAATGAATACCATTTTTGCCTAATGAATGCTTGAGCTTTTAAATCAAAGTGTGAAAGGAATCATTCCCTTTTGACTTTGTTTTTTATTGAATTGAAATCTTGTCGTAAATAATCTTTGTTGATTTCAAAAGGTGTTGAAATAACATTTATTGAGGAAAATGATGGGGGTTGCATAGTTGAGTAGGTTGGGGAACCTACAGATGAAGTAACTTCATCTATTGGCTCAGCTATGGGAGCTTTGTGATAAATCTTTTGAGTATCTTCTTTATCATTTGAATAATCATAACTCGTTGGCCTAGCAGGCATTGAATATGAAGTTCGAGGGAGTTCTAAGTTGTCTAATGATTTTGAAGATAAACTGCGTTCTTTAGTTGAATTAAATCTTATTAGTACTCTACCATCAAGCACTTCTATGATTTGTTGAATATTCTTTTGAGCAATATTTCTTGGTGGCCTGGTATTTTGAATTATAAATTCTTGTGGAATAGTAATTTCATTCCACTTTAATAACTTAGGAGTAAAGGTAGTAATATTATCTGATTCAGCTTTTAATAGTATGGTTTCATCTAGAGTAGGTTTTAATAAACATTTTGGATTAAGTTGAGATGAAAGTAGCTTGAAATATACTTTGTAAGTAATAGCAAAATTTCTGAAAAGTTCACGAAATTGAACCTTTAAATCATTTTGAATATTAGGAAGATGGATATCTAGAACTAAGGTATCCATGATCCAAGGATCATTTAAATCTACTGAATAATTTAGGCAATAATTAAAGTATATAGGACCTTTGCAAATATTAGTTTGAATCATGGCTAATAATGAATCCTTGTAACGTATTAACCTATTATCTCTTAGGGCCATGAATATAGGACAATCTAATTCTAATCTTGTCAAAGGTTTGAGTGCAATTTGAATCATGCCAAAATGAATATATCGATACTTTTCTTGATATCTTTTAATAGCAATTTTTGAAAGTAGTTTAATAGTTTGAAATTCTTCATCTAAACTAAAGGTTTCTTCATGATCTTTGATTGATAAAGCCGTATTGAAATCAAACTTACCTATTTGATAAATCGTTTCTATCTTTTGTTTAGGAATTTTCCAATTAGCTATATCAATTTGACAACTAACTTTCCTACTGTTCACCACATTTGAGTTCTTACTACTACCTAAACTAAGACGATCTCTAACCCAAGAGGCCTTCTGAGTTACGTCGGAACACTTAGTTAAGAGTCATGCATACTCTACCGGGATCACTGGGACCACCCCACCGGGACCACCTCACCTGGGCTGACCAACGGACTTACTGGGGCTGACCAACAGCTGATCAACGCTAGCAACGGCGCGACACTACCTAAGGGCACCTACTTGGCTCTGATACAAGAAGGAGCAGGATCGACCTAGGCTAGGTAATAGGTAAGGCCTAAGTGTGGATTAATGCAGGGGAGCAGAGTAGTAGCAAATTGATATGATGCAAGAAAATGATTTTGAAATGCTGATAGAAACAAATTTTAAAATAACAGAATTGAAATAAGAGTAGGAGATGAATAAAAACTTACTTTTATTTGAATTAATAAACTTGATACAAGGTTGGAGTACAAGGCTTTGAGAAAGGGGGTTGAGAAGGAGGAGTAGTGATTTTTGATTCTTGTGATGTTGTGATAATGAGATGATAAGGTCCTACGCTATTGAGTATCTATTTATAGAATACAAGATGGAATTAAATGTGTACAAGTGGACGATAAAGATTGAATCTTGTGTTGATAACTTGTGCCGACAATCTTGAATTATTGCTGCTTCGTGTTGAACTTTGACTGGAACCACGTCAAAAGTGAAATAGTGTTGAATAATAATGAACCTTGGACTGTTCTTGAATTATTGTCCTTCTTGAACAATATCTTGATGAGTTGTTCCGAACAGTGTTTAGATAAGCTGTCGTGAACAGTACGCTTGAATAATTGTTCTGATTGTCTTGAATTGTTTGGCGGGATGAGTCATTGCTTGGGATGTAGACATGATGATGAGTCATGTCCTTGCATAATTACTTGCCGTGTTGAGTCATTGCTTGTCTTGATGAGTCATAATTACTTGCCGTGTTGAGTTATTGCGTGTCTTGATGAGTCATTGGCATGCTTGAAGTGAGCGGTGACACGTTGAATTGCCTTAATAAATGCTAGTCACCTTTGTTGAATTATTCATCTTTGTCGTGCAAGGTGGACAGTGAATTGATTGTCCTTAGATCATGTCTAGACTTTGAATTATTCAATGAATTGAGCTTGGCCAAGTGGATGGCTTGAATGCATGTATGGAATCCTGCAAAACAAAAACTACGTAAAGAAATAATGGCCCTTACTTTTGCCAAAGGCCGTGACCTTTGCGGGCTCTTTTCTTGATTTTGTTTTGATAATTGTCTTTTTTCTTTTTTCTTTTTTGAATAATAACAAGGAGTAGAAAATCTACTCAACAGTCATAAGGATCTGGTGCACAAGAATTGATTTAGTAGCGAAAATGGAATTAATCATCTTGTAGATATTTGCACCGGAGACCATATCAATTAGATGTTGAAGTTTCTGCTTCCTTTAATTTTTCTTTTGTTTTTGAAATTAATGGAGTATTAGCATCTGGAAGTTCTAATTTATTTGAACGTCTTATTTTGAATAAAGGTTTTGCAATCTCATCTAAGAAGTTTGGTTTGTCGTTCTTAGTATCATTAATATCTAAGTTTTCTAATTTTTCAGTTAATGAATCAACTTCTTGTTTTTTGACAATTGCTTCAACTTGAGTAGAGACCATATTAACTTGTTGAGATACGGAATGTAATACTTGATTTGTATAATTATTTTGATGATAAACCTTTTTAATATCACTTAGTATTACTTGACTATTTTCTGGATCATTTCTACCTATTTTGAATGGAACTGCTGGAACATTACCTTCAGAAGTATTTAATACAATTTTTTGTAATGGAGGGGTAAAAGAAGTAAGTGTTTGACCATTTAAGAGGGTCCATTTTTTAGCAAAATTAATGTTAGTATTTATCTCTTTAACCTGGAATGGGTCTGGAAGATTATTATCTAAGGCAAACGTAGCCCACCAATTAAAGAAAGGAATATTAACTTGGTGTTTTTTCATGAATGAATACCATTTTTCCTTAATGAATGCTTGAGCTTTTAAATCAAAGTGTGAAAGGAACCATTCCCTTTTGACTTTGTTTTTTATTGAATTGAAATCTTGTCGTAAATAATCTTTGTTGATTTCAAAAGGTGTTGAAATAACATTTATTGAGGAAAATGATGGGGGTTGCATAGTTGAGTAGGTTGGGGAACCTACAGATGAAGTAACTTCATCTATTGGCTCAACTATGGGAGCTTTGTAATAAATCTTTTGAGTATCTTCTATATGATTATCTTTAGAATAATCATAATTAGTTGACATAGAAGGCATTGAATATGAAGTTCGAGGGAGTTCTAAATTGTCTAAAGATTTTGAAGATAAACTGCGTTCTTTAGTTGAATTAAATCTTATTAATACTCTACCATCAGGCTCTTCTATGATTTGTTGAATATTCTTTTGAGCAATATTTCTTGGTGGCCTGGTATTTTGAATTATAAATTCTTGTGGAATAGTAATTTCGTTCCACTTTAATAACTTAGGAGTAAAGGTAGTAATATTATCTGATTCAACTTTTAGTAGTATGGTTTCATCTAGAGTAGGTTTTAATAAACATTTTGGATTAAGTTGAGATGAAAGTAGCTTGAAATAAACTCTGTAAGTGATAGCAAAATTTCTGGAAAGTTCACGAAATTGAACCTTTAAATTATTTTGAATATTAGGAAGATGGATATCTAGAACTAAGGTATCCATGATCCACGGATCATTTAAATCTACTGAATAATTGGGGCAACAATTAAAGTATATGGGACCATTGCAAATATTAGTTTGAATCATGGCTAATAACGAATCCTTGCAACGTATTAATCTATTGTCTCTTAGGGCCATGAATATAGGATAATCTAATCCTAATCTTGTCAAAGGTTTGAGTGCAATTTGAATCATACCGAAATGAATGTATCGATATTTTTCTTGATATCTTTTAATAGCAATTTTTGACAGTAGTTTAATAGTTTGAAATTCTTCATCTAAACTAAAGGTTTCTTCATGATCTTTTATTGATAAAGCTGTATTAAAATCAAACTTACCTATTTGATAAATCGTTTCTATCTTTTGTTTAGGAATTTTCCAATTAGCTATATCAATTTGACTACTAACTTCCCTACTGTTCACCACATTTGAGTTCTTACTACTACCTAAACTAAGACGATCTCTAACCCAAGAGGCCTTCTGAGTTACGGCGGAACACTTAGTTAGGAGTCATGCATACTCTACCGGGACCACTGGGACCACCCCACCGGGACCACCTCACCTGGGCTGACCAACGGACTTACTGGGGCTGACCAACAGCTGACCAACGCTAACAACGGCGCGACACTACCTAAGGGCACCTACTTGGCTCTGATACCAGAAGGAGCAGGATCGACCTAGGCCGGGTAATAGGTAAGGCCTAAGTGTGGATTAATGCAGGGGAGCAGAGTAGTAGCAAATTGATATGATGCAAGAAAATGATTTTGAAATGCTGATAGAAACAAATTTTAAAATAACAGAATTGAAATAAGAGTAGGAGATGAATAAAAACTTACTTTTATTTGAATTAATAAACTTGATACAAGGTTGGAGTACAAGGCTTTGAGAGAAGGAGGTTGAGAAGGGCTTGTAGTGAATTTTTTGTGATGTTGATAATGAGATAATGAGATAATGAGATAATGAGATCCTACGCTATTGAGTATCTATTTATAGAATACAAGATGGAATTAAATGTATACAAATGGACGATGAAGATTGAATCTGATGTTGATAATTGCTGCCGACAATCTTGAATTATTGATGCTTGGTGTTGAAATGGGACTGGAGCCACGTCAAAAGTGGAACAGTGCTGAGTAATAATGGACCTTGGACTATTCTTGAATTATTGTCCTTTTTGAACAGTATCTTGATGAGCTGTCGTGAACAGTACACTTGAATAATTGTTCTGATGTCTTAAATTGTTTGTTGGGATGAGTCATTACGTTGGATGGTGACTTGATGATGAGTCATGTCCTTGCATAATTATTTGCCGTGTTGAGTCATTGCTTGCCGTGTTGAGTCACTACGTGTCTTGATGAGTCATTGGCATGATGTTGATTTGTCGTAGTAAATGCTAGAGAGCCTTTTTGATGTGCTTTCTTTGAAAAAGCAACGTGGATATTGAATTGATCTTTGATTTCTCGTGGATGGCTTGAATGCATGTATGAAATCCTGCAAAATAAAAATTTCGTAAAGAAATAATGGCCCTTACTTTTGCCAAAGGTCGTGACCTTTGCGGGCTCTTTTCTTGATTTTGTTTTGATAATTGTCTTTTTTCTTTTTTCTTTTTTGAATAATAACAAGGAGTAGAAAATCTACTCAACAGTCATAAGGATCTGGTGCACAAGAATTGATTTAGTAGCGAAAATGGAATTAATCATCTTGTAGATATTTGCACCGGAGACCATATGGAGTGTGAATAAGACAGGAGGCATCGATTTGGAATGGATAGTGTAATGGTATGAGGACTTGAGTATGATCAACTGGACAGATATGAACATCAGGGAACATTTTCGTAACAAATTTGAAAATATGAGGTTCAAAAGCTGTCCAATATTTAAGGTGTTTGTGGAACCATTTGAAATAATTAATATACCCAGTAGGCATAACGATGAGAACTGGATGATTGTTGACATTTTGAACAAGCGTTTGATAAGCTTTAATGAGTTTGAGATAACTGTAAAATGATATTTCAGAGGAATTATACCAGTCTTGATAATCAATGAAGATAGCACCTTCATTGTATCATGGCCCATAGAACGATGTATAGTAAAGTTCATGGTCACGAAGATGGAATAGGAGTGGTTCATGTGGGAAATTTAGTAATTGAATGGCGTTGGAGTCATTGATTTAGTTTTTGCCTTTGTCGTTGTTGTCCATGGTGAGATTGGTATGAAAATGTTTTGATAGTTCAAAGGAAAATATTTGAGGGGACGATGAAGGATATCAAATTGAATTTTGAAATTGAGATGGGTTTGAGTATTTATGGTAAAGGACAGTGATGTTGGAAGTGATGATGGCTGAAAATAAATGAGAAAATGTTATATCCAGGTGTTGAAAACTTGTTTTGCTCAAAAATCCCTTTTGAAAATAATTTTGAAAATATTTTACTCCGCATTGAATAAGTGTAGGCTAGATGATTTGATGTTGGCCTATGCAGGTATTGAGTACTCTAAGATTGGTTTGGTAATAGTCTATGGTTTTTTCTAAATCATGACGCTGGCAAGCTAATTGATGATACTCATGTAACCATTTTGAATAATAGTCTTTGAAATCTATGGAAGTTATATGATTGCGTAAGCTAATGGTTAATTCTTCTAGCTGTTTATTAATTTCTTGTGATTCATTTTGATCATTATTGAGTCGTTGAATGAGATCACGTTGTTCTAACTTGTACCAGTAATTTGGATTATTACATTGAATTACATTAACTTGCTTTGTTATTGAAGCATTTTGTAATACAGGTAAATCATTGTGATAAATAGAATTGACAAATTTAAATGATATTGTAGTTTCCATAATGTCCGTATGCACACCTATATTATCTACTTTAAATGGATAAATTTGAGTAAGGAAAGGAGTTCCGAGAATAACGTCTTGACTCATATCTCGTACTAAAATGAATGAATTTTTGAAATAATATCCTTGATTACATATACAAGCATTAGATAATTTATACTTAACTTGTAATGGCATACCATTAGTAGTATGGAGTCGTTCTTTTGTCCGTTCATAATATATTGAGGGAATTAATCCTTCTTGAATACAATTTTAATCTGCACCACTATCTAATAGTGCGATAGTATTGCATTCAAAACTATCTTTAATTTTAAGAGTAACAGGAATATACCATTTTTGAAAATTTATTTGATTAATAGTTGAAACAAATTGTGGATCTGTAGGAGTGTCGTCGGATTGAATGTTTGATGAAGAAGGATTATTTTCTATTAATGTTAACCTTGCTTCTAATTCAAGGTCTTTTGTTTGTAATGAACATAAATCTTTATGTAAATTTTTAATATGGTCTTTCAACATATTAATTTCGTTTTTTAAGTCTTGAATATTAACTGCCTTTAGAATATTTGGAATTTCACGTGTTTCAAATATTTTATTGATACTTACCTTATGAGGAGGTTCTACAGAATCTTCCTTTATTAATATACCTTTGAGTTTTTGTAAATACTCTTTCCTTAATTCGGTATCTTGAATTTGTTCAATTAAATCTAATAAAAATTCTTTTTCACTATTATTAGTAGTTATGACATTAATACACTTATAGCATAATCTTGAAGACTCATTACCTGATGAATACTCACTTGAGTCACTTTCTAGTTCATTAATAACATTATTTTCATAATCAGAGGAGGATGATGAATTTTCCGATTGATTAGGAGTATCTTTGAGTTCAAATAAGTTAATTAATTTTTCTTGAATGTCTGGATGCTCCGCACAGATTTCATTGAGTTTCTTTTTGACTTTACAATTTGTTGCATAGTGGCCTAATTTACCACACTTATAACAGGTATTAGTATTATCAGGTTTCCCTTTTGGAGTAGACTTTTTAGAACTTAATTTTTTGTAAGTTAGATTTCTTGTAGTATATGGTTTCTTCTTATTAATTTGAGTTTTTCTTCGTTTTTTAACAGATAGAGCTTCTATCTTTGGAAGACAAAAGGCCTCACAAAAAGAACCTAACTCTTTTCGCTTGGCTGCATTATCTGTTGAATATCTGGCTTGTAATTTTAATTCATTACATAAAGAAATTCCTTCTTTTTTAATAAAGCTTAATAATTGACCAAACGTAATTTGTTCGAATGGAATAGGGCTTTTACCAATGAGTTCGCTTAATTTATTGAATATTCATTGAGAAAATAAGGATGGTAATCCTGAAATGAATTTTTCTTTCCAATAGGGTTGATGACAGTCTTCCCTTTTTAATAGATATGTTAAAAATGTATCTTTATACCAATTGTAGTCTTCTAGAGTTGGACACCTTAGATTAGTTAAAAAAATATCTGTTGCAATTGTAATATCTTTTGGACTTGCAAGAAAATTAATAACTATTGTATAAAATATATATATATATATATATATATATATATATATATAACAATCCCTTAAGACAATTAGTCAATCAGGCGAATGGGTGCGTGGGAGTGGGGACGGGGGCTCTGACCTCAGTGTCAGTACGGAGGGAATTAGATACGTACACGTCCACCTATGACAATGGTGCGACCGTTAAATGGACTAATCATAACATCCCACGGTATGATGTTAATGACGTGACGTGTATTTATTGGTCTTGTCTGGTTGCGTGTAGGGTGATGCAGATGTAGGCGATTACACCAAGCAAATGATATCCCAAACAGTGAATTTAGAAAGGACAGTTACTTTTGTCTTTCACACTACACCTTCCCACCTAGTGGCGGGGACCGTTGTCCAATTAGTTGCTCTCTCTCTCGCGCTCTCTCTCCTGTTTCTGGTGATTTTGGGGTGTGGTCTCCTTTTTTTGCCTTTTCCTTTTTTGGTAAGAGTGAGGACAGGAATTGGCGGTACAACCTATGTTTAACCCAAAACTACCATCCCCTTAATTTTAAAATCTACAGTGAGAAAAGTTAAATAATGCAAAGTTTTCTTCTTTGTTTTGTTTAATAATGCAAGGACGTCCTTTCTACAGCTAATTCCCAGCACTAACGTTAAAGGTAATGACCATTTGCCCCTCGACCTCTCAAGTACATTTATTATATATTTTTGTAAAGAAAACTAAAGGAACTCTTACGGATCTATTTTCTTTTTTCGATTATTTAGATGAATATGATCTTTACAAATAAGAAAAGATATAATCACTGTACAGTTTAAGAAGATAGTTAATACATTTCATAGGCTATGAATCACAAACGAATAAATTCATATAGCTCACTAGTCTAATACAAATATCAATTAGAATATCACCTCTTTAATCTCTAGCCTGCCTTTTATTATTCAACTCTCTTCTCAAACTTCTTGTTACTATTTGATTGAAAATTAAAGTGGAAGATAAAAAGGAGTGAGGATTGAGGAGTGGGACAGGGGTTGGAATTTTCTAAAATGAATAGAAGTGGGGGAAATTTTCAAATCAGTGAACTGTTTTTTTGGATGTAAAGTGAAAACATGTAAAAGGAAGTGAAATGAAGTGGAATTATTCTTCAATTTTAATAGGATAATCATAACTATTTGTACAATATATTTGACCTAAAACTTAATGATTTGGTTGGTTAGTTTTCTAAGTACATGTTCTTTTTAAATTATCAGAAATATTTATTGGTATTGATTACTTAAAATTACTAAAAGGTATTAAAAGTTGCTAAAAGTTACTAGAAGTTACTCAATGATGCTAAAAAAGTAGTTGTTGAATAATTAATGAAAAATATCACTGGATATTTTCAACAAGTAATTAATTAATAAAGCTAAAAGTTACTAAAATTCACTAAAAGTTGTTGAATAATTAAAGAAAAATATATTTAGATATTTTTAATAAGCAATTAATAGTGCTAAAAGTTACTGAAAGGGGTTGAAAATTATTAAAAATTACTTCAAATTGCTAAATGATGTTGAAAATTGGTGAAATTTTGCTCAAGGTTGCTTAAAGTAGGTAAATAATGCTAAGGGTTTAGGGTTGTTGAATATTGCTAAATGTTGACAATAGCTCCTTATGATTAGTTAGACATAATTAATGATTCTCCAGTGCCCTAGAAAATAATTGATTTTCTCATATCTTTCCCTTATGATTAGTTTGACAAAATTAGTTATCTTAGCAATAATCCATTATTTTTTAGATCATTCTCTTTGTAAAAAGTGTACAAACTGCTAGCTACTGAATTAGCTGCTATTGGAGATAAATTATGTTTTTTAGGTGGACTATAAATTATGTTAGTAACTAGTTATTCAACTAATTATTAAAATAAAAATTAGTCTATTTAAGTATATTTTGTGCCTTGTAATGTCGGGAATAAATATTCAATAAAACAAGCAGTTAAGTGGACATAGATAATGTAAATTGACAACTAATTTTTTATTATCCCACATATTGATCTAATAGAGTATACGGTGGAAAAGTGTATCACATAAGCTATATGCTAGTTAATTCAAAGAATTTCAAGAAACTAAGCGTTTTATTTTTCATTGACTCTCGTATATCATAGTGTGAAACTATACTAATTGTACATAAATTGTGAAATTATATGTCTTTGTTAGAGTATAAAATCTATCACGAACCTTTAATTATTGGTTTAAACTTTTAGTTGAAATAAAATTTTTGTGCGAGAAGTCTTATAGTATAAAACTTATTTTTGAATTTTTCAACTATGAAAAGAATTGGTTAAGAATGTTAAAAACATATATGCCAATAAAGTAAGCAGCTAGCTAATGGCTAATGCGTAGTAATGCGTAGTCAATGGTGAAAAAAAATGTATTGGGCAAGTATTTATCACATATTTTTGAAGGAAACTTTTCTATGGTTTTAACATATAGTAATTATTTGTTGAATCAGAATGGTTTTTCATATAGAAGATCAATATCTTTGAAGTGCTAATATTATAGGTGTATCTATATATATTTCACAATTTTGTGGTCTAAAAGTAAATACAAAGTCAATATATGCGAGATTCAATTCAATCTTAGATCCCTTGTAATAAATTTCAAATTTTGTTTCAATTGAATAAGTTTACTTCCTTTTTATGAATGTGTAAAACCATAATGTATAGAAAACACTTATATTGGCCAATTTACATGGCAAAATTTATAATAACTAATACTGATAAGATTATTCACATCTTAAGTGCACAAGTTAGTTTAACTGGTTTAGCACCTATTTCTCTTAATAAGGTCTCAAATTTAAGTCTTGTCAATGAAAAAAAAGCACCAAAAACGAGAATAATGGAAAGATTATGCCCTTTTATATGCCAATAGTGATTTAATTGTGGAAAAATAGAGATCTAAAGATCAAAAATATCCTTCATATCTTATTAAGATTAGTTAAACTAACCTTTAATACGACCTGTCTAGAAAGAAGTGAAAGACTAATACCTAACTCATTTTTTCAACCCTAATTTAATTGAGCTTAATAATGAGCTCTTTTCCAACCCAAGGCAAAGAAAGAGGGAAAATAGCACAAGTTGCAAGGAATTTTCTAACTCAAAATACATTAATTGACATGTTAATGATAGACAAGAGGGGGTGGAAAACTCAATGATGTTGCCCTCCTTCCACACAATGAAGCTTGTTGTTTCCGGTTAACAAACCCCATGCCATTTGGAGGCATATGTCTAGGAATAGTATTATTGTAGTTGTAGATATCTCATTATTATTGTGGAGTGGACGGTGTCAAGTGGTTCATGGTGGGGCCTCCCCTCATTTACTTTTCTCTATCCTCTCCCCTTTGTGCGCATACCAATACCAATCAACTAAAGGACAAGTTTTGTTGGCTCTTTCATCGATTTCCGAATATTTTTGTCCTAAGCTAGATTATTAATAGTCTCATACATTAGGGGTCACTTAATTTACATATAGTTATAGGGCATGTCCTTTTCTTGGTAAATTGAAATTGGTAAAAGGATGATGTTGGTTAATATAGGTTGAAGTTGATATTTTTTATTGAAGGGAATTGAAATAGGTTGAAGTGAGTTAAAGTTGATAAAAATTAATATATTTTTTATACTGATTAAAATAATGGGAATAAAATTTTAAGGGGGTGGGTTGAAGTGGATTAAAGTAGGTTGAAGTGGGTTAAAATTTACATTTTTTATTGATGTAGATTGAAGTTGGTTGCAGTAGATTGAAATTGATAAATTTTTTAAAACCGACAAAAAAAAAAACAGGCCTGAAGTCTTCGAAAACTTGTTACATGTATTTGCTTCTGAATTTTGTCCAATATGTAGTTAATACGCTATTATACATCATGTCTCGACCGTGAAGCCAGTGATTTCGTTTAGAACTTGATGACCAAAGAGAAAGAGGGTGAGGTTTTGACGCTGTATCCGACGTAGGCTTCTGGCTCCATTCCTACGCCGCGTTCGATGTCTAAGTCAGCACTAGATTAAGCTTTCAGTCGAGGGAAAGAAGGGGGAGAGGCCCTCGGCCGAGTAGAAGAGATGTTTGGAGCTCGTACGCAGGGCGGAAAATGGCTTACGTGGCCCCCAAACTACCGGGCGTTCCAGTGACTCCCTTTCAGTCTCTAGGAGCTAGGCTCAAGACTCGAGAGTGAGGTGCTCCTCCTCAATGTCTGTGTGTCTGTCTCTTTTGTCCAATCATGGGAGAACGTGGAGTGCGTCTATCCAAGGCTTTAGTGTTGGGCTTATCTTCATTCTTTTACAGGACGATTGGACAATCTAGCTAGAGCCCATGACCGAAGAATATGGGAAAGACCCAAGTGGACAGTTTGTACATAAGCACAAATATGATGCTACATCGATCCAAAGCCCACACCATACTCTTAGGAGCACGAGCTCCTATAAGCCACGTCAGCGCTACATATTAAAAATTATCTATACGACAAATGCACATTGAAAAAATATATATACACAGTAAGAGAGAGTACACACTCCTAGGTGTATAATATACGTTACCACATCGATTGATCTTAATGCACATGTAGTATTTGCCTTAACTACCTATGTATACTTGTTCGTTGTTGCCATCATTTACGTACGAATACCAACAAATATGAACAGTTCCTCTCTAATAACTACTATTACTCGTTGTTAGACCTCTGCCACTTGCGCATATATGAATTGAGTTGATTGTTGTTGTGTGTGAAAACTATACTGCTATGTTAGCACTAGTCTAATGATGCATTCATAAGGATGATAGCCTGGGGGTTAAATTGAAGTCCTTGTATGAGTGTCACTAATGCAATTTATGAACAATCTTAAAGTCCTTTTTTCGGGTGCAAATCATAAAGTCCATTTGTTTAGGTTTTCCAATGATCGCTATTGTTTGAGAACGAACTCCTCTTAATTTATTGAATTAGTTTGTACAAAATAACTATCAGTCTTAATAAATTCCTTCTTATTTTTCAATGGGATAAAAGAAAACTCCATAGAAATTATGATTTTGTGATAGAGCACTTTTCTTTAGTGTTAGATTTATATATTAATTTCATTTAATACTGTTTTACAGCTTCACCTCCACTCCGGGCTCATTGATCTCTTCTTTATTTTTGTTAGGTGTCTCCAAAACTTTTCTTTTTGGTTATTTTTCAAAATCCTTCCATTATCTAGAAAACAACTATTTCTTTCTATTGAGCAAAAATATACAAGAATAAAATATTTTATGTCCCAAATTTGATCAC
The DNA here is from genome assembly GCA_029747015.1 of Carnegiea gigantea. Lineage (NCBI taxonomy): Eukaryota > Viridiplantae > Streptophyta > Magnoliopsida > Caryophyllales > Cactaceae > Carnegiea > Carnegiea gigantea. The sequence goes on along the minus strand of JAKOGI010000015.1, from coordinate 531,350 downwards.
ACACACACAATATTAAAAATTTCAAAGCAGCATTATCTTAATTTCACACACAATTTTTTTTTATATCTCAAATATTTTTTATATATCTCAAATTTCAAATTCGAATTATCATAAGTACTTTTTACATCTCAAATTTATCACAAACGCAACATTTTTAATACGTCGCTAAAAAATATTAATTAAATCACAGAAAAGTTGTGTTTCATTTTTTGGAGTTTCTAATCATGACAAAAGGTGGTCCTCAACATCTCGGGCACATAGAGTGATAGACATTTATGTCCTAAACTATTCGACTTATTTTGTTTGAACTTATTCTAAACTAAATTTAACTAAATTTATTAAGAATAAATTTACAAACTTATTCTGAATTTATTTACTAAATTTATTCTGACTTATTTACTAAATTTATTTTAAACTTATTCTGAACTAAATTTATTTGAATTTTTATTCCTCAAAAAATAAGTAGAAGAGAACATAACCTTATCAAAAATGCCTGATTATTTATTTATTTATGTATTATTGCGTCTTTATTTAAAAGGTGCCTACATTATTGTGACTACCTAAAGATCGTGCCATGCAATGTGTCCACATTATTTTTGAGACAACTTCCCCTGAACGGCCAATTAGAGCATACCTTTATGGTTAAACTTTGACAGGTGTCACCAACTATAATTAATAGACATCACAACAGCCATTAGTTGAAAGATTGATCTCTGTGCATGTCATTAAAATGGACCAGAAAGGACGGTATCATGTATATATTGTTTTCCAACGTAATCCATTTGGTTGATGAACAACAATACTCCACGCACCTAATGTTTCTAGCCTTTTCGTTACCGACAATCGATCATAACAAAGTTTTCATGGACAATTAGTACTTGCATAAGCTCCCTAATCTTCTTAATTTAGGAGTTCTTCTGAGTTAATATTGTTAGACCAATCTCCTGCTTTTTTTCTACAGTAAATCTTGTGTCGGACTGTCCCATGATAACTTGTATCATGAGACGTCACACATACTCGTTAATCACCATAAAAATTTAAAAGGAAAATATTTGCTACATAGATTGTTTCACAATAAATTTCTGTGAGACCGTATTATACAAGAATATGTGTTTTTTCTATCCACGACGTTCTTTTTTTTTGGGGGGTGATTCACTTGAATTGAATGGACGAGGGTCGTGCTGTTATTGAATTGCAAGTAGAATATGAGTGTAAAGATGATAGCAATTGGTATGTGATTGATTAATTCAACTTGATCGAATATTGGACATTAATTCTGAATATGTGTAATTTATATGGTAAGAAACGGATCAAAAGTATTCAACTACAGAAGATAAGGTATTATTTACTCCAGCCCTATCCTTTTCAGTGTGACCTTTGTATTGCAATTGATCGTGGCTAGTGCATCCTAAGAATATGGTCACCTCAAAATGCTTCGATTGCCTATACCTACATCCATATTCTTTTAGCAGGATAACATGACAAGAGTTTATTGGTCAGTTGAGTAATGTGTTCATCATTTAGTTTTTGTTATCGATCTAAACCATGGATAGAAAGTTTGTTATAAATATTTGTGTTAAAGGCAACAGATAACAAGAGAAATCTCGATAAATTATTAAAAGTTAATTCCACTATCTAAATAATATATAATTTGGATGTTATGATGCACATCCATTTCAAAATATTAATTCCATCATTATTAGTTAATAAGGTCTTAACTCACTAATTACGATTAATGCTCTAACATAACATAGTATTAATGAATTCATATGCTAAAACTGGATGGAGTTTTTTTTTGGGGGGTAATTATTATTATTATTATTATTATTATTATTATATGTTGCCGTAAAAATTGACCTAAGAAAGTAGAGGAGCAGGGGACGGAAAAGTACACGAGGACATGACCTGACAGTAGAAGACAGACTGAAGAAAAATCTATTGGTGATTTGAAACACATATATATATATATATAAAAAAAGGGAACCGCCCAGAAAAGAACAACGAGTCCCATCAAAGTCAAATTCCACGTTTCTGAAGCCACTTCAATTTGTCATAGAAATTAATGGCTTCATTTTGGTTAAAGAAATTCTAGCATAAATTGGATTAGGATATGTTCTTTTAATTGGGGAATACAAATTGAAAAATAGCTAAAATTGATCGATATTAGTAAAAGTAAGTTAAAATAGATAGATTTTTATTAAAATTGATTAAAATAGGTTGAAGTAGATTGAATTTGTTGAAGTAGGTTGAATTTTTTATATTATGAGTAGAAGTTGGTTAAACTAGTGAAAAGTGGGTTAAAGTTGATTGAAATAGGTTAAAGTGGGTTGAAGTTGGTTGAAGTAGTTGAAGTGAGTATTTTTTTATTAAAATTCGTGAAGTAGATTGAAGTTGGTTGAATTCGTTAAATTGGTATTTATCAACAAAAATAATAGAGCCTTGATGTGGATAAGTGTATTAGAATTTTAAAAATAATTTATATTTTTTTATTGAATTCTGTAAGCATATTAGTTGTATAAAAGTTGGCTTTTACATTTCTCAAATGTGAGAATCAAAGTAATGTAGTAAGAATTAATCTTTTGGCCGTTTAAGATAGCCCAAATTGTGTAAGCATATCATCACTAGCAGGAGTAAGTTTACAATTAAAGAGCCTACCAATGTCACCCACAGAGAAAGAACCTGATACATTAATTTGTAATTCAAGATTTAGGAATAGATTAAGAAAGAATTTGTGAATAAATATATGATAACAAAGAGGCTATATAGCACAGGCATCACATGCCTCTCTTTGCTTTCCCTGCCTGCTCCCAAAAAAACCCTAGTTTCTTTTCTGTGTATTATGAAGGATCATCATCATCCATTGTCGGCAGTGAGCAATAATTTCCTTCTAATTGTATATTTCACTAATCGGTGTCTTGTTTTTAATCACGATAAAATTGGTCTTTTTAATTGTGAAAGTTTGCCTATCCCCTCTTTTAATGGATGTCATTGTCTCTCACTATTTGAGAGTATATTTTATTTATGTAGTTCTTGTTTGGTCTAATATATGCTTAGGGTGATTTGATAAAAATGATCTATATAGTTCTACAAAAGATCAATTTTTCCAAGAAGTTACAATATGGAGAACAACATTTAAGCGAAAGCTAACATTAATACATTTCTTAGTAATTTGGTAGACCAAATGAATTCTTGTGGATGTATACAGTTACAAAATGATCTATATAGTTCAGGCGAATGCAGTTTAGACTTGAAGTGTGGATGTCGTAAAGTTTTCGCTATGTTACACAATAATTCAATATGAGGACTACTAAAATTTAAACATCAGATCTTTTGTTTAGAAAGACGGTGATATCATGTTTAATGTGATTAAAAATTTGAATTGATGATTAATACTTTGGCAATGGATGTATACTCTAACAACATCAATCCTAATTTTTTTTTTTTTTTTTGGGGGGTGCAGAACAGGCCCTAAGCCCCAAAATTGCTTTTATTAAATCTAAGAGCATGAGCAATGGTGGGCGGAATTTTTGGCTCATCGGTGAGGGTCCGCTACTGCCACATCAACCCTCTTTTCTGTTTTTTGTCTCACAAGCCTCACATTCTCCAATGGTTGGCTCATTACTTTGGCTCACCAAATAAAATAATACCCATGGACCCACACTCCAACACACAACTACTTTTTTAAAATCCATAAACAAAAACAAACAACCAATAAAAATTAAACAAAAAGCAAAAAAAAAAAGAAAAATAGTTGGGGGAAGGCTTGCCGCCCGCAGCCATCCCACGGGCCAAACCCCCCAAGCCAACTGATGCAAGCAAGGCAGCCATTAATCTGCTCGCTCCCCTGTTTTTCTCCCCTGCGGGTGCACCGTTGCACCTGCTCTAAACATCTCTGGGCCAAGCGACCCCCACAGCATCAGCATAGAGAATATCTAAGAGTTCCATAGGAGGAACTTGCAAAAACTCATAACCTAACTCCCTAGTTAATTAATCCTAGGTTGGCTAGTTAACTTATCTACAGCCTGATTAGCCTCCCGATAGCAATGTGAGGCTTTGACTTTCCAATCCTGTCTCCCAATTCCTTACACTGTGTCAAGATCGCCCCATGCTGGAGACACCATGAAGTGTTCCCTCTTGGCATCCCCACCACCACATGTGCAATAGAATCAATTTGTAGCCAAACCTTGCTCAAATTCATGCGTCGAGCCATTCTCAGGCCTCTAAGACCGCCCTTAGTGCGGCTTTAAAGGAGGTATGTATCCCAAAGCTCTCCATGAATCTCAGCCTTCCATCAATCTTAATTTGTTAGTAGAATTAATAACTCTGGCTCATGAATGGCCTGAAATATTCCAATTTAGAGCGAACAAAGAAAGTCAACGAACACAGCAAATGTCCCGACAAGAGTGTTGGGGGGGGAAGAGGACCAAAAAAATTGCTCTATCATAACTCTGAATTGTTGATTCCCACTTTGGTTTGTGTCTGCTAGTGAAGGCCAGAAGTAATGGGTTGACCAATTCGTATGGGCGTAATCAATTTAAAGCGGATAAAAAGGTCAATGTTTTAGGGTTAAGACTTAATTAAGATGAACCTGGAGTGGATCCACCTCCTTATCCACAGCAGGCCAATCGCATTTTCTTAGTTGGACAACGGGGCCCTCAGCCAACAGTGAAACCCACCAATGAGAGGGGCAGCGCACTGCAACCAAGACTCCTCGAATCGTCATGCATGATGGAATACTGGAATAGACTTATTGCATAGTAAGGCCTACACGATGACTACGACATTAAAAATACATAGGGTTTGATAACATCTGTTTGAGTAAAAATAATTATTTGACAAAATTTTATATATTTTAACTAAGTTAAATAGTTAAATGATATTTGGTAAAAAGCTCTTTGCAATAGTTGTTAAACTCTAAAAGGTTTTTTTTTTTTTTTTTTTTTGAACAAAGCGATTTTCATTAGTCTTTGGAGAAGAACTTTTTGTGAAAATGACATAATTATCCACAAGTTTAGAAAAATTACTCCACATTTTATTAAAATATAATTTGTAAATAAGAGCATAAATGAAAATTTATCAACATATTTTTTTAGAAATAACTAGTTTTTACCAAACACTTTTTTTAAAAATAAAAACAGCTAATTCAAATAATTAACACAAACCATTTGCAGCTAATAACCAATAACTGTTTGCCAAACATGGCCATACTATTAAGTAGATAACACATCTATATTTGTTTATATATGAAAATGAAACTAACCTCTTAAATTTGTGATAAGTGTTATTCCCATAAAATTTTTAAGATACTTAATAGTTTTTGTGTTTTTTTTAAAAAAATACAAGTTACTTAGGTGTAAATGGAATATTTTCTTTCGGAAAAAATTATAAAATTAGTTACAATTCCAAAGATTTTCTTTCCAAATAAAAAAGACTACTTAATAATGATAAGACATTATACTATTATAAAATTTTTAATCAAAAAAATTATATTATATTACTAATGCTATTTTCAACATCAAAAAAAATCCATTATATTATAATAAAATAACATAACAAACCCTCTAAAGTTTTCACAAGTATCATTCCCACAAAAATTTCAAGATAATTAATAGGTTTTATTTTTTTAAAAATAGGAGTTAGTCAATTACAAACAAAGGATTTTATTTCTAAAAAAAGATTTTATAGAATTCCTTAAAATTCCAAAGATTTCTTCCCCCCAAAAAAGACGATGCTCAATAATAATAAAATATTATACTATTATATAAATTTTGATCCAAAAACTTATATTACATTACTAATGCTATTTCTAATATTAACAAAACAAATATATGTTAAAACATAACCTCTGAAACATAGATATGACATGTGTTATGTTTAAGAGATTTGGATTTTTCCTAACCTAATCCCAAAACTAACTCCAAATGATATAAGTTATTATTTTTAATTAAAATAATAAAGAATAAAAGATTTTTATTATTATAAATATGTATTAGAGATATAGATATATTAAATGATAGTTAGAAATCCTATTTACTATACATACACATTATTAAGAAAATACTAGTTTGTGCTTGTGCTAATGCACTAGAATTTCAAAATGAAAAAATTTGATTATTGAGCAACAACAATAATTAAAGTGATAAGTAATAATTCAAATTACAATTCTTTCATGCTTTTGTTGAATATTGCTAAGGAAGTTAAGAAGCATATTAATATTTAGTTTAAAATTTGCTTATTTGTTTCTTGATTAAAAATTCTCCTAGTTTTTAGTGTTAAGCCTGTCTTTTGAGAATATCCCAATTTCAATTTATTTTTTCTTAATATTTTTGGATGCCATTAATTATCCAACTCTATGGATATTAGACTTCTTAATCCAACTTTAAGAAATCACTCCCGATGATGCTAACTTTTGGGGTAGAGTAATTTGAATTTGACTTTAAATAATTTCATATATTTGCATTGTTTTATTGGCAACGTTATTTGAAAGTGCATGAAAAATATAATCTCAAATGACCGTGAGACTAAAGAAATTAAATGTCTGCAAAGCTGAATTGTTGGGAGCTATTTAATATCGTTGAGTTAATGACATCCTATGACTCAAAAGGGTGGACTGGCGACGTCCAATTTTCAAAGACAAGACTGTCATCAGGCTCCTTAATACTAATAAATTTGTACGTAGGTTCACTAAACAGTTAGGAATGCCTACAATTTTGAAATGGATGTATACAATCCACCTCACCTTTACGTCGATATCATCTATATATTTTCACACCCTTCTAAAAATATATAATTTAAAGCAATATTGTCATTTTATCGCCCAACTTTTTACGTTCATTTCGAACTTAATTTCCAACCCACAAATCTCTAATGTATAATTCAAGAAGAATGTGTTTAATGATAATTAATCCTATTATAAACAATGGACACATTGTATCATCGTTGAGTAACTATGTTGGATAAGGTTCTTAATTCAAATAATTATTATGGTATGTTGAATTATAGGATTTAAGTTTTTTTTGGGGGGGGGGGGGGCAATAGCTATGAGATGATGGGAGAAGAAAAGAGAATGCTGTAGACTCTCCCCTTTCCATTTTGATGTGCAGGATATTATTCGCTTCTTGGTTAAATAATTGATATGCAGTATCCTTAGTGGTATCTTTTCCATCCTAGCAATGTCCTTCATAGTGGGTTTCTTTTTTTCTCTCTTTTTCAAATTCTAAGAAAAACAGTTTTTATTATTATGTTGAATACCCTCGTATGCATAGAGAAATTCTTAATTAGCAAACTATAGTGATACTTGAATCTCTACATGTTCATGTCAAAGTCTTTGCGGGACAAAAATATTTATCATACCATCATTTATATTTTGATGTGATATATAATCAAAAAATTCAAACATAAACGATTCACAATTTCACGTTGATTGATCAATAATTTGATTCAACATTTTAAAACTTTCTTTTATTAATGTTAATCTTATTCACAGTTGCATATGTAGGAAACTCAAATAAATAAATTAACAAATTTCATATAAAAAAAATACAAAAAGTTGTCTGTCTCATTGCATATGTACAACTCACTATTGCCAACCAAAACAAATGTGTATGAATTACAAAATTAAATTCGCATAGGTGAAATAAAGAGGACAAACTGGTCATTTTGGATGGTGTTTGAATCCATCGCCCATTGTCTTTCTCTCCTCATAATCGTCATCTTCTATTACTCAAAAAGATTACACCTAATGAAAAGAAGTATAAAATATTAAAATCCAGCAAGGCATCGTGCCCGAGTTAATCTTCCGTCTTGAGTTCAGGCTAGTAATGAGTCATTGATTATCTCTCTCTGGCCAAATAGAAAGAGAAAAAGAAATATTCCAACCTTTGTGATCTTTAGCGATTATACAGGGCATTCATTAAGAAACTAAGCAATATGTAAGGACTTTAAAATTTGAATAAGAAGATGGGAAATTTGGGTGTCACTATTTTAAATCAATTCTCAGTTTGGAAAGAAAATTTTGATATGATCTTGAGCGATTATAAAGGGTATTAACTAAGAAACTAAGGGATATGTACGGGCTTTAAAATTTGAATAAGAAGATGGGAAATTTGGATGAAATTATTTTCAAATTTGAAAAGTAGAAAACTAGAGGGAATGAATTCTAGGTGGTCAATTAGATAGGATTTAAGGCTCCTAGAATATGGACCCCCCCGTGCTTTCTATTTGATTGGATTATGCTCAGAAATGAAATATTCCAAATGTTCCTGGAAAGTATTGCGTGATACTTTAGTTTGTTTGAAAAAACATTTTAATTATATTAGAGATTCTATTTTTCTTATCAAAACCTAGCTAGTATAATTTAAGTAACAAATTTTAAAAATTTTAAAACATGTAAAGAAGGAGGGACTGAATATGAAGCCTTTTTTTGGTTGCAATTTAATGGGGTGACTTTATTCATTTGAAAAATATATTGTAACTATAATAGATATCTAATTTTTCCTTTAATTTTGTCAGAAGATATTGATGAAACTTGGCATACATGTGTCATAAATAAATGATTGACAGATTGATTATCAATTTTTATAAGGAAATAATATTTGATACAATTGTTACGTGTGAAGATTTTGTTTTTCATTCATCATTGCATATAAAATATTGAGAAATTTCCACTATAAACTAATGTTTAAATTTAAAAATAAGTTAAAGGGGGAGTGAATGTAGATGCGTCACATGAACATAGAAGTTCTCTTAGAACGCCACAGATGCAAAACACTGCATTTAAATTATAATATCATAAATTAATGTTTGAGTATCAATTTTTATAAAGAAATAATATTTTATACAATTGTAAGTTGTGAAGGTTTTGTTTTTCATTCATTATTGCATATATAATATTGAGAAATTTCTATTATAAACTAATGTTCAAATTTTAAAAATAAGCTAAAAGGAGGTAATGAATATAGATGTGCCACGTAGACATAGAAATTCTCTTAGAATGCCGCATAACCAAAACACTGCATTCAATTTTTAATATCGATAAAAGATGTCTAAAATCTAGTACTGCTGCTGCTGCTGCTACTACTACTACTACTATTTTTGTTGATACAACAACACCACCACCACCACAACTCATGACACCTTATTGCAAATAGTTCATTACATGAATAATAAATAATTGATGAATCACATAAGACTATTGTACCTAATAAATTTTTAAAGAAGCAATGAAAAATCCACAATTAGTTAAAGATTATAGATTGGTTTTTTTATTCCTAAATAATTTTGGAAGGCGGATTTTCCACTTAACTTTTAAAAAAATTATTGTACCTTTTTCTATAGAGGCTCAAACAATTTTCCCAAATTACATGAATTACTAATATATTTTACTATACTTTTCGCATATAGTTATTACAATAATAAAACTCAACTTTTTTCCATGCATTGTGACTCCTAATTTTTTGACACAGCACCCTTACACAGTTTACCCTTTATTTTAAAAAAAAAATCATCCTTATCATTATAAGATATTAGAAGATAATTTATTATTTAATAACACATTATACCAAAAATCACGAATTATAACTTTCAACCAAAAAAAAAAAAAAATCATGCATTATATTACAAAGATTTTTGCATATATTGTCCAAATATATCAATCAATAAATAACTATCACACAATAAGGATATTTATGAATGTTAAAAACTGAAAAATTATCCCATAAATCACACGGACAAAGCATGCTAAATTTGCATCAAATATTAACTTGATGGTAATCGCACCACCTTTCAAACCCCCTCTGGAGGGCACATTTCCTGCTTCTGTGAAGGACTTGTGTGAGTTGGATTGGTAGGCCCTGGGTCACTTGGGCTTGGGCTTTGGTATTTTCAATGGGTCGGTCCGCCTGTCATGTTGAAAAAAAAAGTTATCCAAAATATCATTTGAATGAAGAATCTATCACATTCGTGTCTAATCTTCACTATGATTTTGAGATTCATAACTTGCATAAAATGTATACCATAGGCATGTGCCCCGCTTGGCCCCTTAAGATTTCAAAAGTATATTTTATTATTTTACGACTTTTATTTTCTGTTTAAAGAAAAATACAAAATTTCTTCTTAAAGTTAGATACGTATTTTTAAAGTGTAAGTACATATTTTGACACTCGCTGGCAACGGTTCTATGATCTATATGCCTAAATAATACATTGCTTTTATGAGGGATGATATTTACTTTTTAAAAAGGGAGACAATGAAAATAAGAGATGAGTTTAAAAAATTTAAAAAATTATAAAAATTATTATATAGAGATCCAAAACTATCATATAATTTTTGCTGATAATTCATGCCATATGTTCATACAAACAATGACAGTGCCTTGTTATTCCAGAAGCTAAAATTAACAATTTATTTGCAACACACTGCAGAAAAATGCGCTAGCAACTACGTAAACGATAATTAAGCATGAACTGACCTTACAGAAAAATGGCTCTAAAACAAACTACTTTTTCCCTAGAAAATAGAGAATTGGTGAAAGAAGACGTCTTTGAAAAAGGAGCATTAGGCAACCCAGATGCACATATTACAGCAGCAAAGGCCTCAATTTCCCACCTAGATGAGCTACACTCCCAGCAAGATCATCTCTCAGCACTCTCTGTCAGAACTGATCACTATCAAGTCCCTATCTTTCAAAAACAGCGAGATAATGTAAAGGAAAGACCAACCAATGCAATACCACAGTAAAACCCCAAGCAACAAAACGTTCATTAATTCGTTTGGACTTGAAGCGTAGATGCTATAAAGGCCCCTTCATACCTAGCACAATAAATATGGGGGCCGCAAAGATTCACACTAGAGACCTCTCGTTTAGAAAACTCTGACACCATGTTCAAAAACTAACTCTTAAACTACTAGCGGTTGAAGGTCCAGAAATTGATTTTATACTCTAACGCGTCCCTTCACACAAGTGCCCTTTGGGATTGAAGGATTGATTCTACAAAGACCCCTCCATATCTTACACAATAAATATGGGGTTTTCTAGATTCAAACTCGAGACATCTCGCCTAGAAAGACACTGGTACCATACTCAAGGACTAACTCAATCAAAAGTTTAAGTTGATGACTCAAGACTCAGGAATTGGTTTTATACTCTAACAAGTATCACTCAATGTCAAAAATGTTGTGGCTAAACCAATCTTCCGGGCTCTCCATGTGCGCCCAATGGTGTGTGTACGTCTTGATATCTCCTGGCCTATCATAGTTTTTGTCACATGAGCGACATCAGTAGTTGCAACAAGGACATTGTATCTCTTGCCCTAGAAACCTTTAAGGCTGATTTCTCTTTGCTCCTGTGACTCCCATCATGCAAGGTTGTGACTTGATAGCGTCCTTTGTCCAAAGTCTTGGAAAGCACATCAGCATTTTTGCTGGTATTGAGAAACACAATAGCAGTCTTATCAGTCAAATGATCGAGCAAAATTTACCTACCATGTGATGAGGTCGGTTGCCTTTCCAGCAGTTCCAATAGCTACAACCACAGGAATCCTTATGTACTTCCTGGCAAGCAGCTCTACAGTAGGTGGCATGGTAGCGCTAAAGATACAGGTGGTTCGATAAACCTTTTTGTCACCAAACTCTTCATCTTCATTTTCAGGCTTCATATTACTAGACGAAATTACATATAGGACACCAGTCACCTGCTCATCAAAACCCATATCTATCATGCAATCTGCCTTACCAAGAACGACATAACTGCAATGGTTCAAGGGTTTATAACACCTTCTCAGACGATACAATAGACGTCCAAGGGTTGCAATTACAATTTCACAATCCTGTCTAATCTTAAAGCCCCGCTTTTCAGTGGAGTGTCCACCAATATAGACACAACCTTGATTCCCATGTAGTTGGCAAACTTGACTGTTTCATCCTTAGTCTGTTGGGCCAATTCATGAGTGGGGACTAGGGATGGGCAACGGATCGGATATCCATTGGATTAAGTGGTCACCCCATTTAAAATAGGGCTAATAATGGATCGGGTTAATAATGGATTGAGTCAATATTGGGTCAGCCCATTAAGACATATTAACGGGCCGAACTGGGCTAGCCCATTAATGGTCCGTTTAGTGACCCATTAATTTTTTCAACCTACTTGACACACTAATTTACATGTTTCAATTAGTTAAACTTATTACCAATACTTTGTACGCAATAATAATTATTATATACCATTTTTCGGTGCAAGTTTGTTCCGTTTTTAAACAGGCCCAAAGCGGGCCTCCCATAGACGACTCGACCCAACCCATTTATTAGTTTAGTTGTATATTTTCTAACTTTGAATTTGGAGTAGTTTAGTTTGGTTGGAAAATTATAGAGATTTTAGTTGAAAAATTAACTCACAAAAAATACTCCTTGGTGATAATGGGCGGGCCGGGTTCACTTGGTTCATAACCCAATCCGGCCCATTAACATATGTGTTGAGCCCAGCCCGGCCCGATTAGTTAACGGGCTGGCCCAGTCCGATTTGATCCGATCCGTTGCCTATCCTCAGTGGGGACTATGGGAAGAGCGTACGGGCCCTTAGCTTCGTTATCTTCTGTCAAACCTAGTCATATAAGCCAACATAGGAAGGACAAAAGCAGGTATCTTTCCAGAGCCAGTCTCAGCCAGACCAACAACATCTCGCTGTTGCAATCCTAATGGAATGGCAGCCATCTGAATGGGAGATGGAGTTTTATAGCCTGCTCGCTCCACATCTTTTAAAAGCTCTGTACTCAGCTTACTCTCCGCCCAATTCCTCAAGGCATGGGGATCTTCGACCCTTTGTAAGATATATTGAAGTCTTCCCTGAAAATCCGTCAATTCCTCTTAGTCATTTCTTCAAGCCTACTCGCAGACCAATGATGGAAAACCAGCATATCATTCAGCAAGCTCCTCTGGCTTCTCTTTAGTTCCTTTTTTTTTTTTTTCCCCCCGCAAATTTCCTCATGCAGCCAATTCCTCTACTCCACAGGGTCTATTCCAGCACAAAGCCCTCTACCAGTGAAGAGTTGAGCCTTGTGAAGGTTTTGACAAAGAGAATTCATACAAGAAGTGTCCTCAGTGTTCTCCCAATCAAATGAGAAGCGGAATTTGTCACTGGGTTTAATCACACACATGCGACTCTTAGGTATTTTTTAAAGCCAAAGTATTGTTCTTTAATAAGCTCTAATTCCTTTTTCTCTCCCTTTCTACCAAAGATTCCATCAGTGTCTAGTCCCAAGCCCGGGTCATCTCTACACGTTTCCCATTTCAGTTTCTCCTTTCTACGTCATGAACCCGCTCACGATCAAGCTCTCTATATCTTTTATGATCCCTCTCCCCGTCTCAATACCTATCTATGGCACAGTTATGGCCATGGTAAGAATGATTGTGAGAAGAATCAAAGGAAATTCATTATCAGCAGACCTACTTTGTATTTGTACTTGTACAAGCTGCTCTTCACAGTGTTTCTTTGCGCTTTAGTCAGGAACATAAGCTTCACACAATTACAGCTGACAATTAGTGGCAATAGCAATTTTAGATACACCATCGACCTTGTCAAAAGGCCTATTCATGTCTTATTTATCGGTATGAAGAAATCAAACGTTCTTGTCTTTTCTCTTGAAAACAAGTCACACCAATCCTTGTCAAAGCGCTAATATCAAATAAACCAAGGTTCATGTTTAGGGAGAAACAAAGAAGTTCAAAAGATTTATGCTTTTGTATAATGCATAACAGATGACAGTACACATACAATCCGTAGCGACATCTAGAAATTAGAAGCAGTCAAAAGCAAGAAACATCACAAGGCAGGTTGCTGAACAGACATAATGAAGATTTGACGACTTATAGATAACTAGACCTGCAAAAGAATCATTCAACTGAGGGGTAGATTGGATTAATACGGTTTTGCTGGTCAAGTCAGGATTTGCTGTTGGTTTGTGCAATGCGTTTAATTGAAATATCAGGAAAATTAGTTCAAAAATTTTTGGGTGGGTTCAAGTCAAGTTCATTTAGGCGCATGTCAAAATCAAGTTGCCACGTTTGGGGTCTGGATTCATGTTGAGGTTGACTAAATATGGCTCAGTTTCTTTCTTCGTTTCAGAAGACAACAGGCTGAACTATATCCACTGGTGAAACTTCACCAAGTTAGCCTTTGTATATAGACTTTGAATGCAACAATCTAAAAGGAGTTAACCTAAATTAATAACTGTACTAATTTGGGCAGCATAGAGACCATGAAGATGAACAATATTGCAACAAAAAATGAAAACAAAAATGCATGCACACTAGTAAAGAGAATGAGTTAGAAACTCCAGAGCCACATAGACATTAACAAGTCATGATTTATGTAAATACAAGCTCTAGACTTGTACAGCTACTTTGGTTCAAGAATTGAGATGGCAGAGAGTTGGTAACTCTCTAATACATCTATTAGGGCAAGAATGCCTAAGGTAACATAACAAATTGACATTCAGGCATTGCCGACAGTACCAAACTCAAGAATCACATTCAGAGGACTGCAAGAACAGCAACAAAAAGACTTCATCCTCCTCCCAACCCACCCTAGCATATCTCAAACACGTTAAATTGCATGTTTCTTTTGAAAATTGGGGACAAAAACATGGAGAGCATTTGACACAAAAACGAACCTAATGTGGAAATAGAACAAAATCCCAACATAGCTTTCATAAAACAATAACACAGACTAAAATCAAAAGGCAAAACCACATCTGAATCGAACAAACTGAACAAACTAAACCCTAATTTAGCCATAAGTATGCCCCAATTCTAATCCACATATAAGCCTACCACATATAAAGCATCCCACCTTTTTATGGATGATGTTATTTCATTTGGGATGGGTACCTGAGAGCATCCTCAATGGTAAGACAATTTTATGACTCATCAATGGAGGTGTACCTCTATCACATCAATCATCAGCTCGTGAGTTAAATTTTTGGCTCACAATTCTCTCTCTTTCCAATACAAGGCTCACCACTTTGCCTCACTAAATAAAATAATATCAGTGGATCCACTTTATAACACACAATTTTATCTTTAAAAGAAAAAAAGAAAAACTAATTAAAGATATTTTAAAAATTAAAAAACAAAAAAAACCGTGAGCCAGCTCATGGTGCCGAAGCCCCCAGCAAGCCGCAAGCCATGAGACATTTACCGCAGGAAACCGCACTCCTCACCCCCTTCTCTCTCCTCCTTTTTGCATCAAGAGGATGCCACTGGGGGTGGTCTTATATAATATAGGAACCATGATTAGTATCTTGAAGAGTTTTGGACGGGCTTTTGATCTTAATTTAAACGTCTAGGCTTATTTTCCACAAAGCATAGCATTATAAACTTTGTAGGATTTTGTCTTATTTTGTTAACATTTCTGCATCAGCATCATCAATAAGATTGTATACTTTTTCTTCGGGATTCGTCAAAATCAACTTTGACAAGTCACTGAACAATTTTTCAATGGCATCACAATGCATCATCTGAGATTGGATGGGCAGAATTCTCAAAGTAGGAGCACCATACTACGGGTAACCTCAATTCTAGGGCAAACATTACATGTAAATGAATGCGCCAACAAGGTGATGATGCAAATAGTACAAGAAAATAAGGTTATCAAAGCTAAAGCGATATCACCCTACGGAGGGTAAAAAAGAAGATTGGCCAAAAATAAAAACTTAAAAGAAGTTCAAAGCACTTAATTTGTAACAGATCTTACGAAGTTAGCACAAAACAACCTTGAGTGATAGTAATCAAAGTTAATGTTAGAAGACTTGAAACAAAGTATAAACATATAAATAAAAGCAGTGCTAAACACATGATGTTTTTACAATGTTGGCCCTTCTAAATATTTAGAAGCCATCTTAATAGGCTTTTGACAAGAATTGACGAAAGCTCATATAATAGATATAACTTCGTGACCATGTTACTTTACACAGACATACACTGACATAATGGGACATTTAAATTACAATTTTTCATTCACTCAAAACTCTCAAAGAATCATTCACAGGACTTTAAACATAGGACTTTGAACATAGAACTTTGATAGAATTTGATCGTAAGTTGCACAAATTATAGTCATAGTACTTTAAGCACACGTAAATCAAACAACATATAGATCCAATCTTTGCAACAAGTAAACTTTAGTCACACGATATTTTACCGAAGTCAAATCAGCTAGCTTTGGCAATCACATACTCAAAGTGCTACTGAGTGACTTTGACTCCGTCAAAAACTATACTTATCAGAGTGGGTTTGGCTAGACAAGATGCATACATTACATGGCCAAATACATTGAAAAGTTATAGCTTGTATGCTAATGCATAAAATATCCACATATATTAAATACATATCAAGCACACTTTGAACATATCAATTCATTCAAGTACATACATTATAACCTTTTCGACTTTCATCAAAACGTACCAAATATAACGCAGTCAAAATAAAATAATCAATTTCTATTATACCTTTTTAAAATTTTTCTTTTCCCACTATCTTAGGCAATTCTAACAGAGGATGTGATTAGGCATAGACTTGTTAAAACAAAAAAGGTGTCTAACTATTTATTTGTTATTATTTACCTTTGATTAAAAAAAATGTGAAGCATTAATTTGAATTACTTCTTGCCTTTCTTACCATTCAAGCTTATGTAATAGTGCCATGAGGAAAACATAATCGGGGTAAAGGAGCAATTTAACAGATAAAAATGACATATTCTATTTAGGGAACAATTTATTTATTTTTTTCAATTTAAGTTCTTTTGGAATTTAGCTAGTGGCGTGAATTTTTGGCTCAAATTGCTAATAATTTTTGTTTCCAAATTGTCACTGGGCTTTTTCTTTAAACTTAATGCCACTATATCTAATTGGTATGCATTATGAAAAAATAATGATAACAAATCGAGCATAGTATATGAGAAAACGTAAATGAATATCGATATTTGAGAATGTTAAGTAAGATCAAGACTGTTAAATTTCATATCAATTGGGTTACTAATAAGGAGTCATGCATATATGCTCAAATGAGATTCCAATTCAAAATTGATTGGTGGTGAGTGAAGTAACTCATAAGCTTATATACATGCTCAAACCATTTAATTTTATCAATATAGGACAATACATACTTTCATATTCCTTCATTTTATCAATTAGGTACAATATTCACTTTCATAATTCAACACACCCAGCAATCTGCTAAATTTTATATCAATTGGGTCATTAACAGGGAGTCACGCATATAAGCTCAAGGGAAGTTCCAACTGATAATCAATTGACAATGGGTAGAGCAACTCATAAGCTTATATACATGGTTAAAACCTTTAATTTTATCAATGTGGGACAACCTTCACTTTTATATTCTTTCATTTTATCAATTGGGGGGGGGGGGACAATACCCACTTTATAATCCAAAAGACGATACATCAATGGGTACACAAGATTTAATGTGGAACCCCAAATCAAGAGAAAATCATGGGCGGCAAGACAACCATAAATCCATTATAATGGGTGAGAGTACCAAAATAGATTTTAAGAAGCGTACAGACATAGCAAGATGAATACAAAGGAAAGAAACCAGTAATCTCAATGGGCTAATAAACTACGAAATCAAAGTGAAAACAACGTCATAACAAAACTCTATCTATAGAAAAGTGGAATATAAATCAGAGGAGTAATTTTCCCAAATTCTCTTAATAACTCAAACAGTGTTAAGAGGGCGAGAGGCACCTCATGGTGGGAGAAAAACCGCCACTCACATGCTAGCAAGTGCACACAATTTTATGAAAATCTCTCAATAACTCAGACGGTATTAAGTGACCGAATGACATCTCATGATGGGAGAAAACCACTACTCATATGCTAGCAAATGCCCACAATATTGCCAGCAGAATCCAAACACTAAAATGGCAAATTTATCGAATGCCGGAATGACTCCCATAATAAAGGAGGACAAGACCAAGGGATGTGTCATAAAATCATCCCTTCAGTTCTTTTTGGATCTTGAAAAGTTTGATGGAAGGAAAAAAAATTTAAAAAAGTTATTTTTTTCTTGTATTTGGTTTAGAGAAAATCACAAAGAAAAAAAAATATGAAGGAAAGTTTGGTGGAAAAATTGTTAGAAACAAGTGATAAAATTTTCCTCATAAAATTGTGAGAAAAGTTTGAGAAAAATTCTCAACCTTCTCCAACCTTGTATTGTTTAGATGACATCAAAATGATTTAAGTAGTTCATCAACATTCAAATTTCTCATCCAAATCCAAATAAGAGGAAAAAAAACTCATTTTCTTCCTACTTTTTTTCCTTCATATTTTTTTTCCTTTAACTTTTCTTTACACCAAATTTTTTAAGGACCAAACGGAGCCTTAAAGGTTCATAAAAAGGATAATAATAGTATGTACATGTTGAACAATGACGTTAAACATCCACCAAAGTAATACCAGATCAAAAAACCATAGCAAACCGAAGCAGGTTAGAAGTCGCAGAGTGCCACAGACAGTGGCCCAGCCGACGAACTTTCCGTGGTACTCACTGCCTGGGCACTTAAAAAATGCATCAGCAAAAGTTGAGACTTGCTTTATGAGCTGGGCTAAATACTTGGCCAATTGAACAACAGCCACATGACCAACTTAATGGGTTGAACTCTATGTAAATGAGTTTTGGCCCTCACACCCAACAGATTGACGTCTTAGGAAACATATGCCCCTAAATTTAAATTTTTTTTTTTAACCCAATCGACTACCAAGTCATCGTTTTCTTGTATCCCAATACGCCACGACCCACTTGGAGTAGCGAAAAATCTAGTTATTCGGACATATAAGTAAATACCCAAGAAAAAAATGGTTTCGAGAGGGAAGATTAAAACAAAAAACCTCATAATTAACTTGGTGGCATGCTCATCCCAAAACTTGAATAACTGCCCTAAACAGTAAACACTGCTTCTCACCATTGTAAACATTGGCTTTTCCTTTTTTCTAAATTCATTGATGAAAGCCTGAAAGGCTGACTACAAGAAGAGGCCCAACACCATAAAAAACCAAAAATATCAAAAGCCTCAAGGGTTAATGGTACAACATATGTGTACAAGAGTTTTTTCGTTCAATGACTAGAGCCATAACACTCAAGATCTTCAACCCTTGCATTTATTTACAAATGACTTAACATAAAAAGTTCATGATTTGCCATACTTCAACAAGTTGAAGATTATTCACCGCACAAATACGTGCGTAAATCACCTTGCATCAATGCGTCACAGCTGCCTGAGCCGCAGCTAACCTTGCAATAGGAACCCTATCAACAGAGAGAAAGCTCGTTGTGAATAATATGAACCCTAAGAAATTAATGATGCATGTTTGCAGTTTGTACGGTGGATTTCTGAACATTCTATCTCATTTTGAAATCGGCAGGTCGAAATGCATGAACTATAGGAAAGTTACTCAAGAGAATCTGTTCACCTGAAGGGAGAACAGGAGACATAGTCAAGTCCGGCCCCAGCGAAAAATGCAACAGATGAAGGCTCTCCTCCATGCTCACCACAAACTCCAACCTACCAATTAGCATAGATATCAATGAGCAAGACCCGTTCAAGTCCTCAAAACATGAGTTCGATCAAGTCCTCAAAACATGAGTTAAATAGGCAGGCTGAAAATGAAGAGTAGATAGACTCTTGGTTCGCATAAGTTCCATATTAAGTTATTAACTACATTGTGGATTGCCCGACTCCATAGTCGGTGCCAATATTGTTGGTCTAGATGCTAAGAAAGCAAAAAAGACTCAATTTGATATTTAATTACACTATTGCATTATAATTTAGGTCAAGCAATTAACTCAACAGTAAAGTCTGTCAAATTTGTTATGAGAAACCTGGGTTCAAATAATCGTGCCTACATTAACCATTGAGCCTCCCTGTACACCAATTCCACCCTCGAAACACACACACACACACACAGTTTTTTACGGCGTCCAAATAATGGTGGACACAACATGGGAATATGGATACTTGTGGTGAGTGCAGTTTGAGGATCCCCAAATGACCATAATGCACACGCCACCTTCCAAGCTATTGAAAGTACTTCTATCAGACAGAACTTTCAGCTTGCATTACACAGTGAAATGTCTCAGTAATATGTTACTTCTTTTTGTTATGGAATGATGGGTGTTTACTTCAGGTTCTGGGATTTTTAATTGGCTTTGCTTGTAGCTAGTTGAAAATTGCCAAATTTCTAGGCCCAGATGATTTTGAACCACCCAGAAAAGAAAGCAACAAGAACAGTGAAGAAAAACATGGCTCATAGGACTTGTTACATCCATCTGATCGCCAATTCTTGCTCCTAACACGAAACTTATCAATTTCAACCAGGCTCACCTTCAAGTTAGGTCTAGCCTTACGGCCCTTCTCCGTAGCAAGTTTGACCAGTTGTCCTACTCCTTTCTGGTCCAAAACCTAAACACAAGACTTAAATGATTACTTTCAAGAAATCGAGTGGTACTCATTTCACATAAATGCCAAGAAAGCAACCTTGAATGAACTAACCTCAAAAGGATCGTGTTGCAATATGCCTTTAGCTAAGTAGACGGGGAGGAACTTGCCAACATCGTCTCTGCTATACCCAAATGTCATTTGGGTGAGATCGTTGGTCCCAAAGGAGAAGAACTCTGCTACTTCTGCAATCTACACTCAGAACAAATGTATGCATATCATTTGCTACTGAAGTACTTAGATATTGTAGCTTTTCAACACAAACTATAAACCAACATCAGATATCAGGCGACAATAAGCCACTCTTTTTTTTATACCTCATCTGCTATCAGGGCTGCCCTAGGGACCTCGACCATTGTTCCAATCTTGTATTTCACAGAGTAGTCTTTCTCAGAGAATACTGCTTCTGCGACCTTTTGTGCCAAGCTCATTTGATGTTCGAGTTCCTATCACTCAAAAAGGATCAGTAATTAAGAAACACAGAAAATTTGGCATATGAGGTCATGACTTTATGTTCGATTACTTGCTTCATTTTCTTTTCAATGTATGCACAACAAAAACACACATTACACCCAGCAATCTTATGTGTAACAAAGAGGCTTGATTTCCTAGGAGACTCAGAGGGGAGAAAATCTTTAAGTTCAAAAGTAATTTGGCAATAACTTTAAAAGGGGCTAGCTAATGAGCAAAGTTGAGGAAAATGCCATTCTGGTGTGAAAACAACAAAATTCAAGATGGCATACCTGAGGTGTTCCAGCCAGAGGAATCATAATCTCAGGAAGAACTGTAGCTCCTTGTTTGCTCATAGAAATGGCAGCCTCCAAGATTGCTCGTACTTGCATCTCAGTCAACTCTGGGTATGATATCCCGAGCCTGTGGAGACGAGAACCAGATACATCATTACTGGCTATGACGTAACCTAGTCAACTGAAGTATACCTACTTGTTTACAGTTCATCCTATCATAATTATACCTGCAGCCTCTGAAACCGAGCATGGGATTGACCTCTGACAATTTCTCAATCCTAGACAGCACTTGATCTTCTGTCATCCCGGTTTCAGCAGCCAGTTCAGTGACAATCTGATCTACATCACCTTGTGGAAGAAATTCATGCAGCGGAGGGTCCAATAATCTTATTGTCACCGGAAGACCTAGAATACCAAACTCGTGAGAATTATGAATTCTAGAGAAAGGTATACACCAAAATTAATATTTAGAAGTAGGAAGGTGGAAATTGACACACCATCCATTGCCCTGAAAATCCCCTCAAAATCAGATCTTTGGTAAGGCAATAGCTGATCGAGGGCCGCTTTCCTCTGCTCCGGTGTTACTGCCATTATCATCTTCCTAACTGCCTTTATCCTCTCATCTGAAGCAAAAAACTGGAGTCCAAAAGTACTCCAAATTTAAGTTTATCAGCTCTCCCATATACTACCCCCCCCCCCCCGGGAAAAGAAAA
The DNA here is from genome assembly GCA_029747015.1 of Carnegiea gigantea. NCBI lineage: Eukaryota > Viridiplantae > Streptophyta > Magnoliopsida > Caryophyllales > Cactaceae > Carnegiea > Carnegiea gigantea. The sequence goes on along the minus strand of JAKOGI010000015.1, from coordinate 509,385 downwards.
GCAATTATGCGTTTGAAGAGTTCAATTCACGGAACTCATCATTTTTTCCAACTTCAAATCTGGGAAAAGTGCAAGCCTCGGACAACCTTCCTAGGAAAGTTCGGTGAATCAAAGACAGCACAGTTTATCAACATGATGGGAAAATTGGTTGACTTTCTTATGTCAGGCAATTTTCTCATGGAATCTTAGAAAAATGCTAACTTCTTAATGGAGCTTAATTTTGAATATTCAAGGAAGATAATCATCCGATTTCAATGTACAGAGAATTGGTTCTCAGCTTTAAATCCATGACCAAATGTATGACTAATGTACGTTGTATGGCTTAAACTAGTGATGCTAATGCTATTGGTACAACTGGAACAAATACCTACAAAATTCCCCAGTATTCTTAGCTGTGACACGAAATATGAAATGCATTGGATGGCAAAAGACATGATTCCAAGGAATTTGTCTTACATAAATCATGAGCAAATTAGCATTGCCTAGCCCCAAAAATGCAAATTTCAGATACAATGATTGTTCCTAGAAACTATGGTAAACTGTTAATGGCAATATAAGAGCCATGCAAAAGTACTTAATGAGACATATACCATGTGTTCTGTCCTACACAGTCCAAGCCCTTCAGCACCATTTTTCCTTGCCTTCAGAGCATCCTCAGGTGTATCAGCATTTGCCATGACCTGTATTAGCCATATTACTCCATGTAACAGTACTATTGAGGGTTCTAAGCAAAATCATAAGAACTCTAAAATTGGAGAAACAACATAACCTTAAGGATCCGTATATCATCAACCCAAGACATGAAAGTTTCTAAATCACCACTAAGAGCTGGAGGCGAAAGAGCTTCTTTTCCTAAGATCACTTCACCAGTTGTTCCATTCAGTGAAATCCAGTCTCCCTCCTTTATCAATCTATCTCCAACCATAAGAACCTAGAAAACGAGTATGTTGTTATTTATGGTGTTAGTCATAGGCAAATCTGGAAATTAATAATTAACAAGGAATATAATAACAATAGCAATAAAAAAGGGATACCTTCTCAGTAGTGTTAACTCGGATTTCAGAGCATCCAGAAACACAACATTTTCCCCAACCACGAGCCACAACAGCGGCATGGGATGTCATGCCACCCCTTGCTGTTAAGATTCCAGCAGCTGCATGCATTCCCCCTACATCTTCCGGGCTAGTTTCAGCTCTTACCTTAAACATAAGCCACATATAAGTGAAAAATGGAGCAAAAAACCAGCTTTTTGTGCAAATTCTAGGAACTTAATGAACAAGATGTAACTCTCTCAAACAAATCTCGAAATTCATGAAAGTAGCAAACATTGTGCTCTTGCACATAGTTATCAGGAAAGCTTCTCAGATGATTCATGTGAGGAAGCCTGATGGACGTAGCTATGCTGTTTCTCCACATATAAATAACTTACATAAAAAATTGATAAGCTTGATAAAATAAAAAGAAAACGGGTTACCAAAATGACGTCTTTTCCTTCAGCATGCCACGCTTCAGCATCTTCGGCAGTGAAAACAACTTGTCCAACAGCAGCTCCAGGGGATGCAGGCAAGCCAGTGGCAATAACCCGGTCTTTGTAAGCAGTAGGATCCTTGAGCTGCCGAGACAAGAAAAGGTAAGTTAACATATCATGATTATAAATCTTTGACGTGTGAAATAGCCATTGAGATCAGCCAAATCCAAGTCTTGAAAACTTACCTGTGGGTGAAGAAGTTGGTCAAGATGCTGCGGTTCAACCCTCTTGATTGCTGCACGAGTGTCAATTAGCCCTTCTTTAACCATGTCTACTGCGATTTTCACAGCGGCTTTGCCTGTTCTCTTTCCAACTCGACATTGCAACATCCAGAGCTTGCTTTCTTGTACAGTGAACTCAATGTCCTGTCAACACAGTACTCTGACAAGATTATCACTGTAACTGATCTAGTCCTGATTATTTTCCTCCTTTCAAAATATGTCTGTGTTTTGATGCAGGAGGGAAAAGGGAAACTTGAAGATCAATTACCATCATGTCCTTGTAATGCCTCTCAAGGATTTCACAGTTCTCTTCAAGCTCCTTATATGCTTCAGGCATGCAATTTTTCAATGCGTCCAAATCTTCTGGCGTTCTAATACCAGCGACCACATCTTCTCCCTGTATGAAATTGCATCTTTACATTGTTATGCCAAGCTGCTAGACCTGACATACAGGTTGTTCAGGTCTGCTCAGACTAGAACACAATAAGGAATATTTGGGTCAAATCGAGCATGGGTTTGTCATGAAAATGCATTTCCATATTCTTCAGGTAGGTGTTGGGCCTATCTGGGTTCTGGTCAAAATCAGGAGGTTTGCTTTGGGTCATTTGGGGGTTCTGGGTAACTGAACACAATTGTGTTTGAATATGTGCTGCAGCACTGAAAGTAGGAAGTTGGCTCTTCAAGGAATGTCAAATGACATGAGGTTCCGAAACGATCATAGTCAACATTTTTACCTGGGCATTAATCAAGAACTCCCCATACAACTTCTTTTCACCAGTGCTCGGGTTCCTAGTAAAAAGGACGCCTGTCCCAGAACTGTTTCCCATGTTCCCAAACACCATACACTGGACATTGACGGCAGTTCCTTTAAGTCCAGTTATATTATTGATGCTTCGATACTTAACAGCTCTTGGACTATCCCAGGAGTCAAAAACAGCTTGAATGGCCAATTGAAGCTGGCTTTTCGGATCTGAAAAATTGAATAGAATTACAAGAAAGCTCAATGATCTTATCTACACAGCAATTAATTTGAATCAAGAAAGGAAGGGGGAGAAAATATATGCGATACCAGATGGAAACTTTGTTCCCTTGACTTCAACATAGACATTCTTATACTCTTCTACAAGATCCTTGAGATCAGATGCCGTTAGATCAATGTCAAGCTTAGCCCCTTTCTGTTGCTTTAATTTTTCCAACTTCTCCTCGAATGCAGAGTGTGGAATACCCATGACCTTCAACAATGACACTCTTTGAGCAACCTGCTCTACATAAATCTAGGAGAAGAATGCCTGTTCCCACCAGCTTAATAGGTTTCAAAGCACACAATAAAGTATCTATGCATAAAATGTGACAACTGACAAGTTATACAATAATAACAGTCAACCAGTACGAATCCTACCAACTTGACATTTGGTAAGGTCACAATGTATGCAATCTTACACATGACACAAGCTTTGAATACAATATGATGATGGGTTATGATAAAAATAAAAACTCACCACATCACCAAACATGTCTAGAAAACGTCTGTATGAATCAAAAGCAAAACGCTCTCCACTTTTGGCAGCCAGGCCCATGACAACCTCATCATTGAGTCCAAGGTTAAGTACAGTATCCATCATTCCTGGCATAGAAATCTGTACTCATATCGTTCTATGTTAGATTATTGATCTATACAAACTTTGTTAGTTTTGTACTAAATAGAATAAAATTTCAAGAAAGGTATTTTGCTTCTTACAGCAGCACCAGAGCGAACAGAAAGCAGTAATGGATTAGAAGGGTCACCAAGGCGCGCCCCCATATCATCCTCTATGACTTTCAAGCCTTCCAGTACTTCCTCCCACAAGCCATCTGGAAGCTTCTTGCCCATCTCCTGATACTCTTGGCATGCTTCTGTCGATATGGTCAAGCCAGGGGGCACAGACAGGCCTATGCTTGCCATCTCTGCTAGGTTTGCTCCTTTACCTCCCAACTGTGCACCTCATTGTAAACATATTTCCTCAATACATACCATAGTGTATCAGATATATACCATAATGTCATGCTATAATGACCAACTAATATGGAGACAAAACTAAACAGAACAATTCATTCTTAGGATCATGTTGATGCAGCAAACAATTCCAAGTAATTCTTATAAATACTTACAGCAGCATCATGTCACTCGGTGTGTTCATTTAAGCTCAGGCATCCATGTCATGAGCACATATTGTGATATTAACACTTAACACTTAATCTGGCAAGCAAAATTTTCAGAAAATGACTACCCCATGTCGTACACTTCCACTGCAGTCTAACTAACAAGTTAACTCTTCAGTTCACCCAAGTGATTGGGTAAAGATTCAACTGCAACATAGATCAGGACTCTTGTACTTCAATTACAAATTATGACATAGTTTTGGGTCGACTTTCCAAGGTAGTCCTAAAGACACAAGCCTTCCTTTTTCTTTTTTATGGTTCCTGAAACCACCCTATTTTCACAGGTACCCCACCCAAAAAAATGTTGTTCAACCTCGTGTCTCAAGTCTACAGTCCCGAGACCCATATGAATGTTATACTTCAAACAATAGCAAAAGCATGCAATTGTTTTGAAACTTAATGAGTCCAGCACTTTAATTTGTTCACTTTTTGAAAAACTCAAAATCATGCCTTTTAATTTGGCAATATTTTCAACTTGAATTATAGCATAATAAAGCAAAAGTGTCTTACTAAACAATCTAGATATTGATAGTAAAAGTAAGCAGTCAATGGTTTCTAAACCTAAAATCCAACTCAAATAGCTTCTCAGCAATTAAAACCTAAGGCCACCATATCAAAGCACCCAACCTAAGTGGGAATCCCTCGTATGGATTTCCATTTAGATTTTGGGGTAATCTAGCAGTTGGACACATTCCCATGTAAATTCCTTGAAGACTATAAAGTCAACATTATGCACAATATGGAAATCTATGTATGTATGCATGCAAGTCCAAAATTAGCTTACCAAGTCCTTCATGTTCTTGTTTCCTTCAGTTCTTCCCTTCCCAAAGGCATAGACTCTCTGTGACATATTCATTAATTCATTTGATAATTAGTTGGCGAAAAGCCGAGGAAAGGGGTTATACAACCACTGATTAGATAACCTGCCAATCACTCAGTAAGCAAAGTTCTGCCTCCAGACACTCTAAACTAGCCGGGGAGGGACTCTGTATTATGTGCCTCAAAACACTGAAACAACAATTCTGAAGATGTAGAGGACTCTCTAATCAATGTATACAATGATCATTTCTTAGTTGCCAATATCTCTAAGACCAAGCAGTTCTCCAAAAAGTAAAAGAACCAACACAAGTTGGTTCAAGTGTGTTCAAGAACCATCTCAACCAATACTAAACTCATGGTTGAAGGCTCAAAAATATATTCATACTCTAATGCACCTCCTAATATGAATGCCTTTTGGAATTGAGAGGGTGGATAGCGTAAAAGCTCATCCTTAACTTGTGCACTAATTCAATTTGGAAGCTGTTGAAATTCAAACCTGAGACATATCACTCAGAAAGATTATGCTTTGTTATCATATTCAAAAATTATATTGATCAAAAGCTTAAGCTGGCAATTAAAAACCTCAAAATAGATTTATATTCTAATCAAATGACTTGATACTTAATCTCATAAATAAGACTTTATATTCAAGCGTGTGAATGAAAAAAATATATAATGAGAGAGCTTTATCACTTATCGACTCCTACGAGGGGGATCTGAACCCCCCAAAAAACAAGAAAAGTTGAAAAGAGCAAACACAATTAAAAAATTGAGTAGGTACCTTCTTGGAAGGTGGGGTTTCGGCAGCGGCTGGAGCCATGTTTGCCTTTGCAGCCTTGGATCCCAAACTGGAAACTAACCTTCAGTGTCTGCACTGCACTTCCTGCGCAACTGAAATTGGAATCACACAATATCCGAGCATTTAAAACCATGGTTTTTTTGGTTTTTTAGATACTGATGAAGCTGCCAGGAGTCATTCCGAACCACGTCTGATGTCATCTTCATTGCTGACGTGGAAGCTTCTCAAGGACCTCTCCGCACTACGTGGCGAAGATGACAGGGATATTTTGCACCATGTATAAGACGTTTCATTGTTTTATTCAGCTACAATTTAATTTTCCTTTTTGAAATAATATGTAAATGGGTGTTGGAAAAGCCTTGATCCATCATCTCCTCTTTATCACTTATTCACTGTAGACCCCCCAAATTACAAACTGGCAGCCATCAGTATAATCAATCAGTGCATGCAAACCACTATGAACCGCTAAATTTCAAGCTGTATCCATTAGTTATCCATCATTTCATCAATTTGATTCATCAAATTATGCAACTCAGTGCAGTCCACTAAATTTAAAATTGGTATCCTCAATGTTATCCATAACTTCATGCAAATGGCTATAGTGACATACTACAAATTAGTACCTTCCGGAGCCAAGGAGTGAAAAAAAAAAAAAAAAAAAACCCATGCTTATATAGGGATAAGATTCAACTTCTACAGCCAATAAGAGATTAACAATACCAAATGGTGATTATGTGATTTTATCTTTATCGGGTATATTTATCCCCTTAAATGTCATTTCTATACTTCGGATGAGATTCCACAGATAGATTCTAGCATCATTGACAGAATAAGTGGTTAGAATAGCACACAGGATTGCGCTTAGCGCTATAAGATATGGGCAATGTTGTTTTCAACTTATTTTGACTAACTGCGAACTATTTGTTAGGAACAAATGGCTAGAATAGTATTTGAACTGAATTTATATGAACTTATTCTAAACTTTTTATTAAATTTATTCTAAACTTGTTTTCCACTTATTTTGAGCTATTTGTCAATTTGGCAAGAGAAAGAAAAGAATGAGGAAAAAGGCAGCAGTTCTTTTCTTTAAGTTACACGGCTATAGCATGGCTTGATTAAATACATGACATCAATATAGTATTCTAACCCTAATGGTAAGTTGGGTAGCAAGCTAAGAATATAATACAAGATATGATTACAAAATATATCAAAAATATATCACAAAGACTGTATCTAATTTCTTTCCATATCACTCCCTCTCAAGTTCGAACATGGGGGTTGACAGTGCCCAACTTGGACCGCAAGTATGGAAATTGTTGCCCACCAAGTGCTTTGGTAAATAATCTACCAGCTGATGCTTGGAGGGAAGATATCATCTGATCAATTCACCAGATAAAATATGTTCGCGAACAAAGTGGTCGTCTATTTCTATATGTTTTGTCCTTTCATGGAAGACTGGGTTCTTAGCAATGTGTAATGCTACCTGATTATCGCAAAATAATGTCATACGAAGCTTAACGAACACACGTAGAGATGCCAAGAATGAACGAATCCAAATGTGCTCACTGGTTGTTGCTGCCATGGCTTAATATTAAGCTTCTACTGAGGACCTGGAAACTGGAGTCAATTTCTCCATCTTCCATGAAATAGGAGACCCACCAAAAGTGATAAAATACCCAGTCAAAGAGCGTCTAGTAATGGGACATGCTCCCCATTCTGAATCACAATATGCTAAGACTTGCATATTTGAATCACGCTTCATAAGCAACCTTGTCCAGGATCAGCTTTAAAATATCATAGAACTCGTTGAGTCGTTGCCATATGTTCTTCCTTGGGATTCTGCGTAAATTGGGATAAAATATGCACAGAATATCTTAGTTCAGGACGAGTAATAGTCAAGTATATTAAGCGCCCCACTAGCCTTCTGTACTGAGTAGCATGATCCAAGTGTTTGCCCATACAAGGGCTAACTTGTGATTGGTCTCCATAGGAAAATCTGCAGGCTTAGCACCTAACAATCCACTCGTCAACAATCTCCAAAGCATACTTACGTTGAGATAAAAATTATCTCATGTGGACTACGAGCCACCTCAATACCTGGGAAATATTTGAGAGGCTTAATACGAAAACAGTTATGTAAGTATGCTTTGAAAGCTAAACATGCATCACTATTATTTCCTATGAGAACCAAATCATCACCATAGACTAATAATGCTATGAATATCCTATTCTTACGATAGGTAAATAGGGAATAGTCTGCATATGAGTGAGTAAAGCCATATTCGAGAAGATTAGAAGAGAGTTTACCAAACAATTGCCTAGCAGCTTGTTTCAACCCGTGTAAAGATTTCTGAAGTTTGCATACTTTGTTGGCTTACAAAGACTTTAATTAATCCAGGAGGCAAGGCCATGTAAACTTCTTCTAGATCACCATGCAAGAACGCGCTATGAACATCCATTTGATGAAGCTCCCATCCCCTGGCAGCAGCAATAGCTAGAAAACATCTAACACTGGTCATGTTGGTGAGAGGTGCAAAAGTTTATGTAGATCGAATCATTCCACTTGTTTGTTGGCTTTGATCACCAAGCGAGCTTTGTATCTTTCTATGCGTCCATCAGCGGTGTACTTCATCTTATAAACTCATTCACAATTAATGGATTTATGGCCTGGAGGCAAATCTACTGTAGTCCAAGTATTGTTTAGCTCCAAACCGTCAATCTCCTTGGCCATCGCTTCTCTCCAATCGGCATCCCTAACTGCTTCATGATAGAATTTTGGCTCTACAATCTTTGTTACAGCATAAAGAAATATTTATGCGCTTCTAAAAATTATTGTAGGTGACATAATTAGCAGTGGGGTACGGTTTACATGAAGATACATTTTAAAGTGAGAGAGCGTGAGTTGTGGGGTCTTTAACCGCGGTGGTGTAGCAAATATAATCTTGCAAATGACTTGGGGCTCGTCGGGTCCGTTTATCAGGAGGCCCAGCTGTGACCATGCATTGTGCTTCTTCTCTGAATTGAACTGGCCTAGCACGCCTGCTACTGTCTGATTAGTCCAGCATCTACTGTGGAATGGGACTCTTGCTAGCAGATGGGCCAGTACTAGAGTTATCCATATGGCGCGACCCATCCACCACAGACTGCGAGACCCAACAGATTTCGGGCTTGCCAACGTCTCAGTGGCCTCCTCAATAGGTAATGGGGTGTTGCTGGCCCAATCCCATCACCATAGTCTTTACTGTGAGACCTAGCAGAGTTTGGGCTTGCCAGCGTCTAGGTGGCCTCCTCAGTAGGTAATGGGGCTAGATCGTGAGGCTCAATTTGCAAAACCTCATTGTTTAGCCCAAGTCCATCATCAAGCCATACATTTTGAGACAAATGGAATGACCATACTTCATCTTTGTGATCCAATTTAATGGCATAAAATGGGAAAGCATTTTCACAAAAACCAACATCCCGACTCATGTAACACCCTGGGTTTTTATCCCCTTCGTTAAACCGATTCATCTCGTTATAAATTAAACTAATAGCGATGAAGTTTGCCCGAGTGCTGATTTTATTGAAAGGAATATTAGTATTCTCATTCTTATTAGTTTTATTGGCATTAAGGATTATCATCGGGCATTTCATTGAGCAGGTTTGCTGATTATATTAAGGGTTACGGTTTAAGATTTGGAGGTTGGAAAATCGGATTTACGGTACAGTGAAATATGTTTAATTGGGGGTGTTACAGATTTGGTATCAGAGCCAGGTTCTGCGACCATAGGCTGTGAGCTAGGTCTTGCATTGCATATAGTCATCTAATAATGTGCGCGTGATGAGGTGCTACATGTGCTTTTGTATGCAAATGTGTTTTCGGTATGAAAGTCGATGTGTACATTTGTATTGCAATGGTGTTTGAGTCAATTTCTATGAGCATAAGCCTCTGGGTGTGCCTAAATGCTTTAGATGCTTTCATGCTACGTAAATCATGATTATTTCCCTTGACTGCAAGTTCCTTGGGGCAATACCCTATTATGTCACGTACATGTTAGCATCCTTTCCAGTAGTGTTGCGTATATGTCAAGGGAACTAAGCAAGCGCTTTGTATGCGCGCGTGCCAGTGTGAGTGTTAATGACACTTGGATATGGCCTTAACTTGTATTGTTATGTGCATAGGGAGGCATTACTAATCTTCATTTGAATAATAGGCATGGAACGCTACTCACATGATCGGCATAATAGCGTGCTGGCCATATCGACCCTGACATACCTAGAAGGGAGATAAAAGAGAGAATCTGACAGACTTTGGAATTGTTATGCTACATGTATCTCCTCGCTGCTATCTGAGGCAAAGGTGTATGCCTTTTCAACACTGTTTATGCACCAACACCAAGTGTAGAAGCTAGCATGACTCATAGGAAAGGGGTAGAACCTTTCCATCCGTACTAAGCATGCCTTGGCCCTTTATGGTCACCTTACGTGACCAACGCACTGCAACACTTCGACCTTTGTTTATAAGACCATTGATGTCATTATCTTATTCCTATTACTCGGAATTTCGAGGACGAAATTCTTTTAAGGGGGGAAGGCTGTAACACCCTGGGTTTTTATCCCCTTCGTTAAACCGATTCATCTCGTTATAAATTAAACTAATAGCGATGAAGTTTGCCCGAGTGCTGATTTTATTGAAAGGAATATTAGTATTCTCATTCTTATTAGTTTTATTGGCATTAAGGATTATCATCGGGCATTTCATTGAGCAGGTTTGCTGATTATATTAAGGGTTACGGTTTAAGATTTGGAGGTTGGAAAATCGGATTTATGGTACAGTGAAATATGTTTAATTGGGGGTGTTACAACTCACAAATATTTGCCACTCTCCAAATCTTAAACTCGCCATCCTTTCTCACCATGATGGTAGCCAATGAACACATATCTCCGACTACGCTCCCCAAACTTATCCTTAGGTTTCTATTGTTATACACATAACATAGACACCCAAACACCCCTTAAATGCTCATATGAAGGTGTTGCATTAAATAATGTCTCATAGGGAATTTTCCCATCCAATACTGAGGAAGGTGTTCTATTTATCTAGTATGCAGCAGTCCAAAATTCAAGTGGCAAATGAGTTTGAAACCTAAGTGCTCTTGCAACATTAAAAACATGTTGATGTTGTCTTTCAAACCTACCATTCTGTTGGGGTGTGTCTACACAACTTATTTGATATATAATTCCATGATCCCCATAGAACTCTTTCATGGGCCCGGAGATAAACTATAACCTATTATCACTTGTAATGACTTTTACTCTAGCCCCAAATTGAGTTGTGCCCATTACACAAAAATTTCTAACCAATTGTGATGCCTCATTTTTATCATGCATCAGACATGTCCACATATCCCTACGTGCATCATAAAGTATGGTAAGAAAATAACTAGCACCACAGAAAGACTTAACACGATAGCCACCCCAGAGATCACAATAAATAGGATTAAAACACTTTGAGGCTTTATTTCCACTAATAGGAAAAGGAATGCGAGTTTGTAATGCACATGGGCACACATCACAAAACTCATATTTGTGTTTACTAACTGAATCTAACTTAGTATTGCTAGGTACTTTAGAAAGAGTCTAATTTGAATTATGTCCCATCCTTCAATGCGACGCTTCATGAGTAATCACCTTGTTGACTTGAATCTTTGCCTTCGAGCCATCCTTGTAAACAAAGACCCCTCTTCTGGATTCATCCACTTCAATCACGTTCTTCGTAGTAAGGTCCTATACCACACAAAGATTTTTAGTAAATGTTACTATACAACCAATTTCATCCAACAACTGAGCCACTGAAATCAAACTACACTCGAGGCTAGGAGCATATAACGCGTCATACAAAATCAACTTCGGATTGAATTCTACTATTCCTCTCCTAACCACATATGTGACGGACCCATTAGCCAGACTAATGGAAATAGGTTCAATTTACACGACATTATTCAATAATTCAATCTCTCTTATCATATGATATGAGGCATCACTATCAAATAGCTAATTTTTTTTCTTACCTGACAACTTGTCAAAACCCGGCTTTTGAGTGTCAATAAGACTCAATAGTTGTTGTATCTACTCAGGAGTGAGCCCGTGGAAGGGTGTGTGCGCCTAATTGCTCTTGCTGATGTTGCAGAACCCAACTGCTCCCCCTGAATCTGGGCAGCATAGGACACTTCTCGGCTACTTGATATAGCACCCCGCCCACGGCCAGGATTCACGCGTCTGCCTCCTCGGCCTGCTCTGATTTGCTTGCGGGTGTTTCTTCCTCCTCGAGTATTCCAACTGAGTGGATACCTGATTATTTCATAGCACATTGTCTCCACAAGCCCGGTCTTCCCACTGTGGGTGCACACAGGTCGTACTCCTTGACGTTGAATTGTAGGCCACATTGCAGCAAATGCAGTTGGCGTATCTTGCTCGGAGTCTTGGTTAATCATCATCCTCTTATGATTCTCCTTATGTTGAACCATGTTAGAAATCTCATCTAGTGTAGGCACTAGTTCCAAAGCCAATATTTGACTTCAGATCGTAGAAAAGGAGTCGTCCTCATGACCCATCAGAAATTGGTGCGCCTTGTCATCTTCCAGCATTTTGGCAATCTTCTCGGTTGCTCCACGTGAACAAGTTGGTACCTTAGTGTACTTATCCAGATCGTGCCAAAGACTCATAAGTTGGTTGAAAAAGCGACTATCTCTTGTCCATCTTGCTTGTACGACGCAAATTCAGCTTTCAGTTTATGAATTTCAGGGACATTCGAAACAGAATACCTCTTCTGAATGTTTTCCCAAATCTTGAATGTCGATCAACATATGCGATACTAACATGTAGCTTTGGATCAATCACATTCATGATCCAGGACGTGATCATGGAATTGATCATATCCCACGCATTGATTTTTGTTGTTTGTTTTCCATCCTCATTCTCGAGCCTCGGCAACTTGCCACCAATGAAAGCTAATTTATTTTTAGCTTTAAGTGCAGTTCATATGGCTTACTCCCATAAGTCATAATTTTTCCTGTTAAATCTTACTGTAGTTATTATAGCTCCGGCCAAATCAGAAGGATGAAAAAGATGTGGAGACTAAGTATCAATGATAAAAGGTTTCGTCTTTGGTTTATTGTCTTTGGGTTCATCTTCTTTTCCCATGGCTTTCCGCCTTCAAAATTTCAGGTGTATTAGTGTTGTGAGTTGAATGGATCTGATATCATGCCAATTTAGCAAAAGAAAGAGCAAAGAATAAGCAAGAAGGTAGGATTTCTTCTCATTCAGTTACACGGCTACAACGCAACTCAATTAAACACATGACATCAACATAGAATCCTAACCCTAATGGTAACTTGGCTAGCAAGCTAAGAATATAATACAACATATGATTACAAAATATATCAAAAATATATCGTAAAATCTATATCTTTTCATATCACAATTTCTAAAGATTCACTGTCTTTAATAATTTCATGATGATTATTTCTTTATTGTTGTTTTTATCCGTCCTCATCCTTCTAGTTGTCTTCTTCATCATCACCATCATCATCATTATAATTCATTGTTCATTATAATTAGATGGTTATTACTTTATTGTAGTGGTTATTGTTACATTGTATTGTGGATAGAAATAACAATTAACATGATGGTCGGGTTGTGAGCGAAAACTTGAAATGAGAAGTTGGGAAAAAAATATGCATATTACTTTAAATAACATTTTAACATTAGTCGCACTTTATTAGCCTCACTTAAAAATTTTTAATAATATAAACTGAAAAATGCTTAGGTCACAAATAATAATGATTCTTCAAATAATGCTAAACTTTGACATTTGGCTACTTGATTATTTTCTGAAGTTTAGTTGCTAAATTCTGAATTTATTTGTTGAACTTATTTTCAACTTATGGCATATTCGTTTCGACTTGTTACAAGTACTTATCATTAGCATGCAGCAGCTCTCAGCACAATTCAACAACTTTCAGCATCATTCAGCACAATTCAACACTGTTAAGTATGTATTCAAAATAGTAAAATACTTAGTTATATTTTCTTCAATTATTCAGCATATTTCAGCATGTTTCAGTATATTTCAGTATGATTCAAGATGTCTCAGTATGTTTCACTTTGATTTAGCACATTTCAGTAATAAGCACCAACAAGTACTTCTCATAAGTCGAGAAAAGCATGCCCCTATCGAAAAGTTATTATTGTCAGGAAAAGAAAGAATTAGAAGAAGACAAATATTATCAAATCCACAAAAAAAAAAATTATTTCAAAGTTATTCGTTGACAAACCTACAAAAACAGCATGACCTTTACCCAAAAATAATTTGATAAATGTAAGAATAATTAAGTGAACTCATGTAGTTCACCGATCAAACTAAGAATTATAGGCTGTAATTCCCTAGCCCCATAACACTATGTCAGGCTAATTTAATCAACCAATTAAACTTGGAACTCACAAGGAAGAATTTAATCAAGTCATTGATGACACAAGTAATTGTTTAAATAGAAGGCAAAGATCTCCAACAGTTGTCGAGCCAATATACATCGCTAAATGCAAATGATAGAGATCATGGTTAAGATATGTTTTGCTACCTGTACCCTTGCAAAATGCAAAATTCAAATGTTTCCTATGAAGATAATCACATATCATTTTTAATACAGCAATATTTCATACTGTGTTAATTTGCTACATAATAAAATGAGTTTGCCCAATTTATCAACATATGCTTATATATATATTGACATATACATGGTATCTCTTTGGCTATCTAGGCAGAAGAAAAATTAGACATAACATTTGAAGTTTTGTGACACCTGTTTTTTGACCGCTAGCCGTCGACAATAACAATCCCTTGTGTTAACGTCTTACGGTTTATACGCTGTAAATATAAAGGAATGACTATAATTTGCACGAAGTAACATCAAAACTATTTAGACTTTTATTGCAGTATGATTGATTATTATGTAATGTATAGAGGTCAAGTATTCATGTATAACTAAAACCTTGCGGATGAATGATTGACCTTAGATCATGTTTTGGTAGACTAGTTGGTAACCCATCTTATGTCATGTTCTTTTCGACTTATCATAAGTATTTATCACCAACATTCAATACCATTCAGCATTATTCAGCACAATTCAATACCATTCAGCATAATTCAACACTATTAAGTACTTATTTAGAAATATCTAGTTATATTTTCTTCATCAAAGATGGAAACGGTAAGGTGCTATCTGAGGATGTAGAAATCAAGAAGAGATGGTAAATGTTCTTTTTCAAACTCCTCAATGGTGATGTAACGGAAGATTTCTATAGTACGGAAAAACAGAGTAGTGAGAGGCATCTTGAGCCTCGATTGTGTGCATCTATCAGTAAAGACGAGATCAAAGAGGCCCTAAAGAAGATGACCAAGGGGAAGGTAGAGGGATCAGACTAGATACCTGTGAAAGTGTGAAAGTGTTTGGATGAAGAGGGATTAGAGTGGCCAACAAAACTTTTCAATATTATTTTTATGACCGCTAAGATGCTCAGAGAGTGGAGGTTTAGTACAATCATTCCATTATACAAGAACAAAGGCGATATTCAGGATTATAATAATTATAGGGGTATAAAATTACTCAATCACACTATGAAGTTATGGGAAAGGGTGATTGAGAGGAGGTTGAGGAAAGATATTTCGATACCAGAGAACCAATTTGATTTTATACCTGGCAGGTCGACCATAGAGGCAATTTACCTCCTTAGAAGGTTCATGAGATTGTACATAGATAGAAAGGCAGATCTTCATATGGTGTTCATTGACCTGAAAAAAGCATATGATAAAGTCCCACGTGAAATGTTATGGAGATGCTTGAAATAAAAAAGAGTGTCACCTATATATATTTGAGTTATTAAGGATATGGACGAGGGAGGTATGATGAGGGTTAGGACGACAGGAAGGGCTACCAGTAACTTCTACGGTGGTATGGACCTACATCAAAGTTCCACTTTAAACCCTTTTCTTTTCACTCTAGTTATGGATGAACTCATAAAAGGGATTCAAGATGAGTTATCATAATATTTGTTAATCATAGATGACATTGTTCTCATTGATGAGATGAGAGAGGGAGTTAATGACAAGTTGGAGAGCGATAGAGACATACACTGGAGTCTAGAGGTTTTAGAGTAAGTAGATCGAAAACTGAATATCTTCATTTTTATTTTAGTGGAAGGGAAGATGTGGGGAGAAAAGTCACCATTGATGGGACGTCGATACCAAAAGTCAAGAAGTTTAAATATCTAGGCTCGATCGTTTAGCAGAATGGGAATAGTGACGAAGATATTAACTAGCGAATAAAAGTAGGTTGGCAAAAATAGAAGTATGCTTCAGGTGTGCTGTGTGATAAAAGGATGCTTATGAGATTAAAAGGCAAAGTTTATCGTATGGTAGTTAAACTTACCATACTGTATGGATCGGAATATTAGCCTATAAAAAAAACACATGTTCAAAAGTTGATGTTAGCAAAGATGAGGATGATTAGGTGGATGTATGGTTATACGAGAATGGATAGAATTAGAAATATAGTAATTAGAGACTTAGTTAAAGTGGCTCCCATCAAAGATAAAATGACAGAAACAAGACTCAGATGATTTGGCCTTGTGAAAAGAAAAGGTGTGGATGCTCCAGTGAGGAGATGGGAGAGGTTTAACATTCTCGAAGGTAACAGAGGGAGGGGACGACCAAAGAAGAGTTTGGAGGAGGTGATTAGAGAGGAGTTGAAAGTTATAGGATTGACGGAGGACATCGTTCAAAATAGGAGACTATGACGGGATAGGATTAGGATCCTAGATCACAGAGAGTTGACCACTTGATTTGGTTGTGGTTTGCCACGTGTAATAGGACACGGTTGGTTGTGGTTTTTTTGTATGTTGTGTTTATATGCATATAGTACATACATCTAAGAAGAGACACTATTTGTCTACCTCTGTTTGTTAAGATACAGTACATTTCTCTACTATGTTGTACTTATATTTACTTAGTTACGACTACGTGATTTATTAGTACTTTTTAGTTTGTTCCCTGCTATGTATCCTTGATTTTTCTCAGTTAATGTTTTTACAAAATCCTTCTTCTATAAAATATTTTCATAAAATCCGGTTTTGTGGGTCTCTTAGATTCAGCCTCTCTACGGGCAGGAATGCTAGTAGAGATACGGTTGCCTACATCTGGATCTTCTCAGACCCCGCGAAAGCAGGACCTACGCTAGGAGGTGTTGTTGTTGTAGTAGTAATATTTGCTTCATCCATTCAATATGTTTTAGCATGTTTCAGTATGATTCAACAATAAGCACCAATAAAGTATTTTTCATAAGTCGAAAAGAACATGTTCTTAACTTTTCCTATAGGCCTTGCCCCCACAGGCGGCGATGATGCTCCTATCCCCTAATTATTCCGCTGCGCTAGCCACGAAAACCTTAACCCTATGACCATTATACCAGGTTAATTTAATCAACCAATTAGTGCCTAGGACATTAGGGTGTTAGAGGGCTGTGTTCAGTAATAGTATTTGGAATAGTGTTTATGTTTTAATCAAGGTAAAACACTAATCAGTCAATTTTTAATTTGCAATAACTTAGTGTTAGGACGAGCATTTCAAATAATGGCTAGCATTTCAAAACAACATTTCTATAAAGATGAGGAGCTTAGGGTAATCAAGCTCACCAAATAGAAAAATTCAACAATGGATAATGATGCCCTATTCGGATAATCAACTGATACTTACATTCATATTATTTTTTATAAAGTGCTTTTATTTGATAGAATATTTTTTACAAGATTTTGACAATATGTTGTGGGGGAAAAAATTATACAACTAAGTCTAAGAATAAGTCAAGGGGGGGAATGAAAAGCTCGGACATAAATAATCCAAGTATTAGAGTTATTTGATGAAATATAAAGCCTTTTCAACATGATTTGTAGAGGAAATATTTTCTTTTCTGATAAACTACCACCATCTTTTGTGGATTTTAACACACTGAGAATTTGATGTAAATGGTGGTTCTGAGCACATGGAATAAAATTCGAATCAATTACTTGAAATTTCAACAACTAAGTCCAAAATTACACTTGAATTTAATAAAATAAAATTATATATATTCTAATATGTGTCAAAAACATATCAAACTATTTTTAAAAATTTAACAGGAGCAAGTTACTCACTCTAACACCGCTTACGTGTTGAAAACCACTATCTACAATAATTCATTGTGAGTCCAAGTCTTCAAAATTTGATGATAGTTTGTCAAAAAAAACTACCCTTAAAAGTTATACTGCTCACATTCAAGGAAAAAGATTAGTTTATTTGTGTCCAATGTCCCAATCACAAATTTTTTGCATCTAATTTTTATTCCCAACAAAAAAGAAAGTAGAAAACCAATTGCTGAGCAGCGGAGAAGGGATCACGCACATGCCAAAGGACCTTTTTTTCCATTAATAAATTAATATTTATAGTTGCTTTTTAACTCTTACCAACTCTTATCAATTTCAATCAATTATCTCAAAAAAATTCAAACTTTACCCATTTTTACTGACTCTTATCAACCTTTTATGACCTTTACAAATCCTCACCATTTTTTCCCTTTTGTTTTTACCCCTAAAAGATTTTTCAAACCGTACAATTTCTTCCAATCTTTACCAATATTTTCAGAAAAAATATTAATTTTTTAACTGTTATGAATTCTTATTAATTTTTATCAATTTTATTAATTCACCAGTCTATATTTACGAATGAAAAGAATATGCCCTGAGCCTATGAAATCACGACTGAAGACTGAACAGAGACCCAAAAGGCAGTTGATCAAATTCCTTACCAATGAAGCCAGTGGTAGATCTAGGGTTTTGAATCAGAGGTGTCCATTTATGAACATTCATTACCATATATCCTATGAAATAAAGTTTAAAAAATCCATGAAACATTACAGTAATCCACTATTATAATTGTCCTTTACGGTTTTTCATTTTTTGGAAACTATGCATGATACCATCATTATGAATTAAGTGAAATACATCTTTTTTTATGTAGCAAACCAAGCTTGCCGATATGCAGATCAATTTGCTTCCCGATATCACAATTGGATCATACATAGTTGTGTATAATTCATCAGAAACTTATGAAACTAAGGTTACAGATCCCTCATGGCTAATAGCAAATTCAAGGCTCTAATGCTTTATAAGTGACACATCTAGCCATCGAACACTCCACAGATAAGATATAAACTTTGCCAAATCTTCGAGCAACACATTTCACATAAAACCCCAAATAGAACATAGCTAAACATTAACGTTCCACTCCAAGCCTTTGCCCATCTCCATTATCAAATAACTTATCACAGAACAATTCAAAACCAAAAATTTTTATAAAAATAAGCTAATACCCACATAAAGATTACAAAAATCCAACAAAACCCACATCCCAAACCCATCAAAAACAACTCAATCAAAATTTAACACTGCAACAAGGGAGAAAATTCCAATAAAACAATCCTAGAACTTATTGAAAAAGACTTGATTGTTGCAATGTGTTAAAATCTCAACCTCTTCTTCTTTGATAATAATACAATCATTGAAATCAACCAAAGTGGAAGCGTTGGCCTTCACCTTGTGCTCTTCCCTGACAATCCTATCTTAGCACCATCCAGCAATTGAAACTCCTCTAATTGTCGATCTTCACCCTCCTTTGGTAGAGTTCTCAAAGACATTAAAGAAAAGGGAAGTTTCAGAAGAACATATGGTGGGTTTGAGAGATTATTAAGAGTAAGGGAAGTGGGCAAAGTACTTTGTTATTTGTAGCTTTTGTTCAAGTTCAAACAGAAGCCATAACCTGAGTGGCTGACTCGGCAATGGGAAGTGGTAGCGTTGACATGTTGCTAGCGGCTCTGTGGCATTTTCGATGGCCAGTGGGGGCTTCAGGCGACTTGAATCTGGGTTGACACTGTCGCCATCGAGTGGAGGAGTCAGACAGAGTGAAAGCCAAGAGGGAGAGACAATGAGATGTTGAAGACACGAAGAATCATAGCGCTAGACTCCAAGACTGAAGCAAATAAGAGTCTGCTTTCAATTTTTTATTTTTGTTAATGATAGGTGTTGCTGAATATTATTTGGACCGGTCCAATTACAAACTTCAAGCAGATCACCATTCAAGGGTTAAAGAGTTTTTGGGCCACTTTTAGGGGTATCCATAATAAATATACATTCAGCCCTCAACTTATCTCATTAGACATTTTTTTGGGTTAGCGGTGTCCATGGATTCGCCCCTAAACGAAGCAGCATGTGCAATGTTGAGTCAAATTCCTGGCTCGTTAGTGGGGGCTTACTACCTCCACATCAGCTTTTGAGGTTTCTTTTTTGGCTCACAAGCATTTTTCTCTTGAATGCAAGGTTCATTATTTTGACTCACCAAATAAAATAATACCCTTGAATTCTATCACACCACACACTTTATTTTATTTTATTTTTGATATAGTTGTATTGTTTAAGTTAATAACAAAATTCTATCTTCAAAAAATAATTTATGGTTATTTAAGTTAATAAAAATATTTTGTCTATCTTCAAAAAAATGATAAACAAATAAAATTATTTTATTAAATTTATAAAAAAAACTTAAAAATACATATATTGATTTTTAATAGTATTAATCCACCAACGTGGTGCATGTATACTCATTTTTTAGGGTGCAGTTACGTTATAGTGGTTGTCACCATATGACAACCACTACAATTAAAACAATCTAGAGCGTTCACGTGTCTTTAATTGATCGTAACCGTTGATTTTATTTTTGTTATTATATAGTTAAAAATGTATTATTAAATCATAAAATATATGTAAATATTGATAAAAATAATTTTTATATGACATTGTTTTATTGCTTTCCAATTACATTAGGAATACAAACTTAATTTTGAAAAAGAAAAAAAATTTTGCAAGTTATTTTCCGACGACATCCATACCTAACAGCTCCAATCTCTCTCCCAAACGTTGAGAGAGGAGGAGACATTGACATAACCGTCCCAATGCGAGAGAGAGAAAGAGATGCTGACATAACAATCGAGCACCGCGGCAAGCTTCTCGTCCAGACAACAACAACCCCGTTGCTGGAAACCAGAGGAAGAAGGAGATTGGGAGTAGGGATGGGCATGGGGCAGGTTCGGGGCGAGTTGAGCTATACCCGCACCCATACCCATTTTCAAAAGTCATACCCATATCCATACCCATACCCATACCCATACCCATACGCATCGAGTTTTTCGAGTTTACGGGTTTTATTTGGGTATATATAGGGTACGTAAAGTGTCACCCATATGCAACCCATTTTTGCATAAATGGTATATTTTATTAGCAATTTTAAGCGACGCTACTAAAATTTAGGTCGAATAAACTCACGGAAGTTAAAAATGTAAAAAAATTTAATTTTTCATTTCTACATAAATAAACACTCTACACTTAGAGTTTCATGCCAAACATTTATTTTTGAATTTTACCGTATTTTGGTCGCCTTTTATTAGCAAATTGGGTACATAATTGGGTATGAGTTTTAAGAATTCATACCCATACCTATACCCATTTTCAAATGCAATACCCATATCCGCCCCATACCCATTTTTTTATAAGTTTTTGTACTCAAACCCGTTATAAATGGGACAGATTCAGGATGGATTTTTCGAATTCGGGTGTAACTCTCATCCCTAATTGGGAGTCGCCGGAAATCAAAGGAAGAAGGAGTCGTCGGAAACCAAAGCAAGAGAGAGATTGGAGTCAGTAGTTATGATTGTCGCCTGAAAACAACCCACAAAAATCTTTTTTTTTAAAAATTTAGCTTGCATTTCTAATGTAACTGGAGAGCAGTCAAATAATATCATATAAAAATTATTTTTCAATAGTTACATATATTTTGTGATTTTATAATACATTTTTTAATAAAAAATAAAATTAACCGGTAAGATTAATTAAAGACAATTGAATGCTCAAGATTGTTTTAATTATGATGTATAACTTTTTGCCATTTTTTAAGCCAAAAAAAAAAATTGAAGCCAGCTCAAATTCATCGGAGGCAGCTCAAAAGGATAACATGGACTCAACACAACTGTCTGAAGCATCGACCTAATTTTTTTAAAACAAAAACAAAAACAAAAACAGCCCAGGTAACGGTCAATTAAAAAACTGATCAATACAACAAAATGACGTCGTTTTGGTGTGAATGTCGCAAAGAAAAACAGAGGAGTAAGCCGCTCACTGCTCGACGAGCCGCAAGGGGACAGCTGTTCTCCTCCGAACTCGCACAAGTTCTCCCATTTTCGGCTCTCGCTCCGCGTGCTGCACATGTTGGAATTTTCTCCACTCACAGTGCTGCTCCAATTATCGTCCTCCTCGCATTCGCCTTCTCTTTCATCAAAATTTATTTAATTTCCTCTATGGATTGAGTTGCTCTACCTGTAACGCGAGTGGGATGAAGTATAATAGTTAAGGAAGCATATCAGATTTAGTGAGCCTATTATTTGACTAGAAAAGTACCATAGGATCAGCAAGTTTGAACTCACAATTTCAAAATCACATACATAAAAATTCTTAAAAAAAAAAATTCAGTACAGGAATGTCTGAATATAGAGTTGTTCTTTCCTTCTTAAACTTCATGCACTGGAGAGGATAGGCAGAAGTTTTACGATGAAACCTTGAAAAGGGAAGGGGGGGCGTAGCAGTGGCGTAGCCAGCGTGGGGTCAGTGGGGTCAGCCGACACCCCTCTCAAAAAAAAAAAAATATACATCTGAGAATTTAAGGGAAAAAAAATAGAAGTTGACTATATATATCAAATGTGTTGAAAAGACACATGAAACCTCCCTTGCTTCAATGGTTCAAGCGCCTGATTTGTGAGTTGGCTTGTCTCTGAGGTCGCGGGTTCGAGTCCTTTATCCATCCCTTTTTCCATTTGATTTTTTTCATTTTTCTTTTAAGCCTCCGATACTCTTCCTCTGTTTGTTTGACAATTCGAGTCCCCAACTCTCTCTTCCGACACCCCTATTTGAAATTTCTGGCTTCGCCATCGTAGTCACAAAAGATGAAAACAAAATTAACTCTGCCTGCACGTGTGAACTCAGCAAACAGAGGGTCAGTCAACTGATGATTTAGCCCTGTCAGAACAAATCACAATAACAGTCCAAGCTTGATCTAATCCATGACTTGTCAAAACTAGGTCCCAGTCATAAGACAGAAATCCATACCAAAGCCAACTCGGCTTGGATCATGAATCATAACAAGCTAAAGTGAAGCTTGAGATCTAAGTCATTAAGAGACGGAGACTATAACACAGACACTATACTGAACTCACAAAACAGAGCTTCCACAAGAGTTGGCAGACATGAACTTGACAATGCCACAGTTCCTTCAGCAGTTAAGAGTGAACCAACAAAAAACAACAAAGGAAACCAAATTCTTGAGATTCAGCATGGTAACATCAATGTGGTAAAGGGCTGAAATGATTACCGCAATCTCAAGGCCAAAAGACTGTACAAGAAACAATATAAAAGGAAGAAAGGAATATGAAAGATTGAGATTTGCTGCCTTATAAGCCCATCCAGTTAGATGGGCCTTACAATGTCGACAACCATTCCATTTGATTTTATATAACTTGAGCCTGAATCAACTGAGCCATGCAAAAAAGTCCATAAGGTTCCCATCCAAAACCAATAGGCAATATGTGCAGTAACTCACAAGCTTATCCCCACACTCAAGGCCACTAATTTGTAGGTCACATGTCTATTCATAATTGATGATCCTTCAAAACCAGTAGCATAAACTAGATTTCTATATGTAGGTCATGGATTGGATCAGAAACAACAAATAACCTGGCCCCTTATTTTACACATTCCATTTACTTATATAGATGAACCCAAATAAAATAAGCACCACTCTAATCATGTTCCTCAATAGGAGCATTAAATTCTTGATAAGCCATTAAGTATGATCTTCAGAGCGGGGAATATTCCACCAAGCTGCAGCAATCTCACCACTAATAAACCCCAATGCAAACACAAAACAACACTAAAAGGGGGGTAATTATGCCATTTCTTGAGCATTCTCATGCACTACTAACAAAAACATGTCATCAACCAGGTCCCCATCACACATCCACTTCAATCATATTCCACAACTAAACTACAAATGAACCACATTATTAAACAAATACTCCTCTAGAGAGTATAATTAATTACCTTTTTAATGGGCCAAGCAAAATAACTACGACCAGCATTCGGCCAACTTTCCTCAACCCTCAAAGTGCAGACTCCAGCCCCACACCCGCAAGTTGGGAAATTGAACTCAGGCTGAGATTTCCTGATTTCATCTTCCCTCAGCTTATCACACCATGTGAAGTACCCGCAATTTTTATCCTTCAAAAAAGCAAAATAAACACAAGATCATCCAGAATCTGATAATCCCAAAGCAAGATCAAATGGACCCAGAAAAACAAAACCCAGAAGAGAAGAGAACTTGCATACATATTTTCCGGGCAACGGTATAGTTTCGGCCATGATTACTGCTGCTGGTGGAGACCCGAATTTCGCATAATCCGCCACCGCAAGGGCATTAGGTGGTGGGGAATTCCGGGTCGGAGGTGGTTAGGGAAGAAGAAGAAGGAAGTTGAAAAATGGGGCTCCGTTTGTGGGTGGTTTGGGGGCAATCCTTGATGAAATGATCCGGTTTATTGCAGCGATAACGGAGATAAGCAAATGTGTCTCTCTTCTTGGGGCTTTGATGGGTAACTCTTGCTGATTGTGGATTATTTTGCTGGGTTTTAGAAGTGAAGTATTACTATCACTTTCAATAGAGCAGAGTGGGGTGCGGAGAGAGGAGCATGAGAATCCACTAGGGATGGCAACGGGGCGGATCGGGGACGGGGGTGCATCCCCCGTCCCCGTCCCCGCTGGGCAGCGCCATCCCCGTCCCCGCCCCATTCCCCGCTGCAGGGGAAAAACTTTCCCCGTCCCCGTCCCCGTCGGGGCCCCAATCCCCAACGGGAAATATCCACCGACTTTCCAACCAATTGTAGTCAAAGTTTTAAACTCGGTCGTTCCTTCTCAGAAGGGCCATTACATAACAAAAATCAAATTTCCCAAAACTTCGCCCATCCAAAATGGGGCAAACTTTTCGCAAATTCTAGCCTAGACATAAACAAGGCCCAACTTTGCAAAACAAAAGGATAAATTTGGAGGCATTTATATAGAGTTCTAAGGATGCCAAACAAGTGTTTAAGGGCAATATGGGACTCTTAGTGAATGCAAATATTTGCTAGTGTTCACCTCTCCTATCCCAATCATTTTTGAATAAAACAATTTATTGCAATATAAGCTTCATGAACTTCACCCATCCAAAATGGGGCAAGCTTTTCACAAGTTTCAACCCATAGACAACAAGGCCCAACTTGGTGCAACAAAATGATTTCTTGGAGGCTTTTATATAGGGTTCTTAGGATGCCAAACAAGTGTTCAAGGGCGATGTGGGACTCTTGGTGAATGCAAAGATTTGCTAGCTTTCATCTCTCATGTCCCACATCGTTTCTGAACGAAATAATTTATTGCGATATAAGCATAATCTTGAGAAGTGCTACTGGTGGAGTTGTATGTGCAAGCAATTTGCAAATGTAGGAGTAATTTATAAAAAAAGTTAAAATTTTTCGTTATTTTAATTGGAAACGGGGACGGGGACGGGGACGGGGATTTTTCACCAATCGGATTATTGGAAATGGGGCATATTCGGGGATAAATTCTCGAACGGGGAAACGGGGACGGGGACGGGGCCGATGTATGGCCCCGTCCCCGTCCCCATCCCCGTTGGGGGCGGGGATTTTTCCCCACTTCGGGCCGGGGCCCCGACGGGGACGGGGATTCCCCGCCTAATTGCCATCCCTAAGCAACTGCTAGATGATTCCCCTCATTCTGCTCTAGTTATCCCTTAGATGATTCCCCTCATTCATGCTCATAGTTATCCCTTAGGATGAGTTCGACTTTAAGCCATGAAGAAACCATGCAAATTGATGCTCTTGAAATGGCTGCTCATGAGCTTCCTTTAGAAAGAGGTCCACATGCAGATGACATGCAGTGAAGGGGGCAAAACGACTGATCGAGCTGATGCCTGATGAACCACATTATTGGGTGTCAGCACATTGCATAACAAATCAGCATATAATCAATTATGCTAAAATGCAGTGTTTCAAACTTTTTTCACAAAGTGAAATCGAAATGGGGGGGGGGGGGGGCAATGTCATCCATCCTGATTACGTAGTGGGCGTGCTGGGTCCCGTCCAATGTCTTAAACCATATCTTTAGTAGTGTGCATCTTGTCAGGAGGATGTTATGACGCAATTATCATATGAACAATTTGAGTGTTGGCATTGTATTTGGATCTGATATCCACTTCTATTCCTGGTGATACCGGCGAGCCATATTTATTTTATCTGCTGATGTGTTGCTGTTTTAGTGGAAAACTAGCTTTGATAACCTATGCGACGTATCGAAATTTTATTTTTAGGCTTTGCGTTAGGTTAATTTTGTGTTGAGCCATAAATGATAAGATTTGGTTCAATTTTGATTTTGAGTCATGTCATTTTCGATTTAGGTTATTTGTTCTAATAAACTTTGGTTATAAAGAAAATAATTTTGGCTAAAAATATTTGGAGCAATTCAGTTTAGATCAATTGGAACGTTAGCCTCATTTCAAATTAACTCTATTGGATAATAGTTGGAATAAATTTGGCACGTTCCGTTTAGGTGACACATGCTAACAACCTAAAACCGCAGTATGAAAGTCTACAATTTCACAGCCGAGGAGAGGCCCAAAATGCATTTCGGACCTGTTCATTATGAGAAATAGCACGTTGAATATACTCGTAAGTCATGACCAAGAGCACTGGGTCAAGTTCCTTCCTAATGAAGCTTCAATAACAGTGCTCCTCCAATTATTGTCCTTGTTCATCACTTCCTCTGTCTCCAGATTCTCATGCTCCGCCTCTCTCCACACTCCACTCTGCTCTACTGAAAACGATAGTAATACTTCACTTCTAAAACCCAGAAAAATGATCCACAATCAGCAAGAATTTCCCATCAAAACTCCAAGAGAGAGACAAACCTTTGCTTATGCCTGTTATCGCTGCAGTAAACCTGGTCATTTCATCAAGGACTGCCCCGAAACCGCCCCTAAACGGAGCCCCATTTTTCAAGCTCCTTCTTCTTCCTCAGCCCCAACCGACCCAGAATTCCCCTCCACCCACTGCCGCTGCGGCGCTGGATTGTGCGAAATTCGGGTCGCCGCCAGCCGCGATAATTCTGGCCGAAAATACTACCGTTGCCCTGGCAAATATGTATGCAAAGTCTCTTCTTTTCTGGGGTGTATTTGTTTGGGTCCATTTGATCTTGCTTTGGGATGATCAGATTGTGTTTATTTTGCTTTTTTGAAGGATAAAAATTGTGGGTTCTTTAAATGGTGTGATAAGCTGAGGGAAGATGAAATCAGGAAATCTCAGCCTGAATTCAATTTCCCAATTTGTAGGTGTGGAGCTGGAGTCTGCACTGTTAGGGTTGAGGAAAGTGGGCCAAATGCTGGTCGTAAGTATTTTGCCTGCCCCATTAAAAAGGTAATTAATTGTATACTCCTTAGATTTTGTTTGTTTAACATAACGTGGAATATGATTGAAGTGGATGTGTGATGGTGACGGGTTTATGTCTAGTCTTGGTTAGTGAATGCATGAAATGCTCCAAAAGTGGTATATTCAATTGCCTCTTTTGGTGTTGAATTGGCGTTTATGAGTGCTGGGGTTGCTGCAACTTGTTGGAAATTAATTAGACTTCCTGCTCGCAAGATCATGCTTAATTGCTTATCAGGGCTTTATTGCTGTCATAGAGGAACATGATCTTGTAGAATGAGTTTGACTGGCACATATTTCATCTGAATTCTTGTATGTAAGTAAATAGCATTATGTAACATGAGGAGCAAGGCTACTCGTTGATTTTTATACAATCCCTCACCCACATATAGATATGTAGTTTGTGCTACCCTTTTTTGTTTTCAAGGATTATCAGGTACGAATTGAATCTGCAACCTATAAGCAGATGGCCTTGACTGTGTATATAAACTTGTGAGTTACTCCGTCCATTGTCAATTGATTTTAGGTGGGAACCTCATGGGCTTGTATGCATGGCTCGATGGATTCAGCCAGATTTATATAAAATATAATAGAACGGATGTTGAGACTTGAGAACGCAAGGGCCCATATAAAGCCCTTTGTATGACTGAATTGGCTTATAAGGAAGCAAGTTTCAATCTGCCGTATTCCTTTCTTCTTTCTGTATTGTGGTTTTTTTTTTTTTGGGTACGGTCTTTTGGCCTTGGAGATTGCAATAGTCATTCACCTCTTTGCCACATCGATGCTGTCTTGTTGAATGTCATGAAATGGTTCCTCAAGTTCACGGGCTCACTGAAGTCTGTGATGCTTGAAGTCTGTGATGCTTCCTTAACTATTATACTTCATCCTACTCGTACCACAGGGAGATGGAACTTGCAACTTCAAGCAATGGCTAGATGATTCCCCTCATTCTGCTCTAGTTATCCCCGAGGATGTCACTACTGAACAGAACATTTTACTAGAACAGTTCGACTTAAGCCATGAAGAAGCTATGCAAATTGATGCTCTTGAAATGGCTGCTCATGAGCTTCCTTTAGAAAGAGGTCCACATGCAGGTGAAATGCAGTGAAGGGGGCAAAACGACTGATCGAGCTGATGCCTGATGAACCACTTATTGGGTGTGAGCACATTGTATAACAAATCAGCATATAATCAATTATGCTAAAATGCAGTGTTCCGAACTTTTTTTCGCAAAGTGAGATTGAAATAAGAGGGCTTGCAGTGTCATCCATCCTGATTACCTAGTGGGCATGCTGAGTCCCGTCCAATCCAATGTCTTAAACCGTATCTTTAGTAGTGTGCATCTTGTCAGGAGGATGTTATGACGCAATTATCATATGAAAATGAGTGTTAGCATTGTATTTGGAACTGATATCCACTTCTATTCCTAGTGATACCGGCGAACCATATTTATTTTATCTGCTGACGTGTTGCTGTTTTAGTTGAAAACTAGCTTTGATAACCTGTGCGACGTATCGGAATTTTATTTTTAGGCTTTGACCGTGTTCTTTTTGTAGGTCATTTTAGATTTATCAATTTCAACACACTTCATTCTACTTTAACCCACTTCAATCGACTTTAACCCATTTGAAAAAAAATACCAATTTTAACTCACTTCAACTCATTTCAATCTACCTCAACCTACTTCAACCAACTTCAACCCACTTCTTCATAAATTTAATCATTTGTAAAGTGTTATGTGAGGTTAATTATTTTTGCAAAGTAGTATGATTTGAAAATGGTGAAAATTTATAAGTAACTTGGGGTGTGTAAAAGAGTAAAGCAGGTTGAAGTAGGTTGAGGTGGGTTGAAGTACATTGAAGTGGGTTGAATTTTGTTGATGTGATAAATTAAACTTGGTTAAACTAATGGAAAGAGGTTGAAGTGGGTTGAGGTTGGTATTTTTGAATTGACTAGATACGATTTCATTTTATTGATTATCAAGATGCATCAAGCAGTATTGATTAGATACGATTCCATTTTAATTTTCAAATTATCATCATCATATTTTATTGTCACACGCTTTCCAAATTACATCATATTTTTATTATTTTTCACAACCTAATTTTTCGTATTCTATAAAATTAGGAAAAAGCTAATGTTATATTTTCAACCAACTCCTACATTTAAAAATTAACAACAAATCTATATTGCTGATATATTTTGTAACACTTACGATTATATTATTTTCTTTTGTTACATCTGAATTTTTCGAATACAGGCCTGTTATTATCGTCGGTGAATTGGGCCGGTAAAAGGGTGAGATGGGTTGAAGTAGGTTGAGGTGGGTTGAAGTAGGTTGAATTTTTTTTAATGTCATAAATTGAGCTTTAGTTGATAGTGGAAGTGGATTGAAGTATGTTGAAGTGAGTTTAGGTTGGTATTTTTAAATTTACCCATGAAAAAAAAGGCACTTATATAAAAAGTTGTTATCAAAAAATTTTGTAACCTAAATTGTTAAAAATAATTGACAAGTTATGCCGGCATCCAACTTCCAGAAAAATAGTTACAAAATTATGAAATTACCATTCAGTGAAAAAATGCACTAAAAATTACAATAACTTCATAAATTATCACACACAATTACATTCTCATTATTTTAATCCACTTTAACCCACCACCAAAAAAATATACCAACTTCAACCTAGTTCAATCCACTTCAACCCACTTCAACCAACTTTAACCTATTTCAACCCACCTCAACCCCCCTAACCAACCTCAACCAACTTCAACCTTTTACCCACCCCTATTTACCCATGAAAAGAACAGACCCTTTGTATTAGGTTCATTTTATGTTGAGCCATAAATGATAAGATTTGGTTCAATTTTGATTTTGAGTCATGTCATTTTCGATTTAGGTTATTTGTTCTAATAAACTTTGGTTATAAAGAAAATAATTTTGGCTAAAAATATTTGGAGCAATTCAGTTTAGGTCAATTCGAACCTTAGCCTCATTTCAAATTAACTCTATTGGACAATAGTTGGTATAAATTTGGCACATTCCGTTTAGGTGACACATGCTAACAACCTAAAACCGCAGTATGAAAGTCTACAATTTCACAGCCGAGGAGAGGCCCAAAATGCATTTCGGACCTGTTCGTTATGACAAACAGCACGTTGAATATACTCATGAGTGACGACCAAGAGCCCTGGGTCAAGTTCCTTCCTACTGAAGCTTCAATAACAGTGCTCCTCCAATTATTGTCCTTGTTTCCTCGTCTTTCGCTTTCATCCCTTCCCCTCTCTCCAGATTCTCATGCTCCTCTCTCCACACTCCACTCTGCTCTACTGAAAACGATAGTAATGCTTCACTTCTAAAACCCAGAAAAATGATCCACAATAAGCAAGAATTTCCCATCAAAACTCCAAGAGAGAGACAAACCTTTGCTTATGTCTGTTATCGCTGCAATAAACCTGGTCATTTCATCAAGGACTGCCCCGAAACCACCCCTAAACGGAGCCCCATTTTTCAAGCTTCTTCTTCTTCCTCAGCCCCCACCGACCCAGAATTCCCCTCCACCCACTGCCGCTGCGGCGCTGGATTGTGCGAAATTCGGGTCGCCGCCAGCCGCGATAATTCTGGCCGAAAATACTACCGTTGCCCTGGCAAATATGTATGCAAAGTCTCTTCTTTTCTGGGGTGTATTTGTTTGGGTCCATTTGATCTTGCTTTGGGATGATCAGATTGTGTTTATTTTGCTTTTTTGAAGGATAAAACTTGTGGGTTCTTTAAATGGTGTGATAAGCTGAGGGAAGATGAAATCAGGAAATCTCAGCCTGAATTCAATTTCCCAATTTGTAGGTGTGGAGCTGGAGTCTGCACTGTTAGGGTTGAGGAAAGTGGGCCAAATGCTGGTCGTAAGTATTTTGCCTGCCCCATTAAAAAGGTAATTAATTGTATACTCCTTAGATTTTGTTTGTTTAACATAACGTGGAATATGATTGAAGTGGATGTGTGATGGTGACGGGTTTATGTCTAGTCTTGGTTCGTGAATGCATGAAATGCTCCAAAAGTGGTATATTCAATTGCCTCTTTTGGTGTTGAATTGGCGTTTATGAGTGCTGGGGTTGCTGCAACTTGTTGGAAATTAATTAGACTTCCTGCTCGCAAGATCATGCTTAATTGCTTATCAGGGCTTTATTGCTGTCATAGAGGAACATGATCTTGTAGAATGAGTTTGACTGGCACATATTTCATCTGAATTCTTGTATGTAAGTAAATAGCATTATGTAACATGAGGAGCAAGGCTACTCGTTGATTTTTATACAATCCCTCACCCACATATAGATATGTAGTTTGTGCTACCCTTTTTTGTTTTCAAGGATTATCAGGTACGAATTGAATCTGCAACCTATAAGCAGATGGCCTTGACTGTGTATATAAACTTGTGAGTTACTCCGTCCATTGTCAATTGATTTTAGGTGGGAACCTCATGGGCTTGTATGCATGGCTCGATGGATTCAGCCAGATTTATATAAAATATAATAGAACGGATGTTGAGACTTGAGAACGCAAGGGCCCATATAAAGCCCTTTGTATGACTGAATTGGCTTATAAGGAAGCAAGTTTCAATCTGCCGTATTCCTTTCTTCTTTCTGTATTGTGGTTTTTTTTTTTTTGGGTACGGTCTTTTGGCCTTGGAGATTGCAATAGTCATTCACCTCTTTGCCACATCGATGCTGTCTTGTTGAATGTCATGAAATGGTTCCTCAAGTTCACGGGCTCACTGAAGTCTGTGATGCTTGAAGTCTGTGATGCTTCCTTAACTATTATACTTCATCCTACTCGTACCACAGGGAGATGGAACTTGCAACTTCAAGCAATGGCTAGATGATTCCCCTCATTCTGCTCTAGTTATCCCCGAGGATGTCACTACTGAACAGAACATTTTACTAGAACAGTTCGACTTAAGCCATGAAGAAGCTATGCAAATTGATGCTCTTGAAATGGCTGCTCATGAGCTTCCTTTAGAAAGAGGTCCACATGCAGGTGAAATGCAGTGAAGGGGGCAAAACGACTGATCGAGCTGATGCCTGATGAACCACTTATTGGGTGTGAGCACATTGTATAACAAATCAGCATATAATCAATTATGCTAAAATGCAGTGTTCCGAACTTTTTTTCGCAAAGTGAGATTGAAATAAGAGGGCTTGCAGTGTCATCCATCCTGATTACCTAGTGGGCATGCTGAGTCCCGTCCAATCCAATGTCTTAAACCGTATCTTTAGTAGTGTGCATCTTGTCAGGAGGATGTTATGACGCAATTATCATATGAAAATGAGTGTTAGCATTGTATTTGGAACTGATATCCACTTCTATTCCTAGTGATACCGGCGAACCATATTTATTTTATCTGCTGACGTGTTGCTGTTTTAGTTGAAAACTAGCTTTGATAACCTGTGCGACGTATCGGAATTTTATTTTTAGGCTTTGACCGTGTTCTTTTTGTAGGTCATTTTAGATTTATCAATTTCAACACACTTCATTCTACTTTAACCCACTTCAATCGACTTTAACCCATTTGAAAAAAAATACCAATTTTAACTCACTTCAACTCATTTCAATCTACCTCAACCTACTTCAACCAACTTCAACCCACTTCTTCATAAATTTAATCATTTGTAAAGTGTTATGTGAGGTTAATTATTTTTGCAAAGTAGTATGATTTGAAAATGGTGAAAATTTATAAGTAACTTGGGGTGTGTAAAAGAGTAAAGCAGGTTGAAGTAGGTTGAGGTGGGTTGAAGTACATTGAAGTGGGTTGAATTTTGTTGATGTGATAAATTAAACTTGGTTAAACTAATGGAAAGAGGTTGAAGTGGGTTGAGGTTGGTATTTTTGAATTGACTAGATACGATTTCATTTTATTGATTATCAAGATGCATCAAGCAGTATTGATTAGATACGATTCCATTTTAATTTTCAAATTATCATCATCATATTTTATTGTCACACGCTTTCCAAATTACATCATATTTTTATTATTTTTCACAACCTAATTTTTCGTATTCTATAAAATTAGGAAAAAGCTAATGTTATATTTTCAACCAACTCCTACATTTAAAAATTAACAACAAATCTATATTGCTGATATATTTTGTAACACTTACGATTATATTATTTTCTTTTGTTACATCTGAATTTTTCGAATACAGGCCTGTTATTATCGTCGGTGAATTGGGCCGGTAAAAGGGTGAGATGGGTTGAAGTAGGTTGAGGTGGGTTGAAGTAGGTTGAATTTTTTTTAATGTCATAAATTGAGCTTTAGTTGATAGTGGAAGTGGATTGAAGTATGTTGAAGTGAGTTTAGGTTGGTATTTTTAAATTTACCCATGAAAAAAAAGGCACTTATATAAAAAGTTGTTATCAAAAAATTTTGTAACCTAAATTGTTAAAAATAATTGACAAGTTATGCCGGCATCCAACTTCCAGAAAAATAGTTACAAAATTATGAAATTACCATTCAGTGAAAAAATGCACTAAAAATTACAATAACTTCATAAATTATCACACACAATTACATTCTCATTATTTTAATCCACTTTAACCCACCACCAAAAAAATATACCAACTTCAACCTAGTTCAATCCACTTCAACCCACTTCAACCAACTTTAACCTATTTCAACCCACCTCAACCCCCCTAACCAACCTCAACCAACTTCAACCTTTTACCCACCCCTATTTACCCATGAAAAGAACAGACCCTTTGTATTAGGTTCATTTTATGTTGAGCCATAAATGATAAGATTTGGTTCAATTTTGATTTTGAGTCATGTCATTTTCGATTTAGGTTATTTGTTCTAATAAACTTTGGTTATAAAGAAAATAATTTTGGCTAAAAATATTTGGAGCAATTCAGTTTAGATCAATTGGAACGTTAGCCTCATTTCAAATTAACTCTATTGGATAATAGTTGGAATAAATTTGGCACGTTCCGTTTAGGTGACACATGCTAACAACCTAAAACCGCAGTATGAAAGTCTACAATTTCACAGCCGAGGAGAGGCCCAAAATGCATTTCGGACCTGTTCATTATGAGAAATAGCACGTTGAATATACTCGTAAGTCATGACCAAGAGCACTGGGTCAAGTTCCTTCCTAATGAAGCTTCAATAACAGTGCTCCTCCAATTATTGTCCTTGTTCATCACTTCCTCTGTCTCCAGATTCTCATGCTCCGCCTCTCTCCACACTCCACTCTGCTCTACTGAAAACGATAGTAATACTTCACTTCTAAAACCCAGAAAAATGATCCACAATCAGCAAGAATTTCCCATCAAAACTCCAAGAGAGAGACAAACCTTTGCTTATGCCTGTTATCGCTGCAGTAAACCTGGTCATTTCATCAAGGACTGCCCCGAAACCGCCCCTAAACGGAGCCCCATTTTTCAAGCTCCTTCTTCTTCCTCAGCCCCAACCGACCCAGAATTCCCCTCCACCCACTGCCGCTGCGGCGCTGGATTGTGCGAAATTCGGGTCGCCGCCAGCCGCGATAATTCTGGCCGAAAATACTACCGTTGCCCTGGCAAATATGTATGCAAAGTCTCTTCTTTTCTGGGGTGTATTTGTTTGGGTCCATTTGATCTTGCTTTGGGATGATCAGATTGTGTTTATTTTGCTTTTTTGAAGGATAAAAATTGTGGGTTCTTTAAATGGTGTGATAAGCTGAGGGAAGATGAAATCAGGAAATCTCAGCCTGAATTCAATTTCCCAATTTGTAGGTGTGGAGCTGGAGTCTGCACTGTTAGGGTTGAGGAAAGTGGGCCAAATGCTGGTCGTAAGTATTTTGCCTGCCCCATTAAAAAGGTAATTAATTGTATACTCCTTAGATTTTGTTTGTTTAACATAACGTGGAATATGATTGAAGTGGATGTGTGATGGTGACGGGTTTATGTCTAGTCTTGGTTAGTGAATGCATGAAATGCTCCAAAAGTGGTATATTCAATTGCCTCTTTTGGTGTTGAATTGGCGTTTATGAGTGCTGGGGTTGCTGCAACTTGTTGGAAATTAATTAGACTTCCTGCTCGCAAGATCATGCTTAATTGCTTATCAGGGCTTTATTGCTGTCATAGAGGAACATGATCTTGTAGAATGAGTTTGACTGGCACATATTTCATCTGAATTCTTGTATGTAAGTAAATAGCATTATGTAACATGAGGAGCAAGGCTACTCGTTGATTTTTATACAATCCCTCACCCACATATAGATATGTAGTTTGTGCTACCCTTTTTTGTTTTCAAGGATTATCAGGTACGAATTGAATCTGCAACCTATAAGCAGATGGCCTTGACTGTGTATATAAACTTGTGAGTTACTCCGTCCATTGTCAATTGATTTTAGGTGGGAACCTCATGGGCTTGTATGCATGGCTCGATGGATTCAGCCAGATTTATATAAAATATAATAGAACGGATGTTGAGACTTGAGAACGCAAGGGCCCATATAAAGCCCTTTGTATGACTGAATTGGCTTATAAGGAAGCAAGTTTCAATCTGCCGTATTCCTTTCTTCTTTCTGTATTGTGGTTTTTTTTTTTTTGGGTACGGTCTTTTGGCCTTGGAGATTGCAATAGTCATTCACCTCTTTGCCACATCGATGCTGTCTTGTTGAATGTCATGAAATGGTTCCTCAAGTTCACGGGCTCACTGAAGTCTGTGATGCTTGAAGTCTGTGATGCTTCCTTAACTATTATACTTCATCCTACTCGTACCACAGGGAGATGGAACTTGCAACTTCAAGCAATGGCTAGATGATTCCCCTCATTCTGCTCTAGTTATCCCCGAGGATGTCACTACTGAACAGAACATTTTACTAGAACAGTTCGACTTAAGCCATGAAGAAGCTATGCAAATTGATGCTCTTGAAATGGCTGCTCATGAGCTTCCTTTAGAAAGAGGTCCACATGCAGGTGAAATGCAGTGAAGGGGGCAAAACGACTGATCGAGCTGATGCCTGATGAACCACTTATTGGGTGTGAGCACATTGTATAACAAAACAGCATATAATCAATTATGCTAAAATGCAGTGTTCCGAACTTTTTTTCGCAAAGTGAGATTGAAATAAGAGGGCTTGCAGTGTCATCCATCCTGATTACCTAGTGGGCATACTGGGTCCCGTCCAATCCAATGTCTTAAACCGTATCTTTAGTAGTGTGCATCTTGTCAGGAGGATGTTATGACGCAATTATCATATGAAAATGAGTGTTAGCATTGTATTTGGAACTGATATCCACTTCTATTCCTAGTGATACCGGCGAACCATATTTATTTTCTCTGCTGATGTGTTGCTGTTTTAGTTGAAAACTAGCTTTGATAACCTGTGCGACGTATCGGAATTTTATTTTTAGGCTTTGACCGTGTTCTTTTTGTAGGTCATTTTAGATTTATCAATTTCAACAGACTTCATTCTACTTTAACCCACTTCAATCGACTTTAACCCATTTGAAAAAAAATACCAATTTTAACTCACTTCAACTCATTTCAATCTACCTCAACCTACTTTAACCAACTTCAACCCACTTCTTCATAAATTTAATCATTTGTAAAGTGTTATGTGAGATTAATTATTTTTGCAAAGTAGTATGATTTGAAAATGGTGAAAATTTATAAGTAACTTGGGGTGTGTAAAAGAGTAAAGCAGGTTGAAGTAGGTTGAGGTGGGTTGAAGTACATTGAAGTGGGTTGAATTTTGTTGATGTGATAAATTAAACTTGGTTAAACTAATGGAAGGAGGTTGAGGTTGGTATTTTTGAATTGACTAGATACGATTTCATTTTATTGATTATCATGATGCATCAAGCAGTATTGATTAGATACGATTCCATTTTAATTTTCAAATTACCATCATCATATTTTATTGTCACACGCTTTCCAAATTACATCATATTTTTATTATTTTTCACAACCTAATTTTTCGTATTCTATAAAATTAGGAAAAAGCTAATGTTATATTTTCAACCAACTCCTACATTTAAAAATTAACAACAAATCTATATTGCTGATATATTTTGTAACACTTACGATCATATTATTTTCTTTTGTTACATCTGAATACAGGTCTGTTATTATCGTCGGTGAATTGGGGCGGTAAAAGGGTGAGATGGGTTGAAGTAGGTTGAGGTGGGTTGAAGTAGGTTGAATTTTTTTTAATGTCATAAATTGAGCTTTAGTTGATAGTGGAAGTGGATTGAAGTATGTTGAAGTGAGTTTAGGTTGGTATTTTTAAATTTACCCATGAAAAAAAAGGCACTTATATAAAAAGTTGTCATCAAAAAATTTTGTAACCTAAATTGTTAAAAATAATTGACAAGTTATGCCGGCATCCAACTTCCAGAAAAATAGTTACAAAATTATGAAATTACCATTCAGTGAAAAAATGCACTAAAAATTACAATAACTTCATAAATTATCACACACAATTACATTCTCATTATTTTAATCCACGTCAACCCACCACCAAAAAAATATACCAACTTCAACCTAGTTCAATCCACTTCAACCCACTTCAACCAACTTTAACCTATTTCAACCCACCTCAATCCCCCTAACCAACCTCAACCAACTTCAACCTTTTACCCACCCCTATTTACCCATGAAAAGAACAGACCCTTTGTATTAGGTTAATTTTATGTTGAGCCATAAATGATAAGATTTGGTTCAATTTTGATTTTGAGTCATGTCATTTTCGATTTAGGTTATTTGTTCTAATAAACTTTGGTTATAAAGAAAATAATTTTGGCTAAAAATGTTTGGAGCAATTCAGTTTAGATCAATTCGAACCTTAGCCTCATTTCAAATTAACTCTATTGGACAATAGTTGGTATAAATTTGGCACATTCCGTTTAGGTGACACATGCTAACAACCTAAAACCGCAGTATGAAAGTCTACAATTTCACAGCCGAGGAGAGGCCCAAAATGCATTTCGGACCTGTTCGTTATGACAAACAGCACGTTGAATATACTCATGAGTGACGACCAAGAGCCCTGGGTCAAGTTCCTTCCTACTGAAGCTTCAATAACAGTGCTCCTCCAATTATTGTCCTCGTTTCCTCGTCTTTCGCTTTCATCCCTTCCCCTCTCTCCAGATTCTCATGCTCCTCTCTCCACACTCCACTCTGCTCTACTGAAAACGATAGTAATACTTCACTTCTAAAACCCAGAAAAATGATCCACAATAAGCAAGAATTTCCCATCAAAACTCCAAGAGAGAGACAAACCTTTGCTTATGTCTGTTATCGCTGCAATAAACCTGGTCATTTCATCAAGGACTGCCCCGAAACCACCCCTAAACGAAGCCCCATTTTTCAAGCTCCTTCTTCTTCCTCAGCCCCCACCGACCCAGAATTCCCCTCCACCCACTGCCGCTGCGGCGCTGGATTGTGCGAAATTCGGGTCGCCGCCAGCCGCGATAATTCTGGCCGAAAATACTACCGTTGCCCTGGCAAATATGTATGCAAAGTCTCTTCTTTTCTGGGGTGTATTTGTTTGGGTCCATTTGATCTTGCTTTGGGATGATCAGATTGTGTTTATTTTGCTTTTTTGAAGGATAAAACTTGTGGGTTCTTTAAATGGTGTGATAAGCTGAGGGAAGATGAAATCAGGAAATCTCAGCCTGAATTCAATTTCCCAATTTGTAGGTGTGGAGCTGGAGTCTGCACTGTTAGGGTTGAGGAAAGTGGGCCAAATGCTGGTCGTAAGTATTTTGCCTGCCCCATTAAAAAGGTAATTAATTGTATACTCTTTAGATTTTGTTTGTTTTGGAATATGATTGAAGTGGATGTGTGATGGTGACGGGTTTATGTCTAGTATTTGTTAGTGAATGCATGAAATGCTCCAAAAGTGGTATATTCAATTGCCTCTTTT
This sequence comes from Carnegiea gigantea, assembly GCA_029747015.1. Classification (NCBI taxonomy): domain Eukaryota; kingdom Viridiplantae; phylum Streptophyta; class Magnoliopsida; order Caryophyllales; family Cactaceae; genus Carnegiea; species Carnegiea gigantea. The sequence goes on along the minus strand of JAKOGI010000015.1, from coordinate 470,223 downwards.
GGTGTTGAATTGGCGTTTATGAGTGCTGGGGTTGCTGCAACTTGTTGGAGATTAATTAGACTTCCTGCTCTCAAGATCATGCTTAATTGCTTATCAAGGCTTTATTGCTGTCATAGAGGAACATGATCTTGTAGAATGAGTTTGACTGGCACATATTTCATCTGAATTCTAGTATGTAAGTAAATAGCATTATGTAACATGAGGAGCAAGGCTACTTGTTGATTTTTATACAATCCCTCACCTACATATAGATATGTAGTTTGTGCTACCTTTTTTTTTTCAAGGATTATCCGGTACGAATTGAATCTGCGACCTATAAGCAGATGGCCTTGACTGTGTATATATACTTGAGAGTTACTCCGTCCATTGCCAATTGATTTTAGCTGGGAACCTCATGGGCTTGTATGCATGGCTCGATGGATTAAGCTAGATATATATAAAATATAATAGAATGGATGTTGAGACTTCAGAACGCAAGGGCCTATAGAAAGCCCTTTGTATGACTGAATTGGCTTATAAGGAAGCAAGTTTCAATTTGCTATATTCCTTTCTTCTTTTTGTATTGTTTTTTTTGTACGGTCTTTTGGCATTGGAGATTGCAATAGTCATTTCACCTCTTTGCCACATCGATGCAGTCTTGTTGAATGTCATGAAATGGTTTCTCTAGTTCACGGGCTCACTGAAGTCTGTGATGCTTCCGTAACTATTATACTTCATCCTACTCGTACTACAGGGAGATGGAGCTTGCAACTTCAAGCAATGGCTAGATGATTCCCCTCATTCTGCTCTAGTTATCCCCGAGGATGTCACTACTGAACAGAACACTTTACTAGAACAGTTCGACTTAAGCCATGAAGAAGCTATGCAAATTGATGCTCTTGAAATGGCTGCTCATGAGCTACCTTTAGAACAGGCCCAAATACAGATTGAATGCAGTCAAGGGGGCAAAACGACTGATAGAACTGATGAACCATCTACAGAAATTGATCCTCAACCAGTTCAGAGCAAGACCTCTCGGAATACCTTAGAGTCCGAAATGACAACCCAAAGCACAATGGATGATGGTTCTCCCATGGAGAATACACAAGCATCTATTACCACAGTTGTTGCAACAGTCCATGATCCAGTTGCCCGAGGTATATTTTGACTGCCTGCCAATTTATTTTCATCTCAATCACTGCAGCCTGAATTGCATATATCCTCTTCAATTGTTCTACTTTGAGAATTCTAGAATATATGCGTACTCTTTCTTGACATTCTATTTTTCCCAACCAAAATGCCTAGATCCTTTAGTGGATATGCTACTTCAGTTTTTGAAGGCATACATCTCCCCGGAACCAGGTTCACCAGGCAAAATTGTTGATACTCCTCATCGTATAACAACTGCAGCACTGAGTCCTGCCATTAGGGGTAAGAGCCGTCTGGAATTTCTCCAACTTTTTTAATGCCTCCCCCCCCCCCCCCCGCCCCTTTCTCCCTTCTCTCTCAAATTGTTGCTTTGATTTTAAAAGGTCCTCCTCCCAACTTCAGTCAAGTTACCAAGCGTGATGACAATTTGTCAGCCCCATCTATGATCTCAGAAGATTCTTCTGAAGAAAGATTTGAAGCCTCTCCCAGTTCAGATGATCAACCTTGGTCTGGGCTCCTTCTGAACCCGTCAGGCCTTCTGAAGGATGGTCTCAATGAAGGAAGTAGTATGTCGGGCACCATACTCCAGGCGTTTGAGAAATTAGCTTATCACATCCGAAATAAACTGATAACATTACTAGACTCCATGGATCCAATGGATCATGAGATAATGCTGAAGGAAGCAAACTGCACATTTGCAGCTTTGGACCATTTGCAAGTTGATTATGGACTCTTCCGTATGAGGGTAACTGAGTGTATCAATCAAGCAACTGCCCTTGCGGATATTGAGCGAGCCATTAAGGAGGACATCTCCTCAGAGGAGCTCCTAAGACGCTATAACAATGGGAAATCCTGTTATAATGATGCTTGGGATGCTTATCGCAATGCTAATGATGCCTATATAGCTTCTTCTCAGAAACTGAGTGTACTTCGTAAAAATACCCCTTATTTCAGGGGCATGTTGACAGAATTTGGAACAGAGTTGGCATGTCATGAGTTGGAAAATACTAGGCATCGAGATAGCCTACATCAGATCTCCAAAACCCTGTCAGAGTGCAAGGACAACTTGCAAGCTTCATTCCGGGAGGTTTCAGACGCCTTGAAGCTACAAGAAAAGAGAGAGATTGAAAGAAGTGCAGCTAAGGCAGCATTCGAGAAAGCGAAGACCCAACTTTGGAAGTGAAGTGTGAATATGCAACTAGTCTCGTCTGTGGGTGTATGATATCATTAGCAAATACCACTAATCTGTGTTGTAAACTTGTAACATAATTAGGTCCCTATCATCTATGCTCGGGAATGCTCTTATCACTCCAGGTACATATAATGTGTCAATCAACACCTGAAGTTTGGGCACCTATGTGACAATTTTAAGAGTTACGGAGTAATTATAGTAAATAACTATCGCTAGTTCCTGGATGTTTTCAGGACGTATTGGTCATTCATTGATTTATTACTGTGAGTGCCTCATTCCTGCTAAGCTTGTCCATTTGTGGGCCCTTGTCAATTCTTGGAACTCCAAAAAAAGGGGGGGGACATAATTACTCATTATCTATCATTTCTTAACCGGCTGTATATTGGGACAGATGTACAAACAAACAAACAAACAACACTTTCCAGTGTGGGTCTTGCTTTCGCAGGGTTTGGGAAGATCCAGCTGTAAGCAATCTTACCTCTACCGGTATGTCTACCCGTAGAGAGGCTGATTCCAAAAGACCCATAAAAAAGGATTTTGTGAAATAATTTTGAAGAGAAAAGATTTTGTGAAAACATTTAATGGGAAAGTTAAGGACTCGTATCAAGAGATGGCCAAGATATATAGAAAGGGCCAGTTGCTGGAGTTATGTAACAAGAACAAACTATCAGAGGAAGATGACATACCTTAACAGCCCGTGGTAGGTAAACGATGACTCCTCCCAGAAGAGAGTACTACCTGCAAACAAACACGACAAGCGAAAAAGCACTATGCTACTGCACCAGAAGGCACCTACGGGGCGGACTCTCTGCGATCCAAGATCCTAATCCTATCTCGCCACAGCTTTCTATCCTGAGCCAGATCCTCCGTCAAACCGATAATTTTCAAGTCTTCTCTAATCACCTCGTCCAAACTCTTCTTTGGTCGACCTCTCCCTCTTTTGCGATCGGGGATGTTAATCATCTCCAATCTCCTCACTGGAACGCCCTCACTCCTCCTTTTCACATGGTCAAACCATCTGAGTCTTGTCTCTCTTATCTTATCTTCTATGGGAGCTACTCTAACTAAGTCCTGGATAACTCCATTCCTAATTCTGTCTATCCTCGAATACCCACACATCCACCTCATCATCCTCATCTCTGCTACCAACAACCTCTGAACCTGCATCTTCTTTAGAGACCAGCATTCCGAACCATAAAGAACCGCCGGTGTAACTACCATACGATAGACTTTGTCTTTCAATCCTAGGGGCACCCTTTTATCACACAATACACCTGAGGTAGACTTCAATTTTTGTCAACCCACTTTTATCCGCTGGTTAATGTCTTCGTCAATATTCCCATTCTGCTGAATGATCGAGCCTAGATACTTAAACTTATCGACCTTAGTTATCGACCTCCCTTCCAGGGTGACTTCTCCACCTGCATCTATCCTTCCACTGAAACAGTAATGAAGGTATTCCGTTTTCGATCTGCTTACTCTAAAACTACTAGATTCCAGAGTGTGCCTCCAACGCTCCAATTTATCATTAACTCCCTGTCTACTATTGTCAATAAGGACAATGTCATCCGCAAAAAGTATACACCATCGTAACTCATCTTGAATCTCTCTTATCAATACATCCATGACTAGAGTGAAAAGAAAAGGGTTTAAGGCGGAACCCTGATGTAGGCCCATACCAACGAAGAAGTCATTAGTGACCCCTCCTGGCATCCTAAACCATGTCCTACCTCCCTCGTACATATCCTTAATAACTCGAATATACAAGGGTGGCACTCCTTCCTTTTCCAAGCATATCCAAACCACTTCACGTGGAACTCTATCATATGCTTTTTTTAGATCAATGAATACCATATGGAGATCCACCTTTCTATCTCTGTACAAACCCATAAGCTTTCTAAAGAGGTAAATCGCCTCTATAGTCGACCTGCCTGGCATAAAACTAAATTGGTTCTCTGATATCGAAACATCCTTCCGCAATCTTCTCTCAATCACCCTCTCCCATAACTTCATAGAGTGACTGAGCAACTTTATACCCCTAAAATTATTACAATCTTGAATATCCCCTTTGTTCTTGTACAGGGGGATAACTGTACTAGACCTCTATTCTTTGCGCATCTTAGCGGTTCTAAAAATGATATTGAAAAGCTCCGTCAGCCACTCTAATCCTTCTTCACCCAAACACTTCCACACTTCCCCCGGTATCTGATCTGAACCCTCTGCCTTCCCTTTGGTCATCTTATTTAAGGCCTCTTTAATCTCGTCCTTACTGATATAACCACACACTTGCGGATCCATTCGCCTCTCACTAAGCTCTCTTACCTTACTACGGGCGTCTTCCATCCTTTCACTACTGAGGAGTTTAGAAAAGTATCTTTGCCATCTCTCCTTGATTTCTGCATCCTCAGACAGTACCCTACCATTTTCATCCTTGATGCACCTCACAACACCTAAATCCCTTGATTTTCTATCCCTAATCATCGCCAGTTTAAAGACTTCCTTCTCCCCTTCCTTGGTCTCCAAACTATGGTATAATCTATCATAAGCCCTGTTCTTAGCTACCGCAACAACTTTCTTGACTACTTTCTTAGCAGCCTTATATCTAAGTCGACTAATCTCTCTCTCTTCAGCCGCTTCACTGTTCATGAAAATCGCATATACCTCTTTTTTCTCCTTGACTTTCTCCTTTACCTTATTATTCCACCACCAGGTACCCTTCATTTTGTTACCACCTCCTCGAGTAGTACCGAGGATTTCTTTAACCCACCTTCGAATACAATCTGCCATTTTCTCCCACATTTTATCTGCATCCTCTGCCCACCCCCAAGCCCCCTCTTCAGAAATCTTCTCTGATAGTAACACAGCGTTCTCTTTTGTGAGGTTCCGCCACTTAGCTCTAGGGTCTCTGACTCTCCTTTTTTTCCACTTAGAACATTTGAACTCCACATCCAGCACTAGCAACATATGTTGAGTTCGTAGATACTCACTAGGAATCACCTTACAATCCTTACAAAGCCTCCGACTATCCGCTCTCACTAGGAAGTAATCAATTTGGGTCTTTAAGGAGCCACTCTTAAAAATCACTAAACGCTCATCCCTCTTCTTGAAATAGGAGTTTGCCACTAACAATTCATACGCTACCGCGAAGTCCAGCACAGAGACTCCTCCACTGTTTCTCTCCCCAAAACCGAAACCCCCATGGGCCGTGTCATACCCGTCTGAGTCAACACCAATATGGCCATTAAAATCTCCTCCTATGAAAAGCTTCTCGCCCCGAGGTACATCCTGGATGACCATATCCAAATCCTCCCAAAAAAGCTTCTTAATATCGTCCTGCAGACCGATTTGAGGAGCATACACACTAACCACAGTTATGACCTCTGAACCCACCAAAACCTTAATGGCCATAATTCGGTCACTCTTACGCCTCACTTCAACGATAGAATCTACCAACTCCTTATCAACCAAGATGCCAACTCTATTCCTCATCTTGATTGTCCCCGAATACCACAATTTGTATCCATCAAGTTCTCTAACTTTAACCCCCACCCACTTCGTCTCTTGAACACAAGCTATATTAATCCTACGCCAATGCAAAGACTTAACTAACTCTATAGACATACCCGTAAGAGACCCAAGATTGCAAGATGCTAGGCGCACCTTTCGAAACCCTCCACCCCTCCTGACCCCATTACCCCGGAGGACTGGCTGAAGTCACTACATTGCTCGCCACTAACTTAAGAAGCCCGCACGCACCTCCAGCAACGCACTACTTGAACCTACCAGAAACACAAAAAGCACTGAAAAAATATTGGGGAGTAAGCAGAAAAGCTCCCCCAAAAAATCCCGAGTGGTCCCAAAATAACAGGGAAATAAAAGTGGAAAGGAACCCGACACTAAAAACTAAATGGCAGAGATACACTTGCTACAGAGGATCACAGCCTAAGAAAACAAGCCTAGGAGTCTACTCGGCAAGAAAAACCCCACTAGACAACGAAAACTAGTAACTGAAAAAAGTAACTTTATACGAAAATACTAATACGCCCAAACACAACTACCACAATACACACAATAATAAATACCGATGCCACGATACTTGCAATAATTGAAAAAGAAATAATAATAATAAATGGAGCACTAATAGGAAAAAAAATTAGTAGTAAAGCAATTACCTAGACAATCGGCCTACAAAATCTAGTAAAGAAGCCAAGAGACTAACCAAAAAAAAAAAGAATAACTATGCTCCAAGTGAGTAACCTAGAGAGGGAAAGAACCAAGTAATAGTATCCAAACTACTAATCATGAGCTACTTAAAAAAGGAAAACTGAAACTAGTCTCAACACTAATAATAAAAATAATGCTAATAATGACAATGGCAGAGAAAACCAACAATAAACTAACACGGTAGAAAAATAGTAATCACGCCACTAGGTAACTAACAAATTTTTAAAAAAAATTTCAAGGGGCTTACCAAAAAAATGTTAAACAGCAAACCCTCTAACTTGCAAAAGGAACTACTACTGTCAAAGGCACCCAGAAACAACTGGAATAGAACTCCACCAGCAAAGCAGGTCGAAAACAAACTTGCAAAAACTAATACTAATAATGCCAAAGGCCAAACTAGCAAAAACTAATACCAATTATGCAAAAACTAGCAACAAGGGGAGAAATAATGAAGCAGGGGCTAACAGAGAGGACAAATACACGGCCAAAATAGCAAATACAGGGCACCAAAACAAAACCCTACCACTTAGGAAAAGAACAACTGGAACTCTTCCAGTTACCGATAATCTTCCCGGGTAAATGCAAAAATAGGAAAATAGTAGAACCTATGTAGAAAAAGAACAACTTAGAGCAAAAATTAAGACACAAGCAAGCCACCAAAAACAAAACCCTCCACCTGCAATTACGAACACACGTAAGCCACCAGATAGACACAAGCAACGGCAGTTTCCAGAACAAAATACTACTCACTGCTACTGATACTTGAATAGGGCAAATAGCAGACAAAAAAATCAGGACTCTAGAAAAAGTTCGAACGTAACTAAAGAAGAGATGGGACTCTAGAACATGGCAACGTAGCTGAGAAACTAGAACCAGGACTCTAGAACGGGGCAAATAGAAGAAAAGGGAAGATGGACAGCAACCTGGCTGAGAAAAAACGACAACCCAGCTGTAAAAATATAATGGGACAGATGTACAGATATACAGACATGCAATATATTTTAACAAATTAAAGTAATATATTTATTAAAATATATTGTATGTCTGACAGATGTACAGACATACAATATATTTTAACAAATTAAAGTAATATTTGATTGGATATAAACAGTCTTTTAATGTAGATAAGTTTTTAAATTGAAATTATATTTTTATTATTTTGTTTGGTTATAAGGTAGTATTTCAAATAGCAACAACCTTATAATTATGATTACCATAATCTATGCAATTACAATTGCATTATAAAATTGATTGTATTAAATTACATTTCACCAAACATAACATAATAGTCAAATTTAGCAATTCCAATGTCAAAAGTTAATTGAGGAGAATGCAAATGCGATGGAGAGAGTCATTAAGAATTTTTACATGACAATATTATCAAAGATGTTAGTTTGCTAGGACGCCGCAAATAACGTATTTGACAAGTTTTAATGTAGGAAGCACTTCTAGATTGTATACCATTACTATATGCAAAAGAGTTAAACAGAGTTAACGGAATACACGTTTATGTGTTACATTCAATTGAAAATTTGCACATGTTGAAGGCCATATACAATTGATAGAAATATATGCATATGCATTCAAAAAGGGTTATAGTATCATTGTTTTTGATGCATTTACATTCAAAAATACAAATTCCATCAAAAAGAAAGGAAAAAATATAAGAGTTTTCGAATACTTGCAACCGTTATTCTTGTCCACGTGCCATAGCTCTAGTTGTCCATCTAGCAGCGGAGCTGCCGGAGCAAGAAACTAGTCATTACCATCACCAAAGTAGGGGCTTTTACAAAGGTCTTAAAACGAATCCGTCCTGCATTTTGCCAAGGGCCAATTTGCGCCAATCATCCCCGAGACTAGCGTGTCCTTACAGAGACTGTCCATGAAGATGTTTTATAGGGCAGTATCAGTCTTGCAAAGGCCAATCTGCGTCTTGCAAAGGAAGTGAAGAGCTCCAGCATTGTCCCAAATCTAGCAAAAACTTTGAAATCTAACAAGCCAAATATAAAATTATGCTAGAAAACACTAACAGCGTTTACATGATATATAATGAAAATCATAGTCCTGGCTACATTTTTGGGAAAGTGGATTGCCTTTTCAGAAAAAAGGGGGAATTTCAGGGTTTTGGAAGAGAGGGGGAGGGGGAGGGGGTAGGGCTAGCCGTCTAGGTGGAGGACTGTAGTCCTATGACAACATTAGAATTGTACTAAAACAGCCCCTTGGCTAAGCACTGGTCAAGATTTATAGGTCCTGGAATAGACATTCTCTCAAATATGCAGATCCGATCCTTCTCCAATGCTTTCACCAGTTCATCCATGTTGGCCAAATCATCTGAAACCTTCATTTTCATTGCATTGGCTCGGGCTATGGCCTTATCAAGCTCAGCCAAAGCAGCAATCATCGGCTGGCTTATATGAAGCGCCACAGCCTTCTCCACAAAGGGTACAAGCCATTCTACTTTTAAACTAAGATGTCTTAGGTCACACAATGTAGAAGTCATATCGTTGCATTGTGCCTCGGTCAAGGTTGTCCCGGAGTTGCCCTCGAGAATGATTATCACTTTTGCCAATGATTCTAGGGCACAAGATATCATGAACTTGCTATGCACATTGCTCCCTTCGAGTATGTTCCCATGCTTTGCCCAGACCTTTTGCAATATGGGCACTAGGTCAGGGCTAATATCTACTTCGAACCTCACCTTTGAAAACTCATTCTTGGGATCCTGCTTGGAAAACATGAACAGAAAGATGTATTTTTAACTAACGTTGATAAGGTAGAGTCAAGGTACAAAGGACAAGGTAGGGGAAATTGGCCCAAGCAACCAACCAAAGCCAAGGTGGAGGAAATGGGTACGCCAAAACTCAAACTAGGAAGCTCTAGATTAAATTAATACCTGAATTTCAGAATCACAGGGTACTTCATCTGATTGTCCATCCTCGTCCTCCTCATTCCTTCACAGACAAAGAACCATACACGTCAGCATGATGTTGAGTGTAACCACCCACTTGTCTCTGCGGAAGCTAGATAGGATTACAAAGCGTTATCGCAGGTGCTGGAATTAGGCACGTAGAGAGGCAAAACAGTGTAATGTTCCGATTTAGCAAATTCTGGGAGAAGACAAAGTGCCAAAACAACAATAATATTTCTGCTGACCACATAGGTGCATGATTTAGAACGAACAAAGAACACTACAGTTGGTTGATAAGATTTATGAACCGTCCAGACTGCATTTTAACCGATCTTGATTTGTCTCGTACATTAGGGCATCGCATTCAGTTAACTAAAAAGTAGGTATTATACACTGGGGAAACACCCTTGGACATGGCGGAATTCTCACCCTCATATCGAGAGGTCAAGGATTCAAACCTTACCACTTTACAGCATGTCTCAACACTCCCCACCCTTGGAAGCATGTCTAGACTCAGATAAGGCTGTGCTCAGCCCAAAAAGGCATTAAAAAGGCATATTTATTAGTCTTATGTGCCGCAACAGAATCCCAAGCAAGCAAGCAAGCACACAGCAAGTCACCTATATTATGTGTTCGATTTCCAAACATGTAAGCCTCTCCCCTTCCACTCCGCATGAACTTTTAAACAGAGGAATCAGGCCAGATTGTTACGAGTTCACAAGAGCATGTCACTAGATTCTGCCAGAGAGTCTTTGGCTTACTGGCAAGTGGTTTCCATGGAACACAAACAATTTTTAAGATGTAGAAGAATTATGACTGAACTTCATGCCAACACGGTTCCATGATTATAAAGAGGTAAACTAGATCGAGGCAGATCAGGTTGAGAATCCAGTGGACAAATAATGAAAAACGAACATGCAATGAGTGGGGGGAATGGAGAAGACTACTGCTTAGGCTCCAGGGCATATATCACAACCCTGTTCTGCCCAGGTGTTTAGAATCATGGTGTTCAATGTGAAATTGAGGGCTACCCAATGGAGGAGAAAGTATCTGGCCAGAACCATGTCGGAGCTAGCCACACCATATCAGCCATATCCCTGTCGAAGTAATGGAGAACACTATAATTATCACTCAGTTCCTTGAGCACCAAATGAAAGCCAAGATCTACACTGGATCCTCCAAACAACGAGCAGCTCGAACGGACAGCATTGGCATAGTAGAAACAGTGAGAAGAGTAAACAATGGCCTTTCCGCTAAACCTGATATGGTTGTTGACAAAGACAAGAAAGCACCACTCTGGGCTCACAAAAAGCACATCATAATCAAAAGTTTCAACAGAAACCCATTTTAGCTGCCCTTTGTTGAGCTTGTAAACCGCAAACGTTTCACCTGAAGATGAGTTCGAGCGATGATAATCCCAAACAATTAAGTACAGCTCTCCTTCAGACTCCACGACATGATGATTCAGGGATTTCAAACCCTTACGAAGCATTTCACCCCGCAAAGCCAGATTTTCTTCAAGCAAAATGGTATTAGTTACTTTCATTAACACATGATCCACGACATAAACATGCCCATCAGCATCAAGCGCACAAACCATGTTGTCATAATTACCCACATTCTCAAAGGGTGACCTTAAGCTATGACGCACATAACCCCATTGCCCACTGCTTACTCTCACCCCAACCAAAATCCCATCTCCATATAGAACCATAGCTGTGCAATCAGTGATACTAGACGTTGAGCATAAAACCACTTTACGAGCACGACTTCCCCATTCCACATCACACAGGTCCTTGCCATCACTTGCAAACTTAAAGCTATATCGTTTAGATATTTCAGTGACGCGATACTTGAATAGACTAAGACAATTAGGAAAATTCGAAGGCAAATTGATACTAAGAGGACGTTTCGAAAGGGGGTGAAGCAATCGCAGCTTACCAGCTTCCCTTTCTTCAACAGTGAGCAGCCAACCTGTGGAATTAGGATCAGAATCATTTGGTTGAACGAGAAAAACGGCACTTGCGATGAGAATCAGTGCATCATCTGGGCGATTGTTGAAAGGAAGATTGGCAGAATTAGGGACTCGGAGAGGAAGAAAAGGGGACGAAATACCATAATTAGGGTTAGGATTAGGTTTGGAGGTTGTGGGTACAGATAAAGACGATCGCCATTTGTGCAGACGGAGAGAAAACATGAAACATCAAGTGGCGTAGCGAGACGCTTTCCGATGAGTGAGAGAATTTCCGGCGGAAGATCCGCCCATGATCTTGCCACTCGACTTCGACTCTGATGACAACTCATTCTAAAATTCTGGTCTGGTCCGTTTGTTCTGCGATTTCGAAAATTCTGCCCCCAATTTTAGCGAGCCTTGTCACATGCAAATTTCGCGTGAGAAAATAAAAAAAAGAAAAAAGAAAAAAAGGTCATATCAATGTATTTAAAGCTTGTTTAGGTCACTAATTAGTGGACTTAGAGTGACATCTAATTTGAGAGCAACCAGTTAGGTGAAACCATAAGTTTAAGAAAAAATACCGAGTAAAAAGAATTGTGCTATGAAACTATACCTAACAGACAAAGATCAATCTCACAAAAATAACTCGTAAAATTGTTTTACATAAATTTTAAATAAGAGGATACTTGGAATAATTTAGCCAATTGTATCCCCCCCCCCAAAAAAAATCTCTATTCACGCTGCTAGCTAGTAAAAATAATTTAGTGATTGGATCACCTAAACTAGAGAACATTTGAATCAATTAGTAAAAATAATTTCAGTACCTATTGTCATGACTTCATTTACGTAATGATTGCGCTACACAATCAATGGGACTGTTTGGACTGCAGTCTTTTGAAGAGTTTTTGGCCAAAAAGTACTATGTTCAATGCAAAGTAGCTATTCAACCTAATTTTAAAAAAAAAAAAAAAAAACTGACTTGAATGTTCAGTATAAGAGTTTTTTTTTAAAATTTAAAAAAGCTTATTTGCAAATGCTAAAATTATTGTCTTCTTGGAATTAATTTTTCACAAATTTTTTCGTCATACAACTTTACCATAAACTGTTACTTTTACCACACATTTTTTCTTAAAACATTTAGAGTGTGCTTGGTAGGAGAGAAAATCATTTTCCCGAAAAATGATTTTATCATTTTACACTGTTTGGTAAAAATCGGAGGGGAAAATCATTTTCAGGGGAAAATCATTTTGCCCCATGGGAAGGAAATTGTTTTCCTTTGAAAAAGTGGGGAAAATCATTTTCCAACTCTCTGATATTTCAGTTTCATGTCCGATTTTCGTTCTCTTTCTTTGCTCTCTCTCTCTCTCTCTCTCTCTCTCTCTCTCTCTCTCTCTCTCTCTGAACCCCTTTTTTTCCTCCCCTTCTTTGGCTAAGGAAAAAAAAATATATTATTATGAATTTGTAAGACCTGTTTGATAATCAAGTTGACTGGTTATCGATTAACTTAGCTTATTAGTAGCAAACAATTGGCAATGATTGTCTTAGAAATGGTTTTTCATTCTACCAACCAGCAGAAAATGAAGTGCAAAGAAAATTATTTTCACCCCTACCACTAAACAGCAGAAAATGTAAGTGGAAAATCATTTTTCTTGAAAAAATATTTTCCACGGAAAATAATTTTCTGAAAAAATGATTTTTCCCCCTACCAAACACACCCTTAATGTAAAAAATCAACACAAACAACTATATGTAAACAACTAACAGATAATATAAACAACTCTCAACCAACTTTTGGTCAAATATGATCATGTCTTTATAACAACATACTCCCAAAAGCCATATAGACAAAAATATATTAATATAATATGAACTACAAACATGAGCATAAAATCAAACATCCACTTGCAGAAGTACATATACATAAGCTACGAATGAACAATAAAATCAAGAGTGGGGTTTTAAATTGTTATCCTTGGATCTCAAACCTCTGGGCGGAGGGAAAAGAAAGTACCAAGTATTTCTGTATTTGTATTTCCAAGTATATGATATAAGCATTGTTATTATATTCTTAGGATCAAACAAGGAACCAAAATATGGAGCAGGGAAAAAAGGCATAAGATAATCAAAAAGATAACTATGCCTGGCATTTAACTTCAAGTTGAAGTCTGAAGATGCACATTGATATCAAGGTGATCACAAATGGACCCATCTCACAACGCCCTAATTACTGGCCTCACCCATTGAAACTATCTCACAGAAGAACAGCAAAATACACGACCACAGCGCAGTAATTGTAATACGAACTACTCAAAAATATAAGTTTGTCCCAGGAAGTATTGCAGGTATCTCGCACAAGAATTAGCACACAAGAATTGCTAAGAAGCCAGATTAGTTAACAGTTAGTCCATAAGAAAAACACAGCCAAAAGCAATCGCCTAAGTTGGCCGGCTCAATATAGTGGTCCAATGATGAACCAACCTAACCATCTTAACATAGGCACAGACCAAGGGAGGCCTGCTCATTTAGCCATCATATATTAAGAAGGAAGGGGTACAAAAGCAGGTACAAATCTCCAAAAACAGGTAAGTTGTACAAGATCGATGAATAGTGCATGAGCTCTGCCGCCCAATCTGGACAGGCAAAAATCAAAACCGAAAGAATCCACAAGGGGACCAAATAAGCACACGGTATGCATACCTTGCAGGGTGGATAAATAGAATGCAATTAGACATTGAGCTTTGAATCTACATCTATCTATCTACTAAATCAATCTCTAAACGAAAGCTACTCCCCGATCTACTAGTCCAGCCTCGCCAAAATAAAAAACAAATTCTACACTAACCCTAAATCCTAGCAAAGGGCTGAAAACTGTGATTATAACAGATAGTAGCCACAACTTACCCTAATCTCAGAAGAATTGATAAACAAACAAATATACCATTGCGGCTTACTATGAAGAGAAAGTGCTGAGAGGTAGGTAGCTCCAGCAGCGAAAGATCAGGGAACCCAGAGAAAACCCAACAATCACACTATCCAAAGAACAATAACTCCTCAACCTTTCCCCCCTCTTTTTCTCTTCTTGCCGCTCTTTTGAGACTTCGTTGCGCTTGGGGACTTGGCCTTTGCGGTCTCGGGTGCTTTTGTTGGTTCTGGTGACTCCTCTGCATCTTCAGCTTCCTCCTCCTTCGATGATGTAGAGGCTTTCCCTTTGCCAGTGCCACTAGAATTCGGCTTGGCACTAGCCTTTGGGCTTTTCCCCTTGGACTTGGTAGCACCCTTAGGTGTCTCTTGCTTAGACTTGTTAGCTCCTCTAGGCGCCACATCATCATCTTTGGACTTCACAGCTGATTTTAGTGCCTCCTCGGATGATTTATTTCCAGCTTTTATATCTTTAGATTTTCCAGCTTTATCCTCATCGGATTTACCAACACTCTTTGAAGATTCCTCCTTGGATTTGGTTTCTGCTTTATTGTCATCTTTCTGCTTACGAACGGACTTGGGTGGAGGTTTTGATTTGCTGGATGAAGCTCCACCCCTGATAGGCAGCAAACGAGCTTCTGAGTGCTAAGCAATTAAACAGAAGGGAACTAAAGACCACAACACTACTCACTTTCTAGCAGTTGTTTCAGTCTTCCCCCGCTTACTCCTCTGATCTGCACCAGTCTTTCCCTTCTTTGCTTTAGGCCTACAATACGACCAAATAAATGAGATGGAACCCTGAACCGACCGACAATCACAAAAGAGAAGGCAGATGATCCAAGACTTCCAACTGAATCACTGGACTCCTAACTACATATGAATAGCCAAAAGAGCAAAGATTCCACAGAATCACGGGAATCTATTACCCAATTGTAAAAGGTGCGCAAAAGAATGGCATTTTAAGGATCTGCATGAAATTTGACGTTAGCAGAGGATACAAGACATACGTTTCAGCAGATTCATCTGGACTTTCCGCATCGCTTGCATGTCCCTGTGAACAAGATGCATCAGCACACATTGCGAACTGTGACATTATGCAGCTAAAAGAAAAGGCAACCTAACCTGATCGAGTGGGGTGTCATCATCAAGTAACTCCCACCGTTCCTTTGCAAGTTTCAATATCTCCACATCCCCGTCGATATACACGATCTACATGCAAATACAATTGATTACTCAGATCAGAATGCACAAACTAATTTCCTCCGTGCTCCAATGAAGAAGGGGTGCTACGAATAGGCACATAGAAAATCAAATCACCTTATGTTTTATTTTAACAGGATCAAAGGACTCAACAATCCCTTCATAATATCTGCAAAATATCAGAATGAAAAGAAACAAATAAACAAAGAAGGGGAATAAAATCGGCAACAAAACCTCAAAAAGACAAGGATTGGACAGGACCATAACAACAACCAGCTCATGAGTTCCCCAGCATTACCATCACTACGTTGTTTTCTGTGTGCTCTTTTCTATAGCCAAAAACCAAAAAGAAGGGGAATAAAAAGTCACAAATGACCAAAAGCAGTCCTATAGGTGCAGCATTTCAATGCACGACATATACAGGTCAGCTTAATTACCAGGCCCTTAATAAATAAACAGCTGATTTTTACTTGCCAGGGAAGATGTCTTGTACGACAGAGACAACAAACGAAAAATGAATCCTCCCACCCCCCGATCTGAGTCGTATTGACAAAACATGCATTCATCTATACCTTTTGACCAGTCAAATTCATTTTCAACAACCAATTGCAGCCTTAGTTCCCTGGAAAACCATTTTCAACCAGCACCATCGGTAAATAAATATAATGCTATTTTTATATATTCCCAAGATTCGACAATACAAAATGAAAAGAAAGTTTACACCAAGAACGCAAAGAAGAACATCTCTGAAACACACATGCCAATGTCAATATGCTGAAGTATGAACTGGAGACCAACGAAGCTCAAGTAACCATAAATTTGAAAAGATCAAACAGCATTAGACAATAGACATTTGAATGCTAAGATCCTATATAAAAATAACAAAATAAGAAGACAACGATATTTCAAAATGCAACGCAATGCATGCTCACAGTTCGCAGAACGAAAAACTGAAAAAGAATAAATTACATGGTGAGAAAACACGAATACAGGAGTAACAATGCAAGGAACGCAGAGAAGATTGCTGCGAAGAGAGGGAGGTTTTTATAATTTAAATCTATGATAGGTCATGCAGGGGGCCAATTGAAGGCAGAAGACCTATCATAAACACTTACGTTTTGTCAGCAGGCCACCAAACTTTAATTTTTGAACCAATCAATTCAGCACCATAAACCTTGGTATCAGATGCCTGAAAATTTAAAGAAAAAGCCATATAAAGTTTTGGTTCAAAAATGGATAAGCACTAGCTCTGATGAATGTTTGACAGGAACAGGGCACATTAACACAAATATACACCAATAATAAAAGTAGCACCAACAGTAAAATATGGATTTCTAGTGGTATACATGTCAACACTATGTCGCAATATCGTATTCTTAGCCTGTATGACTCACCTAGTATTCCAAGAAGAATCAAGCATATGTTATTTTGCACAAATAGTTACATTTGACTTGTGCACATTCAAACTCAAACTCCAGGCAGATGACCCTTATTGGGCAATTACTTAAGATTTGCATACCGTACAGCAAAATGTTTGAAAAGCAGCAGCACAAGAGCATCGATGCTAGGTTGGACTTTAGGGTAATGGTTTGAATGGTCTAGTATAATTTTGGAAATTCTTAACAATAAGAGTTTGCAATTGAACAGATTGGTGGCACAAGCAAAATCCACACTATTAGCACCAAGAAAGTACAAATAAAAGCATCATGCTACACACGATATAATTTGAATATTCATCAACATCAAAAATGTCAAGATAAAGCATCCATAATCTTCCTACAACTTCTGCTTAACAGACTTCAGATCTGGTTGCGAAAATATTCAAGCATAAACTCTTTTTTCACATCAGACTCTACAAAAACAAAATGCTTAATATGGGTTAGTTATTTTGGAATTCCTCATTGCGCCAACAATCAAAGCAAACCCTGTACAATGCATAATATACTACATAGAAATGCAAATGTAATTATCACCAAAAGGGATGACCAAAACATAATTGTGCTAACATACTTTTTCTTCGCCTGGACTTTGTTTTCTCTTGGACCCTGCCTTAGACGTTTTCTCCACATCACTTTCATCTTTACTTGATTTTGCAGTGGATTGGGGCACAGGTTTCTGAGAAAATCATCAAAAATATTGATACACGCAAGAAAATCACTTAACAAGATTAAAGAACACCATCATGTAACAAGAACTATTAAGGTTCCGGAAAGTACTTTTGCCCCGTCTCTTGATGGAGTTTTTGCAAGATCCTTTGCCGGAGTTCCTTTCGCTTGTCCTTTTTTCTTCTTATCTTCACGTTGGCTACTACCAGCTTCAACCTTCTTTCCAGACTGCTTCACTGATTTTGTATCCACTTTGGGGGTGTCTTCATGTTTCTTCTTTGATGTATCAACAGCAAGAGGGACACTATCATCCTTTTCTGCTGCAGAAGACGCCTTTTTGCCCATGCGCTTCTGTGATTTAGACTCTGAAACACTGGTATCTTCTGTTGTCTGCTTTGTATCAGATTCCTTCATAGAATCAGCATCACCTGCCAGCTCAGTTTCTTGCACCAAGTCTTCTTTTTTCTCTGGCTGCTCACTCTTTTTCAAATGATTTTCATCAAGGCTTACACTAGGAGACGGTGAGGGGACATCAGCAGGCTCATTCTCCGATGTCCTTGGTGAGGAAACCTCAGCACCAGGCTCTCTTTCATTTTCAGCAGGTTCCACAGTATCATCTACAGTATCTTTAATCTGCGCACTGTCAGCATCCTTGCTATCTTTTTCTTCATGCTCAGGATCCTTCGTTGCCTCTTTGTTATCTATAAAGGGAGGTTCAGAAGGTTCTGATGTGCTCCTCGAAGAACTTGTCTTCCTCGCTTTTCGTTTGTTAGACTTTTCTGGCTTAGATTCCGACTTGGCCAGTTCTTCAGCGTCTAAACTCTCAGCATTTGTGTTGGTTGGCTCCTCAGCACCTTTAACCCCATCATTAGCATCATGATTTTCCTCCTTGGAATCATCATTGATCGCTGAAGTCTCCTCAATATCCTTTTGAAGGTTACCATTGCTCATGACAGATTTCGGCGATCCAGCTGTGGCTGGGCCAACTTCTTCAGAAGGAGGAGCATCATCTAGAGTTTCCATAGCTACCTGACAGGAGAAAGTAAAGGCTAGTACAGTCCATGGGAAACATATCTCCCATCTCATAAGACAATAATTCAAAAGGTCAGCATACCTCAACTGCTTTTTCTGTAGGTGCATTGGCCAGATCACTTTCCTCTGCCTGATTATAAATAAATAAATAAACAAACAGTCACTCGTCATATTAAGTGCATTTCCCTAACCAAATCGTCACAGAAGAGTAATCAACTACCACTTATCGCGCCTCCACAGCTATGACAATTTTACAGATAACAGGAGAAAAAGAAACAAATGATAAGTTACAAAGAAATGCACCTAAGCTCTAACTCAAAGTCTGCAAAAATAACTTTAAGACATAAGAACAAACGAGGAAAAGCTTCAGGCTACTGCAACGATCACATGAATACAGCAAACATAGAATAAGTGTTACAAAACAAAGATTTTGTTTTTTCTTTAAGCCCACAGAAAAGAAAAAGGGTACTTAAATTTTCTAAGTAGATCACTGAAGATAACCAAAAAAATCCAAATTCCAGTCCCCAAGCCCCATGCAACATTTTCCGAACATAGGGCTCTCTTCCCTTTAAATGGGGACATAACCCTCCTACGGGTACCCAATGACCTAATACTGTGACATGTCGCTTCAAATTACAACTTAAACATGTTAAGATGTTACACAAGCGCACGAATCAGGACATAAAACTACACATTTTGACAAAACAACCTCAAATTCACCCTACTTCATAATATGTATGCAAACACTTCTTCCATACAGTAAATCCATTGTCTGTACATGCCCATCTGGCCATCCACTCCACCACATGCCTCCCCCCCCCCCCCCGGGGGGGGGGACAACAAAAAAAGGGCTGAAGGGTGCTAACTTTGCCCAGATTGTTCACTTCGTCTGGGATGCTAGAAGAAAACTTATCAACAAAAGACGATCCTACACATGAAGACATGTCAAATTTCATACTGTAGATCTTCAATTAGCAGCAATCACATAACAAAAGCCAAACCAAACCAATAACTAGCCCACTCGTTCATCATATGTGGAGAGGAATACAATACCAAATTTTTGCTCGCAGCATCCCAATCACTAGGCTCAACAGCTTCAGATCCCATTTGGCAGACATTTGCCACAACCTTGCAATAATCATTTACAGAAGCACCCCTAGACTTCACAGCCGGTACCAGGTAAGGTTTGAGCTTATTAGCACATTTCTCAATTACTTTCTCAGCAAGCTGGCGAGCAATCGGCAGGACTTCCTGAACGAAAGATGGAGAGTATCAACAAATTGTGGAAGGAAAGGAGTCAAAATAAACTAGTGGGCATTAAGAAGAAAACTTACCTTGTCCTGTATTTTAAGGAAGTCAAGAATAGATGAAAGAAGATCTACTGATATATCCTCACTTTCTTCCAAGACAAGGGTCATAATTGTCTCCATCGAAGAAAATACATTTTCAGGGTGACAGTCCCTGGGAGTAGAAAATTCTATCAGAAACAAACACCTAGTCTAAAACACCATAGATTGAAAACACTTCATTAAAGCGATTTTAGAATTCCGAAAATTCTGCAACCCATTAAACAGAGTGTCAACAAACAGAAGCTGATAAAAGGCAGAAGAAGAAGGCCTCAGTTAATGTTGTCAGTCAATTTTTGGTGCAACAGAGCAAAATTAATGTTGATAGAATCCCCCAAATATCCTCCGTTTTTCTCTTAGAATGAATGTAATGACCACGAACACTTCAAGACAAATGCACACTCTAGGATACAATGAAGAGAAATACTTAGAAACACATGAATTGCTAGCGTAGATAGAATTAAAGTCAAATTATCATCAATTGGATGAATTACATCAAAAAATATATCAAGCACGATAGCACAAATAAGCAATAGTATCTATCCAGAAACGCATTCAAAAGGCTAGAATAAAGCCATTCAACAGAGTGAGGATGGTGGAAACAGAATAGCAGCCAATGACAGGAGTCCGGGGAATTAAAACCTCTGTGGGATCGAACAAAAGCAACCCCAAAACCCCAAGAAGGAAGAAAAAGAAAAAGAACAAGAAAAAAAGAGGAGAGGGCAAAGGTAGAGACACGATCACATGGGGGGGACGACGTCAAACAAGACAGTCTTCACAAATACTTTCCCTTGCCCATCATGATGAAATACTTACCATGCGTTTCCAGTACTTGTGTATGCTAGTACTTTTTTGGTCATGCATGTATTGGTCATTATGTAACTTATTGTTATTTGTGGTGATGCGCCTTTCCTTCATGTTTTATTTACTATTATGGATTGCTCTTTTTTTGGGGGTACCAAAAGATTTTCAACTACAAAATGTTTTTTCAAATCTTTTTGTGGGTCTATTGAAATCGGCATCTTTGTAGGTAATGATACCTGCAAAGGTAAAACTGCTTATATCTATATCTTCCCAAACCCCGTGCAAGCGGACCCCACACTAGGAGTTATTATTGTTGTTGTCATTGTTGTATTAGACTCAAGATCAAGCCCAACTGTGAACCCAAGAAAGTTGCAACATATAACAAATTGAAATCTAGCCAAATCATTATCATCACCTCAACTTTCTTTCTTCTTACAACAGGTAAGACAGCTTTTATTTTACATTAAAGGTAGGGGAAAATACAAATATTGAATGAAGCATCAGTGGGGATTTGTACCCTCCTGCTCTATGGAAGATAGTATCCAATCAACACAAAGCAGCCCAACCAACAAGAAGATAAGTGTGGAGTACAAAAGTAAAGAAACATGTCTTAAGAAACAAACAACATCCTCTCCAAATAAACCTCTTTTTTTTTTTCCCCAGCAAACATCAGAATCAGAACCTGAAATGGGTAGAACATAACAGAATCATAAGATAACAGGAAGCTGGAGAAGCCTGTTATCCACCATATAAAAATTTAAAAAATTAGAAACTTTTTAAAAAGCTCTTCAAAGACTTGAAAAGGAAAGATTGAAGGAATCATAAAAACAAACAGCCATATAACAAGAAAAGAAGGCAGTTTTTTTTTGGGAGGGAAGGGCGAGAGCCCACTAGCATGCACCAATCATCAGTAAACATAGTTGTCAGCACTAAAAAGAATGCTCATAAGTTCCTACCTTATAGATCTAAAGAAGTGTTGAAACATTTCGTAAATTAATGCATCACATTCAAGATCCAGCATCACCACACATGACCTCACTTTCGCCACTGTCTCCAGAATTGAGGTTCTTTTGATATATGATGGACTGTTTGTGTCATCCAGTTTCTCAAATGATGATACGATCAATTGAAACACTTCCTAAACACCACGGGAAAGAAAATTCAGCATATGACACAGTCATATCATAGAAATACGTCACACAAACAACGACGATGGGACAGAGCTGAGTTGCAGGCTGAATAGTAATTAATAGCAGCTCAAACCTTCATCTGATCATCATCATAAGGCGCATCTGGAGCTGTAATCCTTGTTATCTCACTGATACATGAAGCTACAGAAACTTTCACATCAACATCTGAATGTCTGAGGAGGTCCTTCGCTATTAGTGCTTTTGTCGATGGAGAGAGTGCTTTCTTCATTGACTCAGATGGTGATTGCTCTACCCGGGTAAGAAATCTTTCAACCCGCTACAAGAAAGAGATGAAAATAAGCCAAAATCACTCTCGAAATTCTATAAAGAAGCAACTCTTACCATCTGGTTGACCGACACAAGTTATCCATCCATCACCCAAAAATGAGTCAACATCCAACAGCACTCATACATAGTGTTCCACAATATGTGTATCAGTGTATAGGAGTTACCATGACGTATCAGTCAGGCTATAAACTGTGACCGAATGACAACGGAAGAAAGAATAGTCGTAGCATCGGGTATTGATCGCCGTATGAGCACTTTTTCGTACCAAGATGATTGTAGTTGCAAAGGCTTAAAGTCGAAAGGAATGAGACACACATTCCAAATTTAATGGTCCAAACCCGTCCAAAACTGAACTACTCCCCCAACGGATTGCCTAGGAGGCTTTCAGGTAGAGAATCGTTTTAGGCCAGGCTCGTCCAAGCACTTCTTCAGCTATAACAGATCTGGATTTTGCCAGTCTTGCATGCTGACACAATGGTAAACCATGATAGTTTAACAAGCACATATCCCCCTCTAAAGAAGCAGTTGACATATCTTAATCTATAGTCAATAAAATGCACCACATCCCTACAAGGAGTTCAATTCTAGTTCTTCTCTGTACAAAATTGCTTGCAACTTTCTTTCAGCCTGTTAATTATTTTTTGCATAAGGAAGCCTTGATCCTCTCCTTCTTACTAATTTAAATCTTGATTAAACCCACCAACAGGCTTTCCTACCTTCTATTGATCATTAATAAAGTTCTGATATGGATTACAGTGCGCCCAAAAAAAGGGTTAATGTGCACATGCCCATATCTCGGGCAGAATTCCTCCACATCCTTGCAATTCACTATGCTTTCACAAGAACACCCTGACAAGGCATGCCCGCACTCGAATGGCCAAGATTTTCTTGCAATTCCCTCCACTAGTTTCTCCAACACCCCCACCCCCCTCCCTTCCTTGGGGGAAAAGAAAAAAAGGCAAAAAGACTGAAACTTGATTCCTAATCAAGGAAACAAAACTAATGTAGAACATAGTTCAACTTTGCATAGAAATATACCGGTCACATGGAAAAGCTGAATTGAGAATCTTCGCTTGCCCTTATAGTGGGCTCCATTTCAAAATAACATGATAACCAAAAAGGGTTCACAAGAAAGCCTATTACTCCATGTGACTCCCTCCATAACTGGCCCAATTAAATGTTAGCAGCGTGACGATAGGAAAAAAGAGGAGATCATGATACAATACAAGCTATCAAAAATAAACAATGTATAATAAAACCCACAATTTCGAGCACCAATGTTGAGCAAATATGAGTTCCAATTGGGAGAAAATCAAAATACAAAGCATGGAAAAGCATTCAACAAAGTAGACTAAACGACTAAAGGCTCGCTAATAAACTCATGCAAATGAGAAAAATAGCAGATGAAGATCAAAAACATTACCCAATAGCAGTATAACACCCCTGACCCCCAACAACCCAAAAAAAAAAAAAACACTCGAAAAAATAAACCACCAATTAAACTACTATCAAATCAAAAATAGCACGAGAAACCCTAAAATCCTCATGGTGGATCATAAACCGAAATCGGACTTACATCAAGCAAAGGCAGCAGCTCCGAGGCCGAAGACGGAGGCGAGAGAAGCGCTTTCCCAGCTTCCATGAGCTGCTTCTCCAGCTCTTTTTCCGATAGCGCCATTTTTATACCACAAACTCAAAATTTGCTCCTCTAGATCTCTCAATTTCCACGCATCTTCACCACCACCGGAATCCTAGAAACCCTACCCCCCGAAAAAAGGGATCACTCACCATTAACAACTGCAACAGAAAATCGAACTGATCTTCACAGAAGTACGTACAACAAATCACAAAATCAGAACTCCATCTTCACGATAAAGAGAGATAGGGAGAGAGATAGAAGAGACAAGAAGAGAGCGCGAAAAAGAAAATTTTTTTTGATAGTTTTTTTGTGTCTGAGGTATGAATTTGTGAGGAGAGAGAAAACTAGGGTTTGTAATTGTTTTCGAATTTCGGTTTTAATTTTTGGGGGAGAGAGATACAGGAAGGAGAGAGAAACACACCACACACCTCACAGTAGCAGAGCAAGGATTTATTGCCTGCTTTCTTTTGTTTTTTGGGTCCTTTAAATATTGTCTGGAGTTTTTTGCTTTTCGCAAAAATGATTTCTAATAAATTAATGGGAGAACTTTAAATAAATAAATGCCAAGTCCCGGAGATTTGTAACATCTTTGGCGGATTTTACTTGGGGCTTAGTGTTATGCAATGCAGTTGAGGATGATCTTGGAGTCCGAAGAGAAAGAGTTAAGAGTGCTGTGTTCTTTGGGCTCCACATAAATAAGGCCCAAAGGCCCAAGTAAAAATTGGAGGAAAATAGGAGTGTAAGTTAGTAATTAAGTAATTTGTAACTAACCAAGGGAAATTCATTCATTCACATATTCATTTTTGAAACATCATAAGCAATTATATCATAAATTTCAGGAGGACTAGCCCCTAATCAGATTTTAACACCCACTTTAAATGGTTATAGTCGAAATATCATATCTGCAGTTTGATTACCACTTCTTCGAGTAAACTGAAAACAATAAGAAAGGGAATCTTTGGACAATCTACAGCACCCTTTTAGGCCAAATTAAATTACTCTTTGTACTAAATATAACATGTTTGTCGATTTTATTAATTGTTACGCCTTAAACTACTCTCTGTACTACTTTACATCTTTGGCATGATACTTATTATCTAATTTCTTTCTTTGTTTCCATAATACGATATTATCCTCTAGACTAACCTAACTTAATATATTTCAAATTGCATTAATATAGAAAATTTTGTCCATAAATGATGTAGAAACTTAATAGTGTCTTTCCTAAATTACGTTTGTTAGATTATTTGTATGGACATATGATAAATATTTAAAGATATATTATGATAAATATTTAAAGATATATTATTTTTTAGTTTGAAGCAAAAATATGTTTTTCAAGATGTACAAAAATATAGTTCGTGTTGCCATATTAATGGAGCATTGATAATTTCATCCATAAGATACTTTAATATACTCTTTTTGTGCATTTATAGCTTACTAATTCATAATGCCCATCTCATCCTGTTAATGTTAACAGTTAGATGAGATGTTCTAAAAGTAAACTTCTTCCGTTTTCTAATTGAAGAAAACAAAATAAAGAACATATTTGCATTTCTTTTGCATACATTATGACGTAATATTATCTAGCTTATATCAAGCACATCCTATCTGCAAATTTTACATTGAATTTGCATTAGTTGCCACTATGTTTTCCTTTTTCTTACTGTTTACTAGAACTGTTTATTATTCGGTCCAGATCCGAACTGGACTGTGCTAAGTCGGTTCAATCCTCGGTCCTATCCGTCCCCAGTTTCGATCTTCGGTCCTGGGTAATGTGGAGAGGAGTCTGCGAGGATGATTGTAAGAATTTTTAGTTTTCCCTTTTCACAATCCCCCCAAAAAAATCCACTAAAAAGGCGAAAACATGAATAATTAAAAAACTTTTTTAATAAACAAATAAAAAAACATAACCATTTTGTCCTCATTAACGAATATGTAACAAACTGCTTTGCGTCTTGGATATATGAGGGTGGAGACTCATATAGAAGTGGAAGAATGTTGCAATTAATTTCAGATAAAGAGAACCGTAAATAAGCAATTATTGCACTTTATACCCGAACCCTGTTCAGATTACCAATCAGACACTTTAACCAGACCTGGACCCGAATGTCCGATATCCGGACCCGAATGTCCGAATTTGTGACATGATTTTTAGACATTGTGATCAAATTTTTGTGAGATCGAACATGAACATAATTTTTCAAAATCCGAACCTGGTTGTTCGAAATTACTTTTATAATATTTTCTAGAGAATTTGGATCAAAATTACACATAAACCTAATTCTCCGATTGTCCGAATTTGTTCAAATTCGGAATAGTTTAAAAATCTGGACAACATGAACCCGGATGCTAAACACGAACCCGACTCGGATTTAAATTTGGACATGACCGGTTGTCCGAACTTTAAATTCGAATAAAAATTTTGTGACCATACCTGGTTTTTCCCAGGCCGAACAATTTCAAGTAATCAGGTCGGGCAATTTTTTGCCAACCCTAGTAGAAAGCGTGGGATAGAAGGAAGGGAGGGCTAAATGCCTAAATAATGTAATTATCAAATTTTAAACATTAAAAAAAGTATAATTCTTTCAACAGCTAAGATGGATATGATATATTAAGTGAACGGTGAAGATGAAATTGACTTCCTAAAATTAAAGCGGGTAAAGAGTTGACAATATTTCTTTTATATACAGTATATTAGATTTTTTGTTTTAAAAAAGGCTGGCAGGAGCTATTCCTCAATCTTTCTCATGTTTCATATTTATTTATCTTTTTTAATTCTCACTCCTTACATGACTCTTGTCAAAATTCATATGTTTATATTGAATTCCCCGATTGGCTGGCAATAAATTCTTATAAATAGATTCCTCCCCTTCCCCCCCCCCCCCCAAAAAAAAAAAAAATATTGATTGTTGATAACGCTGGTCCTTTATATTAGGTTATTAATCACTACATTAAGGTCTTTTCTTTTTACTGCTTCTCAATTTTGTGCATTAATATGTTTTATATTGAGCTACTTTTTTCTTTTGTTATCAGTTAAATCATGTGAATAACTTTGGCCACTCATCTCCGAAAATTTCGTTGCCCAAAGCAAACCCAAAAAAAGGAAAACGATGCAATGGATGCTTCAATAAGAGGTACTGCATTCGTGTACACAATGGGTATATCGACAAATTCAACTTAGCCTCATAATTAGAGATGTCAATTATATTCGAGTTCAAAGCACATCCAATACGATCCGATCTGAGACAAAATCATCTGCTTTGAATTCGAGAAAAAAATATTCGAGTCCAAGTCCGGTGAAAATAATCCGAATCAGATTCGAAGGGGAGGTAGTGATTCGATATTCCAATCTAATTCGATTGTTTTATTAAATAATTAAAATTCAAATCTAAAACTTCACAATCTAAAGTCTACAATTCAAATTCAACCTCCAAGCGCACCCCAACATTATGACTTTAAATTTTTTATTTTACAAATATAAAGTCTAACCTCCAAACTCAATGGTAAGTCGCTAACATTAACTCACATTAGTCACATAGCCTCTCTCTCTCCCTCCCCCCCCTGTCTGACTTTGATGTCGGTCGGCCAGGAGCCGCCTGACTCCTAATCATTGCACATTAGTGTCATTTGCCTAGTTGTCAGCCTCCCCTTAGCTTAGTGTTAAATATCCAAATATTTGGTTGGCATGATAGGAAAGCGCATGTTATCATATTGATAAGTACAACGAATAAGTTTGAAAGGAAAAACACAATACACAATTATTGCGGGGAAAAGAATCGATCCGGTTCGAATTAAATCCGACTCCGATCTACTCAGATCGGATTTGGAGGTTCCCTTCAATCTGTCAAATTAGACTCGGATCGAATTTTTGAATCCGAAACATAATCAGATTCAGATTCGACTGTTTCAACATCTGATCTGAATTTGATATGTTGCCATCCGTACTTCTAATTGTTGATTCCTAGCATTATCTATAGTTGCAAATAGGTTTTTTCATTCTTGTATGGTATGACAAAGTCAGGATAGGCTGCCTGCAATACACTCTATGGAGTGGGGCCCTTTCCCGAACCCTACGTGAATACGGGATGCTTGTGCACCAAGCTGCCCTTTAATTCTTGAATTATTATTTGTTTCTCACAGTACCGACTAATAGGTTAGGTTGGGTTGCTATTTTTAATTGATTTTTAATATGGACAAATTCACTAGGTTACAATGAAAGTAGAGGTTTGTGTACATATGTGGAATTTTTTTTTGGAAGACTAAATCATGTATGAAAATTCTAATTTATACTTCTATTAATGTAAAATGATTATTGTTTTTTTTGAAGTCTATGAACTCTAGGTTGATTATTTTTTTTCCTGTTTCTAATTTGAAAATTATGATAAGAAAGATTCCTTTTTTCAGCAAATAGGCGCATAAAAGCTTATATAATTACGATCTGAAAATTATGATAAGAAATATTCCTTTTTTAAGGAAACAGGCGCATAAAAGCTTATATAAGTACGATCTTTTGACCTCAAATCTTGAAGTTAACTTTTTGTTCTCTTCTCCCTAAATATTCACAGTTGAGTACTGGACTTCGACAAAAATATATTAAAAAATGAGTACATGTGAGTTTTAGCCCGTTAATAAATATTTTTATTTGGCATGAAAGAAACATAAGAATTGATATATTATGTCTAGAAGCCTTCATAAACACACATTATTAAGGAATTGCCGTTTAAATATCCTCACTTTGGTTGAAAATTTACATGACTAGACAAATGTAAATTATAGAGATATAATAGAGGTGGGTGCTAAATAGCATACGATACCAACGATTACAACTGAACATTAGTTGATTATCATTTTTCCTACGATAAGCCCAAAAGTTTTAAAAATTGTAGTGAAAAACTCATGTCAAATTTTAATTCAATAAAAAGTTATATCAACAGATTTATTTGTAGTATGTTATAGCATTCACAGTTTGTTTGGGGTAGAGATCATGCTTTTTGATATACAAATTTGTGGTTGTTTGAATTGAATTATCTACTGTCAGTACGGCTTCCAAACACTGCCCCATAAAGATGTAAAACAAAGTTATTGGAAGTCAGAGTCAGAAGGGATAAATCTATCGTAGCAATCATCTTTATATATTACCAAATTCCTGAATTTCCTTCTTATATGAACTGCAAGGGAAAATGCATACAGCTACAACTGAGAAAAGGGGTTGCTTAATCTATGGCTGCAGTCAGTGAGGATAAAACAGTCGGCGATCTCTGCAGCTGTTGCAGGTCCATGGAAATAGAGGAGGGTCAAGACAATAAGAATGTACGCATGTAATTTGGCACATCTGACAATAGATAAGAAGATCTGCCGGATATGGGCTCTGACAAGTGCAACAGACCGACTGGCGTGGAATCTGAAGCACAAAAACAAGCAAATATATAAGTCGAATTGGAATGTCACACTGACTTATTAGGGCCTATTCTCTTTGCCTTATTTTGTCTGAACTTATTCTGAACTGAACTTATCTGAACTTATTCTGCACTTTATTTACTTAACTTATTCTGAACTATTCTGAACTAAACTTATTTGAACTTATTCTGAAGTTATTTACTAAACTTATTATTCTGAACTTTCTGAACTGAACTTATCTGAACTTATTCTGAACTTTCTAAACTAAACTTATTCTGAACTGAACTTATCTGAACTTATTCTGTTTGAACATAAGTCGAAGAGAATAGGTAACATATGTCATTCTAGAAGTAGGCATATGTTTCAACTAGGCCCTAGAACAAGAATCCTTGACTGCCTATTACTCTATATAAAAAGAAGTAGAGAACAGTTTGAGGCATTATGCATTATTCCATATAATCCACATCCAAAAAACTATCCAAAGTTCTACTCATCAATGCCTGACAATAATATAAGAAAAAGATTCCATGTTTGTATTTATGATGAGCAACGAAATCACCTCAGTATCAGGAGGACCTGCTCCACCCTCTGGAACAATGAATATGTCCTGTGTTGATGAGGGATCCGGAATGAACTGTGAGTAAATTTTCTGGTCCAGAGAGGCTGCGCCATCCACTCTTGTAATGCTGGCAAAACTGGCCTTGCATAAAGGACAAGTCGACTCCTTTTTATTTGACGCCTACATGATTCATCAGTAGGTCATTATGCTACATTTTTACAGCAGATAATTTAGATGATATCCGGATACAGGCTAGACAACCTAAACTGAAACTCATGTGAGGCCAGTCAGCTTAAATGGGTCATATGGTGCGCTGTGGCTTGCCATGGAACAATGAATATTTGAGAAAGTATACCAATTATTCAATAACCTCATAGCATTCACCAAGAGTTGACAACATATTGACATTCTTCCCTTTAAGCAGGAAGTACAGCTGATGTTCGAAACTTTTCCTTGGTAATAACAGCAGAGATGTCATGATTTCTAGAGAGGATAAATAAGGGTAGTTTGTCTCTCAACAAGTTCTTCAGGTGCAGGGACAAGCATTATTATTACTTTCAGTTGGAACAAGAATTTCATGGTAGGAAAGCAAATTAGTGTAGACTATAGAAGAGGTAAGACTAGTCAATTAAGTTCACATACCATATGATCAGCCCAGTTCTGAATGCATGAAAAACAGAACCGATGTCCACAAGGCAGAACCCCCCTTGTTGAGCTAAATTCAGTCCAGCATATTACACATGAGAGCTCTACTGATGTGGTCAATCTGGTAGACTGAACAACTAAATCCCTGTCATTTATTTGACCATTTGAATTATCGACATCCGGACTGATCTCATGCACATCTTTGCCCGTGGGACTAGATGTATCAGCATTTTGCAAGCTTGGGTCTACAAGATTATCAACACCATTCAGAGGGTTGACCTCGTCATCTTCATTTCTGCCATGGCTAGGAGTGGTCGTCTCATGCCTTCTGCTAATCTTTACTTCAATGTCATCCCTGAAGTCAATTGAACTGTTAGACAAGCTTGAAGGACTGCCCAGGTCACCGACGTCTGTCTTTCTTCTGCTCTGTTGCTCCACATCTACAGTCGCTGACCCGTTGATGTTTCTTTCAGCATTCTTTAGGACAAGCCGCCGACTTCTATGTGAAGATTCGGCCAAGCCTACCCGTACACGATTAACACCTGTTCCCTGCTTCATTGAAAATCCGAGTAACTAAACTGACTTGTGCACAGCTCAAACAATAAGGACCGAAGGAAAGGATAGGGCCCTTTGCTTCTAAGCCTAGCAATTTGCAGCAGTAAAGAATCTACAAAGCATGATCGATTTTCTCAACTCTGTTTTTCATTCAAGTTCTCCAATCAATAATTGGAATTACAATTTCAGATTTTCTTTTGAAGGAATTCACCTGACGTCTGTCAATTGTAGGGATCTGGGGCTCCCGGATAGGCCTTCTTTGATGTGCTTTTGGTTGCCAATCCTCCACTGGTGTTTCCCTACCCAGTTTTCTCTTAGATCTTTGCGGCGCAATATCTCTGATCCCTGATCTGGGAAACAAATTCTGTAAGAAATTGCAACATTAGTAATTTGTATGAATAAGATAGATTCAAGAAAAGGAAAAGGGACGGAAGGGAAAGAGCAGGTGAACAGATTAATACAAATTGCCACTAGAATTAGCAGCGATTATAACTTAGAAGGCTCAGTGGCATGGAAAGATTGCAACATTACATAATGAATCGTACATACTTCAAACCCATTGCTTGATATTTAACCTTATTTTAATCTGTAAAATGAGTATTCCTGGTGAGATTATATTACCTCATCTAGCAACCAATCATCATCCCAGTCGTCATTTTCTATGTCATCAGAATCCAGATCAATCACCTCGTTAAGACACTCAAGCATTTTTGGTTTCTTTGAAAGCAGATTATTTTCAGTCAGCAAGCCTGCTCTTTCTGTGAGAACTCGAAGGTTGAGAAGAGAACCTACTTCTTTCCCACTGCAAATGAAAAACAGAACAGAAACATGAGTAGAGATGCTGATAAAATCTTCAGCAGCCAGAAAGACTATACCACAAGATAAGCTAGATACTATCGGCACTGACTAGAACATGCTAACATAGCTACAAACAAAGGAACAACTCTCTCAAACTGAACCGGGATTGAAAGGAAGGAAATAATGACATCAATGAAATTCATGTGCATAAAGGACTTTCAACAAATTTATCGTTCCCCATCATCTAATTTTCCGAGCATGATTGCTGCATAATAGATTGAGCTTGATTTCTAGTACAAAACTGTTGGAACTCTATTAAAAGGCGTCTTGCTGCACAGCCTCAAATTCAGGCATGACCACTACATGAAACATTTCAACTCGAAGCCAGTATATGAACAGCACCTTTAGGTTTGTAGATGACCAATGTGACAACTTGAGATGCTTGTTGTTTTTCTTACCTTTGCAAAGAATAGGGATGCTCTGAAATACGTTTTCCTTCCTTAAAGCAGTCCTCAAGCCACCGATGATTGAGGATCATTGTTCCAAACTTCTTAGCAAGTTCATATTTCCTTCCTTGGAATTTCCAACAAATCTGAAAATCATAACATCTCTGTGACAGCGACAAAGAATAGAGGCCCAATAGAGTAGAAGACGGTTAAGACTTAAGATATTACAGCTGTGAAATCATATGCACCGCCGCGAATGATTCTTTCAGTGTTCACAAGTGAGATAGCTTTTTTATTGCTTACATGGGCAACGTATGTTCTACCTGTAACCAGATCATCGGTGCATTCTCATGAGAAACCCAAAATCCATAACCTAAGAGTCACACCTAGGTGGATTGGTTTTTTTTGGGGGGGGGGGGGTTGTTTCAGCTTTATCCTAAATCGTACAGAGGCCGGTCCCATTACACATTGGCTTAAAAATTTTTGACTTGTTACCACAGAAAAAAAAAAAAGCAGGGGACAATTCATAGATAGTTAGACACATTTTGCTTTAGTGTACTCCAATCAAAGCTGAAAAGGATGCCCAAAATTGGCCAAAACCATTAAACCATCTAGCAAAAACTCATAAATTTGACCTTCTTCCCCATGCGACACCACCCCCATTTACACGCCCCAACACCAAGTATATGGTACATTGGTACCGTACGGATGTCCATCTGAAGGGCTTTAACTACCATAGCTGGCGAAGTCCCTGTCAGTACTAAGATACAAGCTCAAAATCTGCCTAAACTGGGGTTTGTAAGTTCATTCATAAGTTCATTGATGCAACCCCCCCCCCCCCCCCCAAAAAAAAAGTTTCAATGCGAAGCTGTTAGAGTTAGTTAGAGTTCGTTAAAAATTAGTTAAAGTTTGTTAAAGAATAGCCAGCTCAACATAACCATTTTCTTTTGTTTCTTGCTTTCTGTTTGACATTCTGTTAGGCCTAGTGCAAGTTGTATGGTTGTATATATACACCCTCAGTAGCTCTCATCTTTTATGATATTCATTCTAATAAGGAGAATTTGCCTTCGTCCTCTCTCTCTTTCTATCTCTCATTCTGATCTAGAAATGTGAAATCAAACATGGTATCAGAGCAGGGAATTCCTGAACCTCATGATTCCTCGATCAATCTGATTTGATTCTTCTACAATCAGGTTTACTCTGATTTTCTTCTTTTTGTTTGATCATTTAAGTAGTCTCTTAAATCAATCATCTAGCATTCACACTCAGAGAATTGTTTCTCTCTCGATCTTGTTTTCTTTACAAGATCTCGATCCGTTAAGGATTGTTTGCTCTCTTTAGCAGAATCTGCTACATCTCTATTTCTTTACAAAATTTGTTCAAATTCTCTGCAAGCCTGTCAATTTTTTTTTGAAATGGCAACAGCAACTGCTACTGCTGAGATCACTCCAGAGGATCTTGCCGAGGCATATTTTCTCCATCCATCAGATCATCCAGGTCTGTTACTTGTATCCACTGCCTTTGATGGGACTGGTTTTGGTTCTTGGAAGAGAGCCATGACAATTGCTTTATCTACAAAAAGCAAGTTGTACTTTGTTGATGGTAGTCTTCAAAAACCTGACTCTAATTCTGCTAATTTCAAGAAGTGGATTAAGTGTAATGACATGGTTATGTCATGGATCTTGAATGTATTGACCAAAACAATTGCAGATAGCATTATATATGCTAAGACTGCTAGACAAATGTGGATTGAACTCGAGGAAAGATTTGGTCAGATAAATGGTGCTAAGCTATATCAAGTGCAAAAAGAGATGTGTAATGTAAGTCAGGGAACAAATGATATTGCAACTTACTTTACCAAGGTGAAAAGTTTATGGGATGAGTTGGATGATATGAATGAAATTCCTTCATGTGTCTGTAATGCTGCTGAAAAATTGCTTAAAAGGGAACAAAATCAGAAACTGCTGCAGTTCTTGATAGGCTTGAATGATGATTACAACTCAATTAGGGGAAATATCCTCATGATGAGTCCTTTACCTTCGATTGGTCAAGTTTATTCCATGTTAATTCAAGAAGAGAAACAGAGAGAAATAAGGTCTAGTGGTCATTTTATTGCGGATTCAGCTTCTCTTGCTGTGGAGTCACACAAGTCCCATCAATATTACAAGGGAAACTTGGATAGATTTGACACCAGAACTGAAAGTTTAAACAGCAAGTTTGAGAGAAATGAAAAAAAGAAATCTGCTCTTTTCTGCAACTATTGCAAGAAGCCAGGGCATTCAATTGAAAAACGTTACAAATTACATGGTTTTCCACCAAACAGTAAGTATAAAGGTCCAAGAAGAACAGCTGCTGTAGCTCAGACAGATGGATCAATGATCAATGATTGCCACACTGCCTTGCCTCTAAACAATGCTGCAGTCCCAGGTTTGACCCCAGAACAGTCTTCACAGCTAATTGCATTACTTCAAAATGTTCAGCTACACAAGACAGGACACAATTCTACTGCACCACCTCAAGATTGTGGCTACAATTCTAGATCAGGAGCTTTTTTAAGCCTGGCAGGTACAAATATCAAGGGTTACACACAAAGTTTATGTTTATTATCTTGTGTTTCTGATTGGCAAAGTACATGGATAATTGATACTGGAGCTAGTGACCACATGTGTTGTAACAAGGATTTATTTGAAAATTTTGTAGCCCTTGCCAAGCCTAATTCTGTCACTTTACCAAATGGGAAGTGTGTTCTGGTCACACATGCTGGGACTGTGGCACTCAAGAATCATTTGACCCTACATGGAGTTCTCTACATTCCAAGTTTCAGATATAACCTATTGTCTGTGAGCAAACTTACTAGTCAACAGAATTGCTACATCTTTTTTACATCAAAGCATTGTCTTATGCAGGCCCCTTCAGTGAGGAGAATTCAGGTTCTTGGTGAGATATGTGCTGGACTCTACTTATTCAGACCAGGATCTGCTACAAGTTCAGATGCTTCAACCAGAAGCTTGCAAGTTTGTTCTTTAGACATTTATAAATCAGCTTGTATTGCCAGCATGACCAAGGAAGATGTATGGCATGCTAGGCTTTGCCATTTACCTTTTACAAAATTACAGCAATTGGGGTTATTGTCCAATTATACTGATGCTACTTCAATAAAACAATGCTTGATTTGTTCCAAGGCAAGACAACATAGACTTCCATTTCCCCACAGTCAGATTCATACTACACATATATTTGAACTTGTTCATATTGATTTATGGGGACCCTATAGAGTGCAGACACACAATGGATACAAGTACTTTCTGACTATAGTGGATGATTATAGTCGAACAACTTGGACACATCTGTTGGCAACAAAAAGCAATGCAATGGTTCTAATCAGGGCATTCATTGAAATGGCACTTACTTAGTTCAACACCAAGGTAAAAACCATAAGGTCTGATAATGCTCTTGAACTGGGATTAAACAGAGAAGCCACAGCTTATTTTCTGTCTAAAGGAATTATCCATCAGACCAGCTGTGTGGCAACCTCTCAGCAGAATGGAGTTGTGGAGAGGAAACATAAACACCTCCTTGAAACTTCAAGAGCCTTATTGTTTCATTCAGGATTACCAATAAAATATTGGGGTGAATGTGTTTTGACAGCAACCTACCTCATAAACAGGTTCCCTTCCAAAGTTCTTAAAGGATTAAGTCCATTCCATGTATTATTTGGACAAAAACCTAACTATGAACACCTTAGAGTGTTTGGAAGTTTATGTTATGCTTCTACCCTTAAAGCTGGAAGGGACAAGTTTCAGGCCAGGGCAGTACCCTGTGTATTTTTAGGGTACCCTTTTGGTCAAAAAGCCTACAAATTGCTCAATCTTGAAACAAAACAAATCTTTACTTCAAGAGATGTTTTGTTCCATGAAAACATACTTCCCTACCACTCCTCTCAGCCTACGGATGTTTCCAACATATTTCCACAATCCAAGGATGCCCAGCTACATGATTGTGACGACTACTGTGATGCTTCAAGAACTATTGCTACACAAAACCAATTGTCCACACTGTAGACTGCTGTCATCAGAGAAGAACAACATCAAGCATCATCTCCTCATATTTCAACACCTCCAAGAAGATCTACAAGGGAGCATAAAACTCCCTCTTATCTGTCAGAGTATGTTTGCAATAATGCTTATTTTCAGTCAAAACAGCATCAAGCACCATGCTGTCCTCATACAGTCACATCTATATGCTGCAGTGCTTCCTTTACCTGTAATTCTTTACCTGATACTAACCCCAACCCACCACAACCTTCAAGTCTTTATAGTGAACCTCTATCCTATGAGGAGGCAGCATCTAAGGCTGAATGGCAAGAAGCAATGCATAAGGAATTTGATTCCCTACATGCCAACAACACTTGGATTTTGACACCTTTACCAGCAGGAAAGAAACCCATAAGTTGCAAATGGGTTTATAAAATTAAGTATAAGGCAGATGGCAGCCTAGAAAGATGCAAAGCTAGGCTGGTTATTAGGGGATTTACTCAGAAAGAAGGAATTGATTACAATGAAACTTTCTCCCCTGTTGTAAATATGACAACAATAAGAAGTTTACTTGCTACTGCAGCTAAGAAAAAATGGCCTATACATCAGTTGGATGTTAATAATGCTTTCCTTCATGGGGATTTGGATGAAGAAATATATATGAAGCCCCCACCTGGGTTAAGTGTACCCTCCTCCAATATAGCCTGCAAATTACAAAAATCTTTGTATGGCCTAAAGCAAGCCTCACGACAATGGTATGCAAAGCTATCAGATACTTTGAGAATTCTAGGCTTTCAACATTCAAAGAATGATTATTCCCTATTCTACAAACTGAAAGACAGCACCATAGTGTTACTTGCTGTATATGTAGATGACATTGTGATAACAGGAGATGATCCTGCAGAAATCACCAAGTTAAAGACATTTCTTGATGACACATTCAAAATCAAGGACCTAGGAGAACTGCATTATTTCCTAGGCATGGAAATCATCAAGACACCCACTGGACTGATTATGATACAAAGGAAATTTGCCATGGAGCTGATAAAAGAGTTTGAGTGTGACCAACTCACAGCTACTGCTTGCCCTTTAGCATCATTCTCTAAAGGATTAACCAATAAAGATGCTCTGGTTGGTGCAACCAATTACAGAAAACTGGTGGGAAAATTAAATTACCTCACCAACACAGGACCTGATGTCGCTTTTTCAGTGCAATATCTCAGTCAATGTCTTCAAACTCCTACTCAAGCACACATGAAGGCTGCATTGCACACCCTCAGATACGTCATGAAAGATCCTTCCCAAGGTCTATTTTTCAACAACAAACCAGATTACAACCTTCAAGCCTACTGTGACTCAGATTGGGCCCAATGTCCTTGCACAAGGAGGTCTGTCAGTGGATACTTCATAATGTTAGGAGGAAGCCCCGTCTCATGGAAATCAAAGAAACAACCCACCGTGGCTCTATCTTCTGCTGAAGCAGAGTATAGATCAATGAGGGCAGTTACAGCTGAGCTTGCATGGCTTACTAGGATACTTTCAGAATTTCAAGTACCTTCTATCTTACCCATTCCAGTCAAAAGTGATAGTTTGGCAGCCATATACATTGTCAAAAACCCTGTTTTTCATGAAAGAACTAAGCACATCGAGTTGGACTGTCATTATGTGAGATAAAAGCTTCTTGAAGGTCTCATATCTTTATCTTATACCAGAACCACAGAGCAGCTAGCAGATATCTTTACTAAACCTTTACCTGGCCAGCAACATCAGCATCTCCTTGGCAAGTTGGGGGTTTCATCCTATCACCCTCCAACTTGAGGGGGGGTGTTAGAGTTAGTTAGAGTTCGTTAAAAATTAGTTAAAGTTTGTTAAAGAATAGCCAGCTCAACATAACCATTTTCTTTTGTTTCTTGCTTTCTGTTTGACATTCTGTTAGGCCTAGTGCAAGTTGTATGGTTGTATATATACACCCTCAGTAGCTCTCATCTTTTATGATATTCATTCTAATCAGGAGAATTTGCCTTCGTCCTCTCTCTCTTTCTATCTCTCATTCTGATCTAGAAATGTGAAATCAAACAGAAGCCCGCAACCAAAATAACTTCATATGATTAGCCCTAAGAAAAACAGCACAGCTCTAAGAAACAAGCGATAATCCCCCAATATGGAAGGTGACTGGCTGGGAGCTGAAAGCAGGTCTTGCTTAACACAATCACCTACTCGCACTGATGATAATATTTTCTTTTCCTTTTTTTTTTAATTGTGAAACACCAATAAACCAAAATCAGCCCCCAAAAGCGATTTAATTTAATGCATATCCCTTTAAAACAATGCAAGATCCTTCGTCTTCCCTCTTCTTTTCACCTGAAACGTTCAATCCAAAATTCTACTGTCTCTTTTACTCCTAAACAATTCTTGCACAATAAATAAATAAATGAGGGAATTGAGACAGTAAAAAGAACTATTCCAACAAACCTACCAAATGCGTAGTAGATCTCGACATTTTCCCGACGTAATTAGCGCCAACATGATTGATTAACTGTATTAGCCTCATCCGCTCAGAACCATGGTATCCACTGACCGTCACCACAATCGATTCCATTCCTTCAACCACTTCGGCGAATTCTGCAAACCCTAAAAATGCCTCACAGACAATACAATTCGCACATCACTCAGAACATATAAATCCCGAAAGAAAAACCCTAACTGAACAAAATTTTCTAGTCAATGATGAACAGATAGACGAATAAGGACGACTGAAGGGAAAGGCAGTACCTCTATCTCGGCTTTTGCTGGGATTGAAGTGACGCAAATCGAATATTGGGTAATGCCGGGAACTATGAAAGTTTGAAAATCTTCCAGGGGCTTCTGCTTCTCGCATTGTTTTGTTTGGATTTGGATGTTGCGGATATTAACCCAGCTAGGCTTCATCCCACGTTTGTGGGCTTGTCTTTGCTTCGAGTTACCCTTTTTTTTGTTGGTGTTAGGCCTGTTTTTTTTGGCGATAAAATACAGTTATAAGCTGTAAAAAAAATATAAGAATGTGTAGAGAGTTATAAGAAGATGTAAAAAATTATAATAAGATATAAAGAGTTATAAGAAGATGTAAGGAGATATAATAATAGATTTAAAAAATTGTTGAATTGTTGAAGAGTTATATAGTATAATTTGTAGATATGTATGTATATTATTAGTATTTAATGTATGATTTGTGAAATAATACATAATATATTAGTCATATTTACGAAATAAATTTGACCATTAATAAACAAATTATTTCTTAATATTATTGAAACAAAATTTTTGTTTCTTTTACAATGAATGTTTTGGACGAGAAAAAATAACATTAAAATAATATACTTATTGAAAATAAGCCTTTAACCAAGTAAATTAAACAACAATAAAATATATTAAACCTCATAAACTTTTTCAATCAAAATTTTCTACACTTGAGGTGATTTCTTATATTTACATTAGTTTGATCTTCCAATAAGCAAAGTATAACCCCAAAAAAAAAAATCTCACACAATTGAATACAACTCTTCAAATGAAATTATATTTTAAGTAAATAATTGTAAATGTAAATGTCTTATCAGTATATTATTACCAAGGAATTTTATAAATAAACCCTTAAAACATTAAGAAATAATGTTTGAAATAGGAAAATTGTATTGTCATACTATACAACCAAAAACTGAAAATTACCTTCCAGAAAAAAAAAAAAAAAACAAAAGATGGAAAATTAAATTGGCCGACAGAATGCCTCAGATGAGATAGAAGCAGCGGCTTGACATAATCGTTTCTTATTGTACTTTCGACAATTTTATTATTCTGCATATCAGGCACATATCAATCTCAGAAAATGAAACAAATTTGGAACAACCACCAAATATTCAACTGTATAATGACAATAACAAAATTGTCATGGATATCATTAGCGATTAAATAGTTGCAATGCTTTCATCACATATAGTTTGACAGTTTTTGTTTATGATTTAGACTTAAACATGAACGAAAACTTTATATTATAATTTTAAAAGCATGTTCACTTATTTCATCTATAATAACGTAAATTGTTCAATGTTATATTCATAATATATTCACAAATTCTGTATACTGGTTGTATAATAAAAAAATATATACATATTTCTATAATTACTATAACAAAAATAAATGAATGCTATACAAAAATTTATATGGGATGTAAGAAGATATAAGGAGATGCACGAAGATATAAGAATTATATTAATGATGTAAGGAACTGTAAGGAGATATAAGAAACTATAAACTGTTAGCTAAATCCTCTAAAATGGAAAAAAGAACAGGGTCTTAGATCCTTCGTTTTAGTGAAGTTGAACTATTATTAGTCTAATAAAAAGTAAAACTCTCCCATCACTTTTTTTTTTTATTCGCAAGGCTCGAACCCGATATCTTGCTTAAGGGGAACAAGCGTCAAACCACTTGAACCAAACTGTGTTGGTTCCCGATGACTTTTTGGGTAAGCTTAGGCCCTGTTCTTTTCGTAGGTCATTTTAGATTTACCAACCTCAACCCACTTCAACTTACTTCAACCCACTTCAACCAATTTCAATCTACCTGGAAAAAAAAAAAAAATCAAACCTCAACCCACTTTAACCAACCTCAATTCAATTCAACCAACTTCAACCCACTCCTTCATAAATTTAATAATTTGCAAAGTGTCATGTGAGATTTAATTATTTTTGCAAAGTAGTATGATTTGAAAATGGTGGAAATTTATAAGTAACTTAAGGTGGGTAAAAGGGTGAAGTAGGTTAAGATAGGTTGATGTACATTAAAGTGGGTTGAATTTTATTGATGTGATAAATTAAACTTGGTTAAACTAATGGAAGGAGGTTGAAGTAGGCTGAGGTTGGTATTTTTAAATTGACTAGATACGATTCCATTTTGTTGACTATCATGATGCATCAAACAGTATTGATTAGATATGATTTCATTTTAATTTTCAAATTATCATCATCATATTTTGCTGTCACACACTTTTCAAATTACATCATATTTTTATTATTTTCTACAACCTAATTTTTCGTATTTTACAAAATTAGGAAAAAGCTAATGTTATATTTTCAACCAACTCCTACATTTAAAAATTAACAACAAATCTATATTGCTCATATATTTTGTAACACTTACGATCATACTATTTTCTTTTATTACATCTGAATTTTTCGAATACAGGCCTGTTATTGTTGTCGGTAAATTGGGGTGGGTGAAAGGGTAATGTGGATTGAAATATGTTGATGTGGGTTAAAATAGGTTGAGATCAGTTGAAGTAGGTTGAATTTTTTTAATGTCATAAATTGAACTTTAGTTGATAGTGGAAGTGGTTGAAGTATGTTGAAGTGGGTTTAGGTTGGTATTTTCAAATTTATTCATTAAAAAAAAAAGACACGTATAAAAAAAGTTGTCATCAATAAATTTTGTAACCCAAATCGTTAAAAACAATTGACAAGTTGTGCTGACCTCCAGCTTCCAGAAAAATATTATCACACATAATTACATTCTTATTATTTTAACCCACTTCAACCCACCACAAAAAGAAATATACTAATTTCAACCCACTTCAATCAACTTCAGCCAATTTCAACCCACCTCAAAAAAATATCAACTTCAACCTACCTTAACCAACCTCAACCCACTTCAACCTTTTACCCACCCCCATTTAGAGCCTGTTCTTTTCATAGGTCATTTTAGATTTACTAACCTCGACCCACTTTAGCCTACTTCAACCCGCCTAAAAAAAATACCAACCTCAACCCACTTCAATCAACTTCAACCTACCTCAACCCACTTCAACCAACTTCTACCCACCTTTTCATAAATTTAATAATTTGTAGCCCAAATCGTTAAAAATAATTGACAAGTTGTGCCGGCCTCTAACTTCCAAAAAAATAGTTACAAAATTGTGAAATTACCATTCAGCGAAAAAATGCACTAAAAATTACAATAACTTAATAAATTATCACACATTCTCATTATTTTAACCTACTTTAATCCACCACAAAAAAAATATACCAACTTCAACCCACTTAAAAAAAAATACTAACTTCAACCAACTTTAACGCACTTCAACCTTTTACCCACCTCCATTTACCCACGAAAAGAACAGGCCCCAAATTTAATAATTTCACAGCTCCATTATGCAAACATTAACTAGGCAATAAGTACGTAGGGAGCTTGATTTAAATGAGGCAACTGGTTATCCTTTTACTGCTAATTTAATCAGATTTATATCCATTTATATATGCAGAATCTTGTCTAATTAAATGGACATAATCAGTGGCATAGCATAGTTCCGAACCAAAGGGGTGTGGGGATTAAATATACATGCATGTTACATAAAAATTTAACAATAGTTTTGAAAATGAAAGTACATATCGGAATATCATGTTTTGAAAGTTATGTAGAGTTTTAGTGAAAGTTCCAAAGAGATTAATTAAACCACCTATGCATCAATAGTGAGTTTTGTGATGAAAGTACATAATTAATACTTTCATAGTCAATTGTGAGTTTTGTGATGTAGAAATCGATCCAACCGATGACTTATTTATCTTTGTTGAAACATTTGTCCATTTCAAATTGAAAGATGATCTACATCTTATATAGGTTTTTGGTTCGTAGTATTCACATCAACAAATAAACAAACTCATTCTTTTAGAAATAAAAAACATGAGAGTTCAAAATTAATTAATTCACCATTTTAAGGTTCATTTTATAAATCAAGAGCATAACAACGCAAACTTAATTGACTAATCAACTTCCCATAACAAGATTTGATCAACCAAATTACCCAAAATTTGCAAACGAACCCTAATTCTTGCATGCATGAGAATAAATCACTAAATTCACCAATTTTTAAAACATGAATCCAACTAAAATCAACAAACCAAACATAAATCGCAGTGGAATATAATTAGGAATTTTTTTTGACTTTAGGAGCTTTTGGAATTTTTTAATTGGGGGGGTGGACAAACAAAAAAATGAAAAGGGTTAAGCACAAATTTATAAGAGTACATCACTAATCAACCAATTATTTTAATATGAGCGTGATTAAAATCACTAAGCCAAACATAAAATTATTTTTACAAACATAATAATCTTCAAAAGACAAAATAATGTACCTCGAATTGGCTTT
The DNA here is from genome assembly GCA_029747015.1 of Carnegiea gigantea. NCBI lineage: Eukaryota > Viridiplantae > Streptophyta > Magnoliopsida > Caryophyllales > Cactaceae > Carnegiea > Carnegiea gigantea. Next base: position 426,686 of record JAKOGI010000015.1, on the reverse strand, counting down.
AACAATTGCTGGAGACCAGGGGAGGATTAATTGACCCAAAAAAAAAAAAAAAATCAAAAGAGGTAGAAGCATGCATGCACTAACCGAAAATCAAACACAAGAACCCATTCACCAAGCAAAGGGTCTGGTTAAGGCGCTGATACCAAGTGACACCCATTGTACCTATATAGCTCTGCCATTGGTCACTCACATAATATTATTTTTATTTATTTTTATTCATCATCTACAAGGCGACAATGTCACATAACTATAGTTGAGCTATTATTAGCTAATAAGAGTAGAATTCTAAATTCTAAATTTTATTTATTTACAATATTCAAATATCAAAATTAATTAAAAGAAATAAGTGTCAAACTATCTTAATTAAGTTGTATTAATTCTTTAATGGTTTTGAGTATCATTTTGCATGACTCCTAAAACACGCCGATGATTGTATATTTTAAAATGTAAAATGTAAATCCAGATCCATTTATGCCCTTCTGAAGGCTCCGTGAGAGAAAATATAGATAGGCGCATTGGCAGCTTCCCACTTCCTCCATCTCCCCCCACTATCGGTCATCAATCTTAGTTGCTAGGGAGCTGTAGTTCGAATTTAGCTCCAATTTCACCATCTGATCAAGCTCCGTTCCTCAGATTTCCGACGAATGAATCAAGCTAAGCTAAACACCATGATCTGAATGTCTACTGCCAAAGTCCACGCAATTTCAAAATCTTCAACTCTCGATCTTTCTAGAAAGCCCCAGAAGTCCGAGAGAGCAACGAGATGCATTGAACTTAGAGAGAAATTGCTCGTGTAGAGAGAGAATTGGTGACAATGGAAGGTGCGAAGGCGAAATTGAGAGTAGGAGCAGTAATAGGGTTAGCAGCATTACTTGCATTAGGTGGATTATACGGATTGTTGAAGCCGATTCAAAATGGATGTGTGATGACATACATGTATCCGACCTACATTCCCATCTCAGCGCCCAAGAATTTATCGTCGAATAAGTATGGATTGTACTTGTATCATGAAGGTTGGAAGAAGATCGACTTTGATGAGCATCTTAAGCAGCTTAGTGGTGTGCCTGTGTTGTTCATTCCTGGCAATGGTGGTAGTTACAAGCAGGTAAGTAAGTTGTTTAATTGGATCAATTTCAATTAGTTTGATTGCATTTTTATCGCGATTGAGGCATTTTAAGCAGTAAATTGAGGTTTTAGTGTTTGTTGATAGAGATGGTAGAATTTAGAACTGCAATGTTGATCAATTGGTGATGTTGATGGGTTGGGTTGTATAGCATTTGGCGACAGATCAGCTGTAGTTAGCTTGGTTTTATGTGGCTATGTGGTTGTATAGTTAAGGTTTGAGCAACTTTTAAGGAATGATTTATAAGTAATAAATTCGACCTGTTGCTTTTGTTGCTTCTTGTTAGGGTGCTAGGGAGTAAATCAAATCAATGTCTGATGAATATGGATGTCGACTTGTGGTTTATCTCAGATCTGTCAAAATAGGGGATTTGAGTTGAGTCTCGAGAAAACTAGTTGGACTAGTATACTCTCTGTGCAGTGCCTGATAGATGCTGAACACATGACAATGCTACACTGATAGGTTTTTCACGCTAATGGGTTGCGTGCTCTAGCATTTGTAAACATCAAACATAGTTTTTTTTAAGTGTGCTCCTGCATTTAATTTGTAGAATTGGTCAAGCTGATATGTACTCTCCCCAGGAGTTTAATGATCTTGTAATATGATATTATGGAGGATGAGGGGACAGAAGGAGATATGTTGTTCTATTTATCTGTAAGAGCTACCTGAGGCGTGTAGAGTAAGTTTGTTATGAGAAACACGGGAAGGGTTATGAACCAATGATGTCGATTTGATAGGATGCAACCATAGTTAATTGGGTGGCAGAACACATTGCAGAATGAGTTCGGGATCATGGTACACTATTTGGAAAGGATCCTGGATTAAAGGGGGTATTGTTATGCCATTTAGGAGTGAAATTTGTCGTGAAAAGTGAAAAGTAGTTTGAATAACTAAACCAAGGTTCCCCCCCCCTTCTTGATGTCCAAATTATTGCATGACCTTTTGGAGTATATGCATTTTTCTTACTAGCAAACCACTTGCATAAATTTTCAAGCAATTACAAGATGGATATGCAAAATGTGCTTACCTTGATCCAAGTACAAGTCGCCTTTTTCAATTGGTTCTTCTTCTGTGTGCCAAATGCTGGTTGGTAAAGTAGGATTGTTAGTTTTATGGAATTGGAAACTGATTCAAAGGATTTGGCATGCTGAAGGAATCGGGTGTGATATGGAAGGTTTGGGTTGTTCGCTCCAAAGGGAGGTGATCAGAAGGAAGTGGGTAACCATGGGGACAACACAGGAATATGTATACCAATGTGAAACATAAACATCGTGGCTCGTTGATTACCCGATCTGTTGGAAGCAATATATGACTCATGCATGCATGTGTACAAGGTAGATAGGTATGAGAAAACAGGGATCGAAAATGTAGGCCTGTAGGATAATGGATTCCATTGAGTGGTACATATATTATTCGGTAGGTACAATTTATTGCTTTTTTTTCTTTGTGCAACTTCTGATTACCTTTAAAATGTACTATTGATGAGATCACGTACTTGGAGCTGCCCAGTGGATGTTCCTTTTATTCATTCAGAAAAGTCTCTTGCTTTCATTCTCGTAGGTGCGGTCACTTGCAAAAGAGTCTTATTGGGCATATACCACGGGGCCACTTGAGCAGACATTTTATGAGGAAGCTCTATTGACACCTGAGCAGGGAGGGCTAGATTTGGATTATGCCAAATTCTCTATGCCAAATCAATATACTTCTATGCTGGACTGGTTTGCTGTTGATTTGCAAGGAGAGCATTCAGCTATGGATGGGCAGATTCTCAAAGAGCACACTGAGTATGTTGTATATGCCATTCATCGGGTATGGTCATATCTTGTATGAAAATTTCAAATTGTGCATATGTTGAATGTCCCCTTTCCCTCATTCCCCATTTTTGCTCTGTTTTACTCACTGCATTTATGCTGAGTATTTCCAGTTATTTTCTGGAATGTTTTCCTGAACTCCTGGATTCATATTTTGTACTAACCAATTAATTCTGCCTAATTTTGGAGATATGAGCAGATATTGGATCAATATAAAGAGTCCTATCACACAAGAGCTAAGGAAGGTGCTGCAGTATCTCGGAATTTACCCAGAAGTGTTATTCTAGTTGGTCATTCGATGGGTGGTTTCGTTGCTAGAGCTGTAGTTGTTCACCAGCATTTGCGGAGATCAGCTGTTGAAACTATTGTTACACTCGCGACTCCACACCAGTGAGTCCTTTGGTTGGTCTACTGGTCTGTTTGGATTAGGTTACCAATTTTTTTAGTTGCATCTTATATTTGATTCGCTTAGTACAGGTCGCCTCCTCTTGCACTGCAGCCATCATTGGGCTACTACTATTCATCCATAAATAAGAAATGGCGAGAGGGATACCATTTCGAAGTTCTTGGTGGTCGGAATCACGTTCCGAATCCTGCGCTGTCTAATGTTGTTGTTATCTCTATTTCTGGTGGAATCAATGATTATCAGGTATCCTTATGTCTTGCTTTTCCAATTAGTAGGGACTCTGTTGGTTTTCTTAAATTTCTTCCCTGGTCATTGTGCGATCTTTCATGATTCGGCTGACAACTCAATTCATGCACCTCTCGCGCGTATGTGCATGTAACTATATATGCGTGCACATATCTGCCTGAGCTGAGTGACTCCTTTTATAGATACATGCCATGATAAGGAATTCCTACGCATGTTCTTGAAAATGCTCTTCTCCCTTCTCCATTGTCGTCCTTGCCTTGACTTATTTCTTCTTTCTGTTTTATTGGGGCTTGTGGATGATTGCTCTCTCTCTCTGTGTGTGTGTGTGTTGGGGGGGGGGGATTGTAGCTATTTTCATAGGTACACACCTGCTTTCCTATGGGGGGACCCAGGTTGGGTTTTCTTATAGTTTATATGCTCATAGGTGTAATGCTGAATGTACTAGTCATGTAACTAGATGATTCATTTTGGAGATTCTCCTGTGTACTCTAGTCTGTAGGATAAAACAAAATTGAGTGTTCAAATTCAGCATCACACACCCAAATGTAATTTTTATTACCTTCTGGTTTATCATAAGCTAAAAATGATACCGAGCCACCATTTCACAACCAACTCTGGCAGTGTTATATCCCAAATTTATGTCTTGTTTTCTCTATTTTTAATAACTTTTTTAAAACAGAACTTCTGTGTTTGTTGGAAGATTGAAATATTTTGTGGCTTCTTTAGGAATATTACCCAAATCTAGGTGATCTTTTTGTAAGTATGTCTATCTACATCAGTGTTTTAACAAGGCTAAGGCTACCTCTAGGCGGTCTTTCTTGCTGCTGCCATCTAATGGCAGTAATGCTTTTGGTGCCACTGATGTAATCATGAAAATGGGGTATATGTGTGTCATATTTATGGTGTACCTTTGCATTCCAAGTTTCCAATCAGATAACACCATTTAAAATATCACCTAATTGAAGCTGAAACTGATGACACAAGGACTTTACCACAGGAAAATGTGTTCCTCTGTAGGCTCGAATCTGTGTTACAAATTTGTTGGAGTATGAAAGTGTGTGTTGTCCTATATTGATAAAATTAAAGGATTTGAGCATGTATATGAGTTTATGAGTTACTCCACCCATAGCCAATTGGTTTTGGATTAGAACCTTATTTGAGCTTATATGCATGACTCTTTGTTTATGGCCAAATTGATATAAAAAAAATTTAACATGGTATCAGAGTTGGTTGCTCGATCTTGATTTGCCATCGTTCTCGTTTGATTAAAGTTGTGTGCACATGTTGGGCCTTGTTAGTGGCCCACAATGAGGGGGCGGGTTGGAGTATGAAAGTGGGTGTTGTCCTACATTGATAAAATTAAAGGGTTTGACGTGCATATAAGTTTATGGGTTACTCCACCCATAGTCAATTGGTTTTGGGTTAGAATCTTATTTAAGCTTATATGCACGACTCTTTGTTTATGGCCCAATTGATATAAAAAACTGTCAAGAGTTATATCAAACAGTAGAAGATGCAGTGCTCCTTGCTGAGATTTAGAACATGTATTCTGAAATTTGTGCATCACCAGCTAAGTGGAGTAATCACCTATTAGTTGCGTCAAGCATGCCATAAATCATTCCTTCATGAGCCTTGCTTCCTTATTGTCCGTTTTTTACATGCTTAGTGACAGAAGGATGAGTGTGGTGAAGAAACATTTCTCTGAAACTGTAACCATATCCTACCGAATCTACTTGACAAAAGCTATTAGGCATTTAATTCTAGGTTTTGTGGAACTGACTGACAGAAACTAAAGACGCAGAAAATTATGAATCTATGAATTCTCCAATTCCTGTTGCACTGTAAGTGCCTGGATTATGGAACAATGGGACTTTACTAGAAAGTTGCTCATTAGCTTTCTTTATGAGGAGCTCCATTCTTTGGATACTGAATATGCATTCACTTCCTTTATTTGGATCCTCAATATGCATTTTTTTGGAAGCTAACGTCACTCTCTTTGCTGAGTGATTTAGGTGAATGCTTTCTGAGTCATATAGTAGTCTAACTTTCTTTTTTCCTGCATGTAGGTGAGGTCAAAGCTGGAATCTCTTGATGATATTGTGCCTCCCACCCATGGCTTCATGGTTAGCAGTACAGAGATGAAGAATACATGGGTATCAATGGAGCACCAGGCAATTTTGTGGTGTAATCAACTTGTTGTTCAAGTAAGAATCAATCATCTCCTTGCAAGAGTCTAAAATGTATGTCCTTCTAAGGTGGATGTTCATTTTAGGTGTCACACACACTTCTCAGTTTGGTAGATGTGGAAACTGGTCATCCATATCGTGACAGACAAAGAAGACTGGCGGTGTTTGCAACGATGCTTCGTAGTGGTCTCCGTTATGGCTCAAATTTAATAGCTCGATCATCTGTGCAGCCTAATCGTGTGCTTATTGATGATGAAGGAGCCAACTTTGCTGGTATTTGAATCATTCTTCCAACTCCAAATATAATGTGAGACTTTGTATCTTCCTTTTTGCTTGTTATGTGAGTTAACTTCCCTTGTGGTGGGAGGACAAATTGGATATTGAGAATAGTGTGACTAAGTAGAGAAGGTGACGAGAATTCCATTGCTTGATGTTTAATTTCTGAAAGCTATTGCCTATCCGAAATTCATGTGTAATAAAATTCATGTCTGCAGGATCTCATGTGCATCCCTTATCTGCCTGTCCGGAAAGACATCAGTGGAGGGATGAAAGTCTTGAGAGGGACCTTTATGTTCAGATGCCAACAGTTACTGTCTTAGCCATGGATGGCAGAAGGCGATGGTTGGATATACAGAAGCTGGTTAGTTTGAGCATTTGTTGATTATCGAATCAACTTTTTTTTTTTGGGGGGGGGGGGTTTTTCCCCTGTATCTGCAAATCCAGCATCTGGAAAGGAGGGAAAGAATCAAACAAAACGAAAATGGTTAGGGATCTCTTTGCCTTGCAGATTTAGGAATTAATTTCATCCTTTTGTTTCTTTTGGAGGGCTAAAATTTGTCTATCTTTTGATTAGGGCTGTTAAACAGGTCAGATCGGGTCGAATTGATGTTCGCGTCGAACTTAAATGGGTTGAGAAATCCTCGACCTGAACCTAATCCGTTTATGAAACGGGTTAAAAACTTGACCTGTGCCCGTTTGTTTTTTAAACGGGTTGACTTAAAATTTACCCAGTAAGCCGTTTAATATAAACGGGTCAGGTTCAGGTTATCCGATTACTTGTTTACCAACTTTATATTTTGACTAAAATATGATTAGCGAGCATTATAAATCATTTTTTTGATTTTAATATAGCATCATAATGCAGCCATTGTCTATGATTCACAAGAATCACAATCACAAAACAAGTATGAACTTTATTAAACCCTATATTTTCACAATTCTCCCCAAAAAGTACATGGTAATTGGGTAAACTGATCAACTTATTTAATCCATTTAATTAAACGAGTTAAATAGGTATTTTTCGTGTCAAAATTCTCAACCTGAACCTAACCCAATTAATTAAACGGGTTAAACGTGTCACCCCATTTAATTAAACGGGTTGAAAATCTTTACCTAAACCCACTTATATTTCGTATTCGGTTAAGGTCGGTAATCATGTCGGGTTAACTTTTGACAACCCTACTTTTGATCATGTACTTCTCCATGCACTCATATGAAGTTAGAAAATCTAGCAGGGTTGGTTTCTCAAGCCTGTTTATTTGAACTTTGTGCTAACTGTTAAGGCACTGAAGTCGGGGTTACATTAAATTTTGGGGTTGAAATGATTTACTTAGGCCATTTAAAAGCACTAGTTCTTCACAGGCTTAATGTTGGCACTTCATTATTCAATAGATTTTAGTCTTCCTCTGTGGCCCCAAGAGTAGGAGTAGGACGTAGGACTATGCTAAGGGAAGCTTAGAACATTGGGCAGTCATTTGTTCATTCAGCACGTGGGAGAGGTTTACAGTTATTAATGGCTTACATTCTACTGCTTTGTACTGGTTGCCTCCTTTTCTTTTGCTAAATGATATCATGCCTTTACGACGATGCTATTTCTCTGCTTAGGGGTCAAATGGGAAAAGTCATTTTGTACTTGTTACGAATCTTTCTCCATGCTATGGAGTCAGAATTCATCTATGGCCTGAAAAGGGAAATGCTTCGTCGGAATTGCCTCTGAGTAGAAGAGTCAGGGAGATTACATCGAAAATGGCACAGATTCCTTCTGGCCCAGCACCAAAGCAGGTAACAGTATAACACTTCTCCTCTGTCCAATCCAATGAGGTTACAGCTCCTCTTGGAGCAAATTATTTTATGTAATTAAATCACGAACATGTACTGACTAACTTCCTTCATAGTAATGGACATGGAAGAATATTCTTCTCTTCTCACTATAATGAGTTTGAATTATTCGAAGAGGTAGCACATTGACAGGTAATGAAAACGATATCAACTTTTTAACTCTTTTTACTGGTAACTACTTCTCAGATTGAACCAGGTAGCCAAACAGAGCAGCCACCTCCTTCCGCTGTACTTTGGTTAAGCCCTGAAGACATGCGGGGATTCAGATTCATAACCATCTCTGTTGCTCCTCGGCCGGTACTTTCTTTGGACTAGCTAAACATATTTTCAATGTATACAACCCAGGTAAAAATTTAATTGTTAGTGTTGAGCAATGTGCTTGCTTTTCTTCATAATGTCCAGACTGTTTCCGGAGGACCTCCACCAGCAGTTTCAATGGCGGTTGGGCAATTCTTCAATCCAGAGGAAGGACATATGGAATTTTCTCCATCATCGTTACTTCTGTCCACCTATACTCAGAAGGTTCAGTAATGCAGCGCTAGTGTGTTCTCCCCCCCTCTTTTCCGGATGGCTTTCTCCAGTTAACAGTGCTCATTTGGCTAATTTATTGACTGTGCAGGAGATTTCATTCAAGGAGGATCATCCTATTGCTCTGAACCTTTCATTTACTGTCAGTTTAGGCCTCTTACCTGTTACACTGTCTCTCAAAACTACTGGCTGTGGAATAAAAAATTCTGGGCTTTCAGCTGAAGAGGCTGATGATGCTGAAAATGGTAGTAAGGGCCCACTAGTTTTCTAAATCGCTGATCTCTATGTGTGCTCTTGGAGCATCACATAACTGTCTGAGCTTCGTGCCTTTTTACTTTTCATCTGTTTCCTTAAATGTTATTTGAGGGAAACTTTGTTAGTGATTCTATGATCCAACTAAATCAGAACCCTGGCTTCTTTACTTGATGCTGAGGACCCGTGGCACTCTCTATTGTCGCATCGTGGGATTGGGGCCTCGTAAATCTTTCTCTTAAAAGTTGAAACTGACCAATTTGTGGAATACAAGAGACTTTGATTGTGGAAAGGGAACAATGCGAACAATCTTGTAAGCATGCTGAAGTGTTCCTTGCCTAATTCACTGTGACTTCCATCTTATTGTGTCTGTTGAACCGTATGACGAACTGTTGAGCTAGATGATGCATCTTTTCAAAATGCTAAAGATCCATATACCTTATCAATTATCTGCTGCTGTAACTACCCATCTTTTGTCTTTTCTTCTTCTGTACTTGAAGTCCGAAGTTTTTCCTCCCTTTGCCCCCTCTTCTCTCTCTTCCTGGTTGTAGTTTTTGTTACTTCTTATCTTGTTATGTTGTTAAACTATGTTTATATGACAGACTTTCTTGCTACTCTTGTCAAATCAGATGCTTTCTGTAACAAGTTAACTCGTGCTATTAATATATTACATTTTAGTGTTTTTCTGTAAGGGTTTACTCTGTGTATCTTTCACAAACATCCTTGTTGCATGTTGCAATTAGGCTGTATGCATCTCAAGTTCTCTACCTCCGAGCTGCCCTTAGGAATCAGGAGGAACCATGCTACATGGTTGTTAGTGTGGGTTTGGTTCAGCAATAGTGTTGTGTGTCCTTCAAGCCTCCCTTTGTAGCAGTTCATAAATGACAAATATTTGTCATAGCTGCATGGAAAACTACTCTTTAGATAATTGGGGTCCCACCTTGGGAGGGTTGCCCTTTGTCAAACTAAGTGATTTCCCTTTCGTTGAGGATCCTCTTAATATCACAAATAGTTAGTCGAAGCGATCACCTTTTTGAGAGTTTGATAATAACCAATTTGAAAAACTGTAGATCTATGATATTTTGTCGTGTAATCTTTGTAATACCGATATTTGTTGTCTGCAATTTTTTATTGGAATCTGATATCTTTCTGATTGGCTGCTACAAATTGTGATTTTAAATTAGGACTTTGCAAGTTGCGATGCTTTCCAGCAGTGGCAATTGCTTGGGATAGCACATCAGGTCTTCATGTCTATCCTAATTTGAATTCTGAGACAGTTATTGTCGATTCTGCACCAGCACTCTGGAATTCTGCGTACGGATCAGAAAAGACCACTGTCTTGTTATTGGTACATTCTACATCAGCCCTCGCATTTTCTTATCTGTACTGTTCACCATGCATCTTTGTAGGTTCTCTATATCTTCTTTTATGATTTTGATTTTAATTTAATATGACCGTGTCCCATCACAGGTTGATCCTCACTGTGCTTACAAGGCCAGCTACTTTGTCTCTATTACTGCTTCTGCAGGCAGATTTCTGCTTTTATACTTTTCTAAGGTGATGGGTTGTGATCGATAATGTTAGCATAAACTTTGTTTCATCGTGATTTTGCACTGTATGTCATGCCATGAGAATGGGTCATTTTGCAACACATACTCATGCTCTAAAATTTGAATTTTTGATTAATGCTATGTTACTCCTACTTTTCATTTTACCTTACCGTTCCTGTGTCGGACCCTTGAGGGTATGACACTTGATACTTCATATTACAATGATAATCTGCAAATTTTTTTGAAAATAGCCGAGTCTGACACTTGGACATGTATCCGCATCAGACACCTGTACCCGAGTCTGAGTAACATAGGTTCAATGCAGCACCAGGAACTTATAATTTTGCAATTGTTTTTTTAACTGAAAACTTGCCTTTTATTTGGATCATCAGGAGAGCTTTACAAATTGGAGCAGTATTCTCCAATTCCAAATGCTTACCCCAAAGTCCTACCTAAGCACTTTTTTTTTTTTTTTTTTTGGTTTTTTTTGTTTTTTGGGGGGGGGGGGTTGTTTCTAGCTATCTGACACTTACAATAGGCTATTTCTGCCACTTAGAAATAGGCTATTTCTGCTGGGCCCCACAATTAAAAACTTTTGCACAGCTTATTGCTCCTCAAAAGAAGTAAAGAACAGTTCCAGCAGACATCTCTTTGCAGCTTACCGTATCCAATATGATGCCACAAAGTGAATTTTTGAGCTACTCAAAACAATTACGTACGATTTTGCATAATTTTCTAGCTATTCTAAACTGATGGACTTTTTATTGTCGCGAGTTGCTACCAATCAATGACCAATTGTTTTTATTATGATATGAGTTGATTATAAGAGGTGTGTCTGGTTCACATCCTCCAAGATTCATTGGATGTCACTATGGGTTCCTAAAAATATGAACAATCCTGTTAGATTGGATAGCTTGAGAGTATTGACAGTTTGATTTGGGAGCCAGGAACCAAATATAAGAAAGCCACAGAGTATTGTTTCTTGCAAATTGTTTTAGTTTGGACAGGAAAATCAGAAAGTCATTTTCTAAGTATAGCATATAGTTAAAATGGGATTGATGTCCACTGTATTTGATTGAATGCTTCAAGGTCCCAATTGGTATTATCTGATACTCTATGTCTGATATTTTAGAAGTCCTGTCATATTCTTTCAAAAAGATAAGCAAGCTGATAGCATAAATGACAGGTAAATTTTTTATGTATGATTCAGGAATCAGGAGTTGCTCAACCTTTGATTTTAGTAATTATATATTAAAAAAAAAACAAAATATGTAGGTGAAGCCTGTGATAATAGATGTGTATTGTTTATGTTTCAACTTCTAAGTGCATAATTGCTTATGGCAGATAGCTGGGCTTGCATTTGCTGTAGTCTTCTTTGCTCTCATGAGGCAAGCACATGCTTGGGAGCTTGATTTGCCTATACCTTCAATGCTGACAGCAGTTGAGTACAACATGAGGCTGCCTCTTCCATTTCTTACAATGACTGCAATTCCCCTGTCGATCCCGTTGTTGCTCTCCATCCTACAGATTCATTTGTTTCCGTCAATCCTGAGCTTTCTTATTGTATCTCTATTGTGCTATGTGGTTGCAAATGGCTCTGTAATTCTTGTGATTTTCATATCGCAAATGGTCTTCTACGCTGCTGCTGTTGCACATGTTTTCTTCAAGAAACGGTAAGTCTTTATCCTCCATCTCTTCTTGTGGTATTTAAATCACAGCTATGACTACCAACAGATGGCTGTGCGAGGCAGGGGACCAGTTCCCATGTCATTTTAGGTTGTAGTGTCTATGTACTTAATTTGCTGATTTTAATGCTTCTAGGATGCTATGCATCTGCTAACTCACTGTTATTCTGTCCCATGGTTTTACCGAGACCAAAAGGAAGCACAGCTAACTACCATGCTTAGTGGACTCATGGCTTCTGTGCCATTATTTACTCTCAGCAGACCTTAAAAGATAGATGCCTTAGAAAGAAAAAAACAAAAAAACAAAATTACGCTATCTGAAGAGTTGTAGAAAGATTGAAGAAAACTTATAATTGTTTGCATTATGTTGTTTCCCTCCCCTCATATAAGATAGGGTACATCACAGTTGTAACTGACAGACCGTGCTAACAGTTAACACTGGCATATTGGTGTATTCAAAACTTAATCCTAAACTTCCAACAATCTTTGGGACATACAAAACTGTGTAGTTGAGTGCGAAGAAGCTTGGTTTCCTCTGTCTTCTCTAGCAATATGCATCATAAACAATAAGAAGTTGCTAGCTGAATGAAAACTCACTCACCAGTTTACTCTTCTCTGTTAATGTTAGAATATGCTGTTGTCTATGCAGGTGGCAAGTCTGGGAAGGGAACTTTTGTCTGGTTTTTCTTCAATGGTTCATAAACCTTGCATCTGGAATTTCTGCATTCAAGGTAGGGCATTGAAAAGGTTGAACAAGTTCCCTGCTGAAGTTAGAATGTTGCCTGACTATTATGTTCTATCATTTTAATACTACTTCCTCCTAGTTCTTTCTCATCAACAAGCAGCAGAATGTTGATGCTCTTTTGATTTCTTGCATACAGGTTGTGAGGGTAGTCAGATCTAATCCAGTATCTGTTACAGCGTTCTCAGCAATACTTTTGGCATGTTTTATTCATCCTGCATTGGGTTTATCTGTGGTGCTGATATCACATTCGTCATGCTCCCATAATGCATTGTGCAGGTAGTCCTTGCTATTTAATTTTTTAAAATGATTAATATTGAAGTTTGGCAGCGGTGAGTGGGGTTGGTCTGATATGAATTCCCAATGGAGAGAATGTAATTTGGTGTTTCCTTATACGTGTCTGAGATGAGGCATTGCAATGGCATGTTTATCCAGGACTCTGAAGCTGTAAGAGATCGCGTGATGTTCTTTTCTGCTAGCTAATTTATAAAAGGGTCCCAAGCTGAAAGAATGCGAACAAATTTCTGAATTGGAAACGCACATTTAAGTTTTCAATAGATTTTAGATTTATTCTCTTTTGATATTTTTGAATATCATTATATTATGTTGTCGCGTGGCCTCCTATAGATCTACACACCTTAGTTGTTCCCTCCTGTCCCTTCTATTCTCTTATGTCACTGGATGCTAAAAGTCTCCTTTTGTGACAGCTATTTAACAGCTTCCTTTCGCAGCCTAACTCACAGAAAGGCATCGTACGATTCTAAAGATAAAGGTGATGGGTTGGAGCATTATGCTTATCGACGCGGTGGTCATACTAGACATTACCTCCCTTCAGAAGAGAGTGGTAATAGCCCTGGATCTGCTGACAGCTACAGTGACGTACAGCTAGAGGTCTTCCACTTAAGACATGGCATGCTGATTTTGCATCTTCTGGCAACACTGATGTTTGCTCCTTCACTTGTATCTTGGTTGCAGGTATAAATAGAATAGTCTTCTTTTTGTTTGCCTGTGGAGGACTTGGGCCTGGGGGTGGGGGGATACTGCATAATGAAGAAGGATCATTTCCCCACTGGCTGCTTAGACCTTTTGACTGTGTAACAACTTCATTGATCCGTAGTCCCTGATCGAAGGTCCAAACTAACTGCATCTCAGATATAGATTTTCAATTGGCCAATTGTCTATTGGTGTGCAATTTCAGGTTGTAAAACCAATTACTTCTCTATCCTAAATAAATTGTACCATTTCCCTTCAAGGAAGTCCCAAAACAAAGGCTGTTGTTTCACTACTACTATCAGCTCCAAAACCCCTCTGTTTGTACAAAATCAATACAAAACAATACACATGTTCTCCTGTCAAAAGCTTTCATTTATTTTTTTTGGTTTTGGGGGGTGGTGGTTGTTCTATGGTGGGGGAAGTGTCTTTAAATCATTTTGAGATCCAATGTAGGAGGATGTTTCAATGGTGGCCTGAACTTTTGTCCAATGCTTTTGCTTGCAGAGACTAGGAATGGGTGAGAGCTTGCCTTGGATTCTAGATTCAGTTCTATGCATTGGCGTCATCCTTCACGGTGTTTGGGATTCAAAGCCTGAATTCAATTTCTTCATCTTCCCCATTCCTGGCTTGCACAGGCTAGAAGTAAGGTCGAGCTTTGTTTACCTACTTGCTGGATACTTTTCATTCTTGTCAGGCCTGGCATTGGCCCCTTACAGGGTCTTCTATGCCATGGCTACCATTGGTGCGCTTTCATTTGCATTCAGAATAATTCAGAGGAGGAACAGAGAGAAAGGAGAGGCCATTTTTACTACTCGAAAACACTCTCACAGGCACTAGCACCCACTTTTCCACAGCCATAGTTTAGTCAGTTTTGATGTAGGTAGAGAATCTGTACGTTGTACATTATTTGTTGATTGTTTTGAAAAGGTCTTCTGGTTATGGACGGGGCTTCCATTGCCTTCAGTTTTGCAATTTGTTCAATCTCCACAGGCTCAGAATATGACCGATTTTACTGGATTTTTTTGAATGCCCTTTTTAGGGATGATATGGAATTACCAGTTTTATGACTTTGTGGTTGCGAAAACTGCTCAACCTTTTGTTTACAGTTGCCCCCGGTCCCCCCGTCGCCCTCGGGAAGTTTACGGACTCACTATTGGACTATTCTTATTTTGGGGGCATTCTTTTGTGGGTAAGTCCTGATTTTTAAACACTTTCCGCTCAACTCCCACCCCCTCTATTCAGAAACATCCCAGTTGATTCCACCCCTTCTCAGGTCATCCCACTCTCCATCCAAAAAAAAAGGTCACTTTTTTTTTAAAAAAAAAAAATCCCACTTCTTTCCACTTGTTTAAGAAAAACCCCAATTCATCCCCCTCCTCACGTTTACCCACATTCTAATTTACCACTAGGGGTGGGCAATGGATCGGGTCGGGTCGGATTGGGCCAGTTCATTAACTAACCGGATCGGATTGGGCACAACACATTTGTTAATGGGCCGGGCTGGGTTATGGACCAAGTGAATCCGACCTGCCAATTATCACTAAGGAGTATTTTTGGTGAGTTAATTTTTCAATTAAAATCTCTGTAATTTTTCAACCAAAATAAACTACTCTAAATTCAAAGTTAGAAAATACACAACTAAGTTAATAAATGGATTGGGTCGAGTCGCCCATAGTCGGCCCGTTTTGGGTCTATTTAAAAACGGAACACATTTGCACCGAAAAATGGTATATAATAATAATTATTATGTACGACGTATTGATAATAAGTTTAACTAATTGGAATATGTAAACTAGTGTATCAAGTAGGTTGAAAAAATTAATGGGCCACTAAACGGGCCATTAATGGGTTAGCCTAGTTCGGCCCGTTAATACGTCTTAATAGGCTGGCTCAATATTGGCCCAATTTATTATTAACCCGGTCTATTATTAGTCCTATTTTAAAGGGGTTGATCACTTAACTCAATGGGTATCCGATCTGTTGCCCATCTCTATTTACCACCGAAAGGGACAGGCCCAGGTTAAGGTCCATCTGAACAAGTTATTTGCAATTTTACTATTTTATGGGTAAGATTGCTAGTGTCCAACCGCATTATAGTTTATACAACACTGTAGGTGGCATTCAAGGACAGATTATTTTCATTTGGTTATACTTATAGTTGCTAGGAATGCTTATTACCTTGCATTCACATTTATGTGATATAGAAAGAAACCATAAAAATTGCAATTTTCAACCAAAGAGAAGCCGGGTTGACCAACATTTATGCAGAGAGGAATTGTTACAAGGAAATCCTTGAGTACCATAACTGCTCATTATGATATCAGTAAAGGGAGAGATTACACAATAAATCGATTTCGTTCCCTCTTATTGCTTGCTGCTTACAACGAACCCAACAACAAAGCTTAGAAATAAAAAGACGTGAGATTAAGAATTTATTGAGGATATCTGTGTTTTAACCTGCTTCAGCTGTGGTTCATCAACCCATTGCGTAGGTAGGAGTGGGCAAGTTGATTACAGTGCTCTTCATTTTCGTCATCATATTTATACTGTTGGTTATTCCCTGTGAACCTATTCCACTGTCCTTTATTCCCTGCAATGCACAAGAGTCATTAAAATTAGCAGGTAGGGACAAATTATGTGAAGGTATTCATCGCTCTCTATCACAAAAAGAACACACTCAATGATAAAATTGACTTAAGCCCGAGCCAAAATGACCCCAGATTGTCTGACCGACATTGATTGCATTTCTCGACAAGTCTATTGGGTAGATAACAGTAATAGTGAACATGATTTAACCCCAAACTAAGAGTATCCCATCAGTTTGTTCTAGCTTTGCCCGAATTTAACCAGCCTTACGACCAATTTGTCATATGTGTAAAGGTGGACCTTGCACAAACATACCAATAAGGACTGAGAAATCAACCAAAATCTGTCATGTGCATGAGTTTGCTCAGAATGTTACTTTAAAACACCTTGATGTGTCAGTGAGGCTTTTGCTTTGTGCTAGTTGGGGCCATAAAGAATGAAACTAACCTGGAAGGGAAAGTGGTCTGGTCCACGTGCAGGGGCGGAATTGATCTGCACCGTTCCTGTCTCCATGGCATCGCTGATCAAGATCGCCTTGTTTATATCTTTGGTGAAAACACAACCCTGCATTGGACGTATAACATCAATGGGGGAACCGTTCCCAAGCAAAAATTTATGAAAAGTTGGTGTTGATAGGATTCTAGATTATTTACTTAAATAAGCACGTAAGAATGGCAATGGCAATAAACCATTGTTTTGGAAGGACCACCCCTAGAAAAACAAAGAAACCTGCGAACCACAGATGAATATGAATCGTACCTGGAGACCGAAATTGCTAGCATTGCAATGATGGATCCCTTCTTCAACAGAGTTTATGCGAATAACAGGCAAAACGGGGCCAAAAGGCTCCTCCCATGCTATCCTCATGTCAGGCCGAACATGATCCAACAACAAAGGCCAAATGAGATTGCCCTCCCTTCTGTATTCTTGGCAAAACGTTGCTCCTTTCTCCTTGGCATCCTTGACCAATCCTTCAATAAAGTTGGCAGACGATTCCGTGACAACAGGGGTTATATCACAGTCATCCTCTGGTGGACCAACGGTCAGTTTGGCGACTTTGGCATTGACTTTCTCTACAAGAGTATCAGCTACAGATTCCATCACCAGTACGACCTTAACGGCTGTGCATCTTTGGCCACTGTATGAAGTGAGGTAAGAAAAGGGTCAAGAGAGGATTATCAAGCCAAAAGAAAACGAACCAAGCAAATCTAGACAATGCCAAATTTTGTCTTGGTTGCTTGTGTTGCTAGGACTCAACTATAAGCATATAACATATAGAAGCAAATGCCCAGTTTGAACTCGTTTATCATCTAGAAACTTTCGTCGTCGTTTGGTATATCACAAAGTAGTATATGTATGATGTTGAGCATCAAACAAGGGCACTGAGGTGAAGTGAAGAGCCGAAATAATTGTAGCAAGAGTATATTGGTAAGATAATGTCCCACATGACATTGATACAGCCTTACAGGAATGCTTTTGTAACTTATGAGGTAAATTTCCGAGGTTCTGAAAAGAAAGGAAAAAAGAGATTAATAAGTATTACCAATGCTGGAATATTGAACTTTTTCCCAGTCATAAAATGACCATCAAAAGGGTCAAGTAAATGTAAAAGCAACTCCAAAAAAACATTGACTAAGTGCAAGAAAAATGTAAAGCATGGGCAAAATATTTGCCTGTAGGAGAAGCCTCCTTTGACAATATTAGCAGCAGCAAGATCCACATCAGCATCCTCAAGAACAATGCAAGCATCTTTTCCTCCGAGTTCCATCTGTAGAGGGATCATTCCAGCCTTCTTCGAGATAGCAATCCCAGTGTCTCCGCCTGTGAAACTGACATCCACAAACATCGTCAGAAAAGTAAAAGAGACTACATGCTTTACAAACCAGTCAATTCTGCAGCTCCTCCGCCCTTCCATCAGCTTGAACACGGAAGAGACCTCGGTTTGAATTTTCTTATGCTAGGTCTATATAAGGTCTACAGACTGTGTAAGTAGTTGAATTCAATAATTGCCAGGAAGTCGCTCTCATTTCCAATACCTTATGCAATTCACACCAGGGTGCATTGTTAGGAAATCACCAATTTCAGAACCTTTCCCAGTGACACAACTAATGAGTCCTTTTGGAAAGCCAGCCAAGTGGAAGCAATAGACCATGTGAAGTGCAGCCACAGCACCCTGCAAGGAATAATGCAAGCGTCTAATTGTTCAGTGTTCTTTGCTCAATTTTAGTAAACCAAGCCCAAATTTCATGGTTCTAGTAGGTAAAAACTGTACCTGAGTGGGAGGCTTCAGCACAAGGGAGTTGCCGGCAATAAGCGCAGGCGCAATTTTTGAGACTGCAAGGTTGACAGGATAGTTGAAGGGTGGAATAGCCAAAACTAGTCCCAGCGGTATCTGCAACAGGAAAAAATTAATAAGGTTTATTCAAATTACTGGTGCAGCTAGAATAGTAACAAAAATAGATACAATCAATTTTAATTTGATTCTTCATTTCACCTGAAGTGCCTATATTGGACACCCGGCATTCTAACATAAATATGGGTCCTCAACAATTTTTACTAGACCAAAAACATGCATGGTTCCAGAAATGGGAGAAGTCTCACATGCAATATGATATTTATTCGAATGCAGCATGCTTTGTTAGGAGGCACTAGATTTAGTTTAGATGTTGACATTATTAGATTAATGGGCATAAGTGCATAACACTACGCTATGAAAGGTATGATTATAGATTAGAGACTTGAAATTACTCTTCATTGACTTTTGGGCATATGAAATGGATACTTTTAGGCAATTTTCCAGCACTAGAGTACAGTGGCCTACAGGAAATGGTTCACTAAACAGTCCACTACCACACTAAGCTAACACTAGACAAAATGGTTTGCTAAACTGTCCACAACTCGGCAGTAATGAGTCTGGGGTATTGGTTTGTTTTGCTTTGGTTACATTTGAAATTACTGAGGTGCTTCCGGAGGATTCTGAGCTAAGGGGCCATCAATCACTTCACTTCTATCCAAAGTATATTTCTGGCTGCATCTTAGGACATGCCCGAAAAGCTCCCTACCTTGAAGGCTATGTGATGAAATAGCCATGCCAGAATTGACATATTTATTTTCACATGAAGAAAACACGCCATTTCACAAAGGCCCAGTGATCACAGGAAGAATTACAAAACAAGACAAAGCCAGTAATGTCTTGTGTCATAGTGATAATATGTGAATAATATGACATGTACTAAGCATAAGACGAAATATACCCTTTTTTGAGGGAGATAGGACATGAAATGAATTGATGTAAATATGTGGTGATAAAAGCAAAAGGTTGATTTGTAGATATCATCAGTTAAGGCGTCCCTATTAAGTATTAAGGTGTCATGTCTGCTCGGTTTCTTTCAACCTTCAAAAACCAAGCAGCAAAAGTCCTTTGGATGTTTGCTTCGCGGAACTTGGGCACTATCTGTTATAAAGGAATAGTTATGAGTATAGACTGGGGCCCCCTTTTTCTCAAAAAGAACTGATTACAATATAATGTTTTAATGGGAAGGATGGAACCGCAGGAACAAATGAGAAGAATACTGCAGTCTGTCATTGCTTCATGAAAGATTTGATGCTTGAATGATTCCTCTAGAGTGTCAAAAGCACTACACTTCTGAACAAACTCTGGTCTTTTAAAATGGTGCACGAATAACAGCCATAGTATTGACTATTGACATCATAACCATTTTCTAAACTTTGTTCTTTTGCATGGATCATGACACTAAATATCTTAACACTATAGTCACACGTAATGGCAGAATATATAGACATCAGAGCTTAATTGCACAACTATGGTTCTGAAATGCATTATACAGTGCAAGCTCTACAACCCTTTGGCCCCTATCATGTTTTAGGGATAATGTTCGTTCATTAACGTTTTGACATATTGCTATGTGGGTCTCAATTTGATATATGTCACAAAATCATATGATTGGTTTGTCCCTTTCAACTGGCACTCTAGTGGTTTCAATTCCTTATCTTTGATAGCTATCCACACTTTAAGTTGGCCCGTTCCAGTGATGATTCAGTTTTTCACCTACCACAAAGAAGACTCCGCAGCCATGAATACCTGGTCTATGGAATTCCACATATCTAGGGTATGAAAATAGTAATGTGATATGATATCTGCTAGTAGCTCTATTACTCGGACTCTTCATTTTAGCTTAAGTATCACACTTTAACGTGGAAACTAATGTATGGACCGTCATAATAACTAAAGTAAAAAAGAAGAGACAATTTTGAGAAAAAGGGAAGTCACTGCTTGAATTATTTCAAGCACACAAGAGTTCGAATCACCATGAGCATGATTGAGTACAAGTAACACTGACTAGTAGAGAACCAACTTAAAACAAGTTTAGTTTGGCAGGGTTTGTACTATTTTCTGAGTCAAGCATAACCAATGAATGCAAAAATTCCGATGCAACCTACGCAGACTTCTGGAAACTATACTATATAAAGTGTAAACCCATAAAGGCGATAAGAAGCTGAGTAAGACATCAATGGTCCCTCACAAGTGGCACACTAGTGGCTCACCATTCCTTATCGATTTGGGTGCCAGCCATCCACATTTTATACGGCCTCCTTATCTACTGACCAATCAAGTCCTCCATCTACCATGATAAAGGCTTGAAAGCATAAGTATTGGATCCATGCATCTCCACATATCTAGGAAGCGAATGCCAAGAGACCAAATAATACTCATATCATTATATCACTAACGCACTCTACTTTATCTCAAGTATCTAGAATAATACTCAACCTTCCAACACGAAAATGGAAATTTACCATCATAATAGGCTAAAAGGAGCCGGAATTTTCATGAAATAGTCGGTCCAAAACTAGATCAAGACCTAGACCTCAGTTGGGCATTCAACACTTCAATATGGGTGCGCTCAAGTCTAAGTGACTGAGCTAGCGGTATTATCTTCACACTCAAGCATCTTCAATGAATACAAATGTTTCGACGCAATCTATTCAGACACCTACAAACATATAATATTAATACATAATACATAAATAAGCAATGGCGGAAGACAGGAAGAGAATATCCTATATAATATTCTAAAAGGGAGTTTCAACAGCACAAGCGAGGACAAAGACAATTATAACAATTCAACTAAAAACCATTTAACAGGCAGCCAACACTTATATAGAAGCCCGCAGAATTGATATGGAATGAAAGTGCGTGGAACATAGAAATTTTCTTTTCACCTTGGAGGTTAAACAATACTTGGTCCTCTCATTTCCAGGAAAACTGTCAGAAACCAGGAACTTGCCTTCACCAAGAATTCTTACCCCTTCTTCTGCACAATAGGACACCAAATCTCCAGACCTAACAACCTTTTACCAGCACCAGAAACTTCACATAAATAAGGGTTTGACACCCAAAATTCATACCAAATAACCAAATATTCATGCAAGCAATATGGGAATCTTGTATACTACCGGATTTCCAAATGCCAACCCGCCAAACTGATACCACTTAAGGAGACACTTCATTTGTCCTTTTGACCTAACTCATTCTAAAATGTTCCCAAACTAAATTTCGCACAAAATTCTGAAAATTAATTTCAAGCTACAAAAGATGGACAAGGCCTAGAAAGACTTCTATTTTGCAATTAAAAGCTTCTCTTTCATCCAGTTGAAAATAACTCAAATAAAGATATAAAAAGCTGTCCAAAAAAATGGGGCAAGGCCTAGCACCACCATAGACACATTTTTCCCTGGAAATGAACATTGAAAAACGCAAAGAAAAAGGATCATAATCAGGCTTACTTCACTAACAGCATCCTTGGCAGGCTTGGCAATTTCTTTGACAAGGCATTCAGCAATTGGGTGTTTATGCTCTTTCAAAATAGCAGCTGCTTTATGCAGCAACTCAGCTCTCTTCCAAAGTGGTGTCTTTGCCCATGACTTTTGGGCCACTTTGGCTAATTCCATCACCTTGTTTACCTCTTCCTGTGTGCATGCTGTGCAACATTACCCATTTCAGAGACAAAGAATTGGCAAATTAAATCAAGGTGGAATATTTTCTATAAATTGATGAGCAGCACATTTCATTCTAATTATATCTGCAAACATTAAATTACAAGAAAATTAGCTTAACCGTAACCTCATAAAAGGGTAAACAAAATTTTCCAAGAAACAAAAAGTGGGTAATCCAAAAACATCGAAAAGACATAATCAATTAAATTAGTGAAGCCCATATCAAATGATGGGGAATATGAACAAAATCAATCAACCCCATTTACAAAATAGGGAAATTTTCCCAGAAAAAGAAAGTGGGCAATCACATAAAACACTTGATCAAACAGAAATTAGCTCCAAAGAACACGACATTGAATAAGAAAAACTAAAGTAGCTAGCAAAAGACTTAACCTTGAACCCTGTATTGGGTTTTCCTAGTAGTAGGATTAATGATGGGAACTGATTTCCCAGAAGATGAAGTCTTCCATTCACCATCAGCATAGTACTTAAACACTTCTCCTTCAATTATCTCTGCAAATACACCGCTTCCTGCCATTGTAAATACTCAAAATTTTTCTATCTGAGTATTAGTATTAGTCCTAGACTACAGGGATGAAGAGGATGAGCTGATTAATCTGTGTTCTTCTCGTGCGATGTGGCCCTGTGGGCTGATGGACGGCCACGGTTTTCTGATGAAGACCAAGACGAGCTTTATAAAAAATGCCGCCCACCAAGGGAAGGAGAGAGAAACAAAAAAGCCCAAAAAGAAAACAGAAAATTAATTGCGGGGGTTTTGTGTGGGGAGGGGCGATGGACTGATGTGTTAGGTGGCAAATGATCCCTCTTGCCCAGGTTTCATTTTTCAAACTGTAATTTTGCTCAAATATTTTTGTCAATAGAAATAAAAAATCTGATTGGCTGGTTTGAGCAGGGCAAGGGTAACCGAGGCCAATGATTCAAACAAGTTATTTACTCGTCCTGAATTTATTGACTGATTTATTATATATGATCATTTGTTTTATATTTAAAAATTTATCTCATATTTTTATGATCCCATCTTTTAAAAGAAACTAGGTTTTTCATTCCAGAACACACGATGTTGTCGGATCTATAAAATCTGAATAAACGATATAAGTGATGATTAATCGATGAGTTTTCTCCATCAGTGATTAATATCATAATTTGAGTACATTTTATTTTTAGTCTGATCCTTCTACTTCCTATATAGTCTGATATATTGTATTTGTGGCTCTTTTTTTTTTTTTTGAAAAAAAAGGCTGAGCATAGACTAGGAGAGTTATTCTAGGCCAATGAACTTAGTTCAATTCATGTCATTTCTTTTTTTAGTTTTCTAATTTTTCTTCTTCATAATCTCATGCTTGACTCCTATGAATGTTGAAGAGCTCCTAGTTAAGCAAACTCAATTACTGATCATGAGTTCTCTAACGAAGTTCTGCATCCTACTTCCATGACCAATTGTCGTTCATTTTCGAAAATCTAATTGTCTAAGAGAAAATTGTATCTAATTTTATGTTTATGGATATATTGTCAAAAATAAATTTAAAGAAAGTTGTTCATTCTTAGTATCATGTCTGAAATTTTGCCAAATAATTGACACATATTTGAAAGTGTCACGTAGTAACGGTGCACTATAGATTGCAAAATTAAGCATGTAGCTTCAGAAAGAGAAGACAAATACATTAGTTCCACCATAAACTAACTCTCCCAATTTAATTACTAGCGCTATTTGTTTTTGGAATTGTAATACATTATTTGGCATGCAACTCTCTCACTTTTTTAATATTACTATTCCGACTAATATTGTCCTGGTTCAAATAAGTTACAAATAGTAATATAATATGATGGGAGAATCAAATACGCCATGGTTGCCATTTCATGGACTCAACCACTCAATTTTCCATTAACACAAAAGATCGATACTCCAAAACCACTCGATTCACATAGAATACAAGTGTTGCAAACAGGGTTAATTAGCAATATTTTCCCTCCCAGCGGTGACATGCCATAAAAATCAGCCTGGCTACTAAATTGGCAACCAAATCTTCGCACGCTTCAAGCATCAACGCCCAAAACGTGGGCAAAAACAAGACACAAACTCGAGGTCGTATGAGCGTTGGGCTGATCCACAGCTTGCCAAAATAGCATGCAATGTCAAATTGATTGGGATTTAAGGGACCATAAATTTACAGGACCATGCAGTTGTAATGGTCAATTGTCTTGCCATTTGTGGCTCAAAGTTAGGAATGGCAGTGGGTGTTGGATCCGATTCAAACTCATTAGATCCGACTTAAATTAGAGGGTCTGGGTCCACTTAAATAAGACCCCACAGATCTTAAATAAGTTTGGGTTTGAGTGATATGGGTTAGGTGTAGATCTTGTCTAAAAAATTGACACCCAAATCCAACCAAAGACCCATTTAAGACTCATTAATTTTTTAAAAAAAAATGTGGCAAAGTTGATCGATTAAAGTAACACTAAACTAGTAAATTTTAAAGATATTTTGCTTACTACCGGTCTTAGAAGAAAAACTATTTTGTTATGTTTGTTTAAAATTTGATTGACTTTAACTGTGTGGTTTCCATTAAAATATTGCTTTTGGTGTGTAACATGAGTAAGAATACCTAATTATGAATTATTTGTCTACAAAATGTCACAAGTCATGTTGAGATGTTGAAAAACTTATCTTTAATGTGAAAAACAGTCAGGACCTATTTAGAATTCGTGGACCTGTCAGACCCATAGGGTATGGGTCTGGATCTTTTCAGACCTAACGGATTTGGGACAGATCTAGATCCCGATCTAAAAAAATTAAATGAATCTGAGTTCAAGTGGATCCAACCTCAACCTGACCCATCGCCATCCCCGTAAGAGTTCCTCTCCCTTGGTTGAGTCATAACATGGTTATTGGGGTCCATGAAAATTATATCCAAGAGGGAAGGCCTCTATCTATGTGTATTAATTTGGAGGGAAAAGTGCTTGCTGGATATAATGTGATGGGTTTTTTTTTTTTTTTTGGGGGGGGGGGGGGGGGAGGCACCTTAAAGTAGGTTAGATGGAAGGAGCATGCATTGATCATCCTACCTCCTAGCCAATCTTCTCCAACCCTTGGTTGGGATAGCTAACCTTAAAGTAGGTTAGATGGAACTTGGAAGGTATACACATGGTGGGTTGACTTCCTAGGTATACATCAAGCTCTTGCCAAGACCATTGCATGGTGATGTTGATTAATTGGACACATGTATGAATATTGGCTGTCCTATTTTTAGTTAAAAAAATACTTGAATTTTTGGATTTAAACCATCTAAATTCTAGAAGGTCTGGCTGTTAAAATCCGAACATAGAAAAACTTTGCATCAATTTGAACTTTACACATATTTATATTCAATAATTTATATTCAAAAAACTAACATTTTTCCTAATTTCAACTTACTATTTGCTAATTTTTGTATAGAGTATTGAGGACAAATTGGCTCAAAGTTCAAAGCGGTTCAAGACTTTTTGTAAGCTTAGATATAGATTATTTAAATCCAATATTTCAAACACTTAAATCTTCAGGTCTTGTTTGGTCCTAGAAAAATTTGAAGGAAAGAAAAAAAAATTAAAAAAGTTATTTTTTTTCCAATGTTTGGATTAAGAAAAATTACACGGAAAACAAATTTGATGAAGAAGTGAGTAGAAAGTTAAAGAAATTTGGCCGGTTTTATTTTCCTTTGGATTATGGAAGGATTTTTTTTTTTTGGGGGGGGGGGGGGAGACTAGCTATCTACCTGCTCACCTTGCACACTTTCCAAGCTCCTATTCAAATGCCCCATTTCCACCCTCATCTTCGTTTCTCTCTCCTCATCATCATTTATTCATTTTCATCAATCATCATCATTTTCATCAATCATCATCACCGCCCCTGTCCCATGTGTGGTTAAGACGAATACGGTTTTCCTCCCCTCCCCAAAAGAATCAGTTGGGATCGAGTTTCATAACTAGATATCCGGTTCCTCCTTTTTTTGGGATATTTTTTGTAATTGTTTTCAATTTTTGATGAGAAAACCAAACAATTACTTTGATTAATGACCACATTCATAATTACTCATCGTCTTCAATGGAAGAATCATACGTCAATGGGCCGAGAAACATACATAGATATTTGAGAGTGGGATATTAAGAGAGTGAGAACACGGACACAAACGCAAAGGCGCACAGACTAACAAAACATATACTCACCATTATTACAATTTGGGTTTGTTTATATACCCTAAATATTTTTTTTGGAAAAAAACAACTCTTGGATTGGGTAGTTGGGTAACGGGTCCGATTCTAGTTCAAAGTTTTCATGATCTGTACTCAGACCCGGTTGCTACTGAGCGGAAGAATTTAGAACCGGTCCCAGTTTCAGTTTAGCCATCTATATCTGGACCTATCTGATTCGAACCAGTTTCGAATTCAGGACCGACTATCCGATTTTTTGGCTCAGCCGTACATAAGTACATATTCAAAACTTACAAAAAAAGATCTAGTAACATGAATGGCATTGTTTTACGGGTCCTGGGGTGGCCAAATTTGAAGATTGAACTGACCTAAACCGTGTCAAACTTGGTTATCCTTGGATGACTGTTGAATAAATAGCTAACTTAGATTTACATACTAGCATGGCCCAAAAGGGCCTAGAACGGGCTACTTGTGCTTTTATATTTGAGAAGAATGATTCGCACCTAATTACTCAGGGCTTGTTTTTTTCGTTAGA
This sequence comes from Carnegiea gigantea, assembly GCA_029747015.1. Classification (NCBI taxonomy): domain Eukaryota; kingdom Viridiplantae; phylum Streptophyta; class Magnoliopsida; order Caryophyllales; family Cactaceae; genus Carnegiea; species Carnegiea gigantea. Next base: position 399,701 of record JAKOGI010000015.1, on the reverse strand, counting down.
AAATATGAATTTATACATGAGTGAAGTTGGTTGAGATTGGTAAAAGTAGGTTGAAATAGGTTGAAGTGAGTTTTTTTTAAATTGAAATGGGTTAAAGTAAATTGAAGTTGGTTAAAGTGGAAAATTTTTTATTAAAGTTGGTGAATGAGTTGAAATTGATTGAGATTAGTAAATTGAAATTTATCAATACAAAAGAACAGGGTCTCACTGAGAATCGTCTAGAGCCACACTTAACCTCTTTACTAAAATTGGAGCTCGCTTGATCTGATCCAACCCGAATTCATTTACCATATTCCTAGGATTTACAACTCCCCCCCCCCCCAAAAAAAAAACATCATTCAACCAACAATAAATCCAAAATTAACCCAAATAAAAAAAAATGACCCAATCCAAATCGAACGCAGAGTGACATACCATCATCATAATGTGGACCCTAATCAAAATTAGGCAGAGGGAATTCCAAGTGATCCAACCCAATATGGATCATGACCCAGCCAACAATGGACCATATGCATGTGAGTCCCGCAAGCAGTTGTTGGGCTTCCTGTGCATGTGAATAGTTATGGGTTCGAAATCCTTTATTGGCAGTTTCTGGGTCCTTTTCTTTTCGATAGGCTTATTTCTGCTTCTTTTCTTTTAAGCACTACTTACATCGCTTTTTAATTGTTTTTTTTTTAACTTTTAATTATTTACCTTATTGTTCTTTTTTTGAGAGGCGTCAGATTCTTATTCTTTTTTCATTAAGTTTTTTTTTAAAACTTTATTAATGTAACTTTTTGTAAACGATGGTATATTTTTTTATTGATAACAGTGTTTTATTGAAAACCAAGCTTTTATTTATGGAATATTTTTTTAAAACAAAACTAAGAATTTTTGGTCAACAATAGAACATGGTTATAATAAGAGTTCTATTAATTTTGTGAAAAATAGGTTCATATATTTGTGAACAATGGGTGTATGCGTTGTAAACACTACGTTAACGTTTTGTAAATAGTAGGTTCATATATTGTGAATATTGCTAGAATAAAATCTATTTTGTGACAATAGGATCACATTGTGAATTATAGGCTAACTTTTTGTGAATAATAAGCTAACGCTTTTTGTAAACAATATAATATTTTTTTCATTGGAACTTTGAATAATAAAATATATTTTTTTCTTAAAAACTAAAAAAATTTGGTGAATAATAGAACATTGCTAGCATCAAAGTTCTATTTTTCGTGTACAACGGGTTTATATTTTATGAACAATAGGTTGACGTTTAACAAATAATAAGTCAAGATATTGTGGACATTATTTTTATTGGAACTTTGAGTAACAGAATTTTTAAAACAAAAAAAAAAACCAAAATGAGAATTTTGGGTGAACTACAGAACATTGGTAGGATGAAATATTCTTTGGTTTGTATTGTGTGAACTATAGATTAATGCTTTGTAAATAATAGGTTATCTTTTAACCATGTACTATTTTGGTTGGAATATTCTGTGGAAATAAGGCAAATTTTTACTAGCGTAATTTTTTTATTAAACCTAAGCCAATGCCCCAAAAAAGAGAAAAAAAATGAAGGAAAAAAAAATTTAAAAATCAAAAAGTTTATTATTAGTATGTTTTAAATTTTGGACCTCTAGAACCAAAGCCCTAGTCTTAACCAATGCAGCACTGACTCCATACGACGTCAAAAAATTTAGCAGAAGAAGTATTTATCCAATGCCCCCTGCGCATCTTCTCAACGGGCCGCGTATGTTTGCTTTGCGTTTTGTTAGACTGCGCTCTGTGGGTGCACAGGATTTCTATAGACCCTAACTGACCACATAATATGATGCTAAAGCAACTCAAGAAGCATCGTTTAAGGAGAATGACAATTATATCTGAATTCAATAAAACATAAATTCAATCTTAGATTAAATTTAATGGGGATGCAAAAAGGGTTTTTTTAAAAAAAAGGTTAGTTTAAAAATTGGGTAAGATTGTAAGAGTATGAGAATCGTATAAGTATTACATGATTCAAAGATCAAACCTTATCCAATGTTTTTTGAAGTTTTTGATTTGTTTTCAATTGTTGGACGACATAATTTTGTTGATGGTGTTATGTTGATAGCGGATGTACTTGCGTGTATTTCACGACTTGGGGTAAGTCTAATTAAATATGGAAGAGGCCATGAAATATGTAAGCTAGGAGCCAGAGAGCAGTTTTCGTTGGCCAACCTAAAATCCAGGACCAAAATCAAGACCAATAAAAGTGTATCTCTGTTGGTGAGAATGGATGTTTTCCAAGTCAGATTTTGTAGTCTATTTGTTTAGGCTTCTCTTTTTTTTTTTTTTTTTTTTTTGTTAATTATTAATCAGATCTCTATTTTGTTGATGTTTGGTAATTTTTTGCTTTGATTTTGCTGTTTCTACTTAAGGCCTGTTCTTTTCGTGGGTAAATTGGGTAGGTAAAAGGGTGAAATAGGTTGAAGTAGGTTGAGATGGGTTGAGGTAGGTTGAAGTTGGTATTTTTTTTTTGAGGTGGGTTGAAATAGGTTGATGTAGGTTGAAGTGGGTTGAAGTTGGTATATTTTTTATGTGGTGGGTTGAAGTGGGTTAAAATAATGAGAATGTAATTAATGTGTGATAATTTATGAAGTTATAGAAATTTTGTGGAATTTTTGTTTATTCTTTTTTAGTTTTTAGTTTTTATTTTTTATTTTTTATTTTTTAATTGTTATTTGTTAATTTTTATTTGCTATGTTTATTTTTCTATGTGTTAATTTTTTTATTTTTATTTTTTTATTTTTTATTTTTTATTTTTTGTTTTTTATTTTTTTATTTTTTATTTTTTTATCTTTTAATTTTTTAATTTCTTGTTTCTTATTTTTTATTTTTTATTTTTGATTTTTTAATTTTTAATTTTTTAATTTTTAATTTTTAATTTTATTATTCTTATTTTTATTTTTTAATTTTCAATTTTTATATTTTATATTTTATATTTTATATTTTATTTTTTGTTTTTGTTTTTTATTTAATTTGTAATTTGTAATTTGTAATTTTTATTTTTTACTGTTTATTATTATATTTCTTATTTTTTAATTTTAATTTTTTACTTTTTTATGTTTTTATTTTTGTATTTTGTATTTTGTATTTTGTATTTTTTTATGTTTTTATGTTTTTATTTTTTTAATTTCTTATTTCTTATTTTTGTAATTTTTTATTTTTTTAATTTTTTATTTTTTTATGTTTTTATTTTTTATTTTTTATTTTTTAATTTTTGTTAATTTCTTATTTTGTAATTTTATTTTTTATATTTCTTATTTCTTATTTTTCATTTTTCATTTTTCATTTCTCATTTTTTATTTTTCATTTTTTATTTTTTACTTTTTATTGTTTTATTATTTAATTTTTTAATTTTTATGTTTTTATTTTTTAATTGTTATATGTTTTTATTTTTAAAATTTTTTAATTTCTTATTTTTTAATTTGTTATTTTTTACTTTTTACTGTTTATTTTTTTAGTTTTTTATGTTGTATGTTTTTATTTTTGATTTCTTATTTCTTATTTTTTATTTTTTATTTTTTACATTTTAATTTTAATTTTAATTTTTTATTTTACATTTTAAATAAAAATAAAAAATAAAAAATAAAAACATAAAAAAATAAGAAATTAAAAATTAAAAATTAAAAATTAAAAATTAAAAAATTAAAACATAAAAAATTAAGAAATAAGAAGTGAAAAAAAAAAAACATACAACACAAAAACATAAAAACATTAAAAAACACAAAACAAAAAATAAAAAAAAAACATAAAAATTTAAAAAATTAAAAAATGACAAATAAAAATTAAAAATTAAAAATTAATGTAAAAAATGAAAAAATAAAAAATAGGAAATAAGAAAGAAACACATAAACACATAAAAAACATAAAATCATCGAAGGATGAAAAATAAAAAATAAAAAATAAAGAATAAAAAAAATAAACAGTAAAAAGTAAAAAAATAGGAAATAAGAAATAAAACATAAAAATAAAAATAAAAACTGAAAACTGAAAAATAAAAAATGAAAAATAAAAAATAAAAAATAAAAAAACAAGAAATAATAAATTAAAATAATAAAATATAAAATATAAAATATAAAAACTAAAAAAATATAAAAATAAAAAATAAAAAATAAAAATGAAAAATAGAAAAATAGGAAAATAGAAAAATAAAAAATAAAAAATAAAAAATAAAACGTAAAAAATAAAACGTATGAAAAATAAAAATAAAAAATAAAAAAATTAAAAATAAAAACAAAAATAAAAAATAAAACATATAAGCAATAAAAAATAAAAAAGAATAAACAAAAATTCCACAATTTTTCGATAAAAAAATAAATTATCACACATTAATTACATTCTCATTATTTTAACCCACTTCAACCCACCGCATAAATAATATACCAACTTCAACGCACTTCAACCTACATCAACCTACTTCAACCTAGTTCAACTTATTTCAACCCACCTCAAAAAAAAAAATCAACTTCAACCTACCTCAACCCACATCAACCTACTTCAACCTACTTCACCCTTTTACCCACCCAATTTACCCATGAAAACAACAGATCCTAAATCTTATATGATACTTTACAAATTATTAAAATTATGAAGGGGGTGGGTTGAAGTTGGTTGAAGTAGGTTGGGGTAGGTTGAAGTGGGTTGAGGTAGGTTGAAGTTGATATTTTTTTTTCAAGTAGGTTGAAATAGGTTGAAGTAGGTTGAAGTAGGTTGAAGTGGATTGAAGTGGGTAAATATAAATTGACCCACGAAAAGAACAGACCCTTATTCTTTCTCTCATCAAGCGGCAAGTTTGAGAAATTTATGTTCTTAACGTTTGTTCTTTTTTTCTATTTTTTTAAAAATGGGGAAGTACAATTTCAGAACATTAGTCAATCCTTCTCTCAAGGGATCTGCCTATGTTATTATCTGAAAAATACAGTGTAATTCAAACGAAGAAAGAGATGAGTAAGTGACCACACTATACAAAGGTGAGAGAAAACTAGACTTAGATAACCAACGACCCCCATGTTCTCTTTTTCTACTTATTCTTACAATGTAAATTACACATATTCCCCTGATTCTTTTTGAACTGTAGTTGTCGTCTTCTTTTATGGATTTTACCATAAGTTCCATATTGATTAAGTTTGCAAGCTGCACCAAGTCGATAAAATAATAACTGTATTTTAGACATGCATCAAAATTCAAAGATCTATGACGGAGTATTAAAGTTAAGAAAATTTATGTTTCTAACGTTTGTTCTCTTTTTCTACTTATTCTTGCAATGTAAATTACACTTTTTTTCCTTGATTCTTTTTGAACTGTAGTTGTCGTCTTTTTTTTTATGGATTTTACCATAAATTCTTTTTTGATCAAGTTTGCAAGATGCACCGAGCCATTAAAATAGTCATTGTATTTTAGACATGAATCAAAGTTCAAAGGCTTCTAATGGAGCATTGAAGCCTTTTCTTCTTTAAGTTCCCCTATTACTTGAGAATTTTCATGTGTTTTGCACATGATGGAGCATTTATTTTGCGATGAACTTCTATATGTAGGCTTAAATACATACTAAATATGTATTTAAATACTCCATCCGTTCAATGAAAATTGTCTAGTAATAAAATTTTTAAAAGGATATAATTCATTAATGGACTATTTTCAATTGATTTTAGAAGAAGGATAAAAGTTTTCATACTAATAAAAGCAATAAAGGGCTTTATTTTGGTATTTTCATAATAGAAAATATTGATTATGGTATTTTCATAATAGAAAATATTGATTATCCTAAAAGTACTAAAGAAGTAATGGTTTTCTTATATTCGTGACATGTTTGCGGTTGTATACTTATAAGTTGGAATAATTGGTGATATATTTAAATGCAAAAGGTTATAATAGTTGTCACTATATGACAACCACCACAATTTCTTAAATCTAGAGCCTACATTTGGAATAAATTGATCTTAACCGTTGATTTTATTTTTGTTTCTGACTATCAAAAAATGTATTGTAAAAATCACAAAATATATCTAAATATTGATAAAGTTAATTTCTATATGACATTGTTTGGTTTTTCTCCAATTACATGTTTCCAGTGATAAGTAATTTTCCGGCGACAATGAAGGTATCGCTCAACTATAGTTCCGATGACATCCAAGGCTTCCAAACATGTAGTTGGAGAAATACCAAACAATGACATATAGAAAATAATTTTATCAATATTTAGATATATTTTGTGATTTTTACAATACATTTTTTAATATTCAAAAATAAAAATAAAATCGATGGCTATGATCAATTTATTCCAAATGTACGCTATGGATTTAAGAAATTGTGGTGGTTACATTGTCATATAGTAACAATCACTATAATCCTTGTGTTGTATTATCCTAACTTTATATTAGTCATTTTATTTATACTATAGAGTTGGTATTAAAAATATCTACGAGCTAAGTAAATTCGCACTATTTTTTCTCTTTTTTTTTTTTTAAGTAAAGGGGGTGTAAAGGCTATTGTAGGCAAAGTTCAAACCCATATATTTGTTAATAAATTTTCAAAACTTTACCCATGCTGCTGAATGTTTGTTAATAAATCTTCAAAAGTTTACCATTTTTGCTAGATATCCACAACTATTGCTGTATTCATTGAACGATTGAATGCCATTTGTAAGCAATGTCTATTGGATACACATATCTATACGTGATGATAACAATTTGTTGTTTGAATTTATATTTTTGCCTAACAAATAAAAAGAATAAAATTTATTGTTTACTTTCTTTCATTATATGATGGTCACAGTTTTGTTTCCCAATGCAGTTCAATAATACTAGGGTAATTAACAATGAAGTTTTGATATTGCAGTTTTGACGACTGTTATTACACTATATTTGGATAACATAGAGTAAAAGGGAAGGAGATTAAAGAAGCCGAAGGTAATAAATGGGTGAGAGGTAATGGTAGATGATTTGTGTGTGGTGTGTGTCATTAAATAACCGCTATTTCTTATCTAAGTCGACCTACATCTGAAATTTTCTAGACCCATGAAAATGGAATTCACAATGGGAGATTGTTGTCATTGTCGCTCTTTCTCATCTAATTTGCTGTATATTTACATAGTACCATCATCATTGATGTGTAATATAATAACATTGATCATTTGCTTACAAATTTATTATATTTATAGAACTATTTGGTAAATTTATGTTACTTTGGGACTAATTTATGCAAATTTATGTTACTTTGGGACTAATTTATGTTCTTGCAGCCACAAACATGCAAATTGTTAGATGACGTCTGTAAATAATTTGTTTTAATTTACCGTGGATTTAGACCAATTGCTAATGTTTTTGTTAGATATTCTCCGAGTTTCTTTAACCAAAGGAAAAATCAATTTTAATTGATTTTATTAAAAAAGATTATCTAATACTAAAATATTCCCAAGCAACGCGGGGGCACAAATTAGTACTAAGGCCCTTTTTTTTTCCCTAAATCAATTCTAAAATATCAACCTTAATTCACTTCAACTTACTTTAACCCATTTCAACTTACTTCCACTATTTTAACCAATTTCAATTTATCACATAAAAAAATTCAACCCACTTCAACCCACCTCAACCTACTTCACCTTTTTACCCACCCCAATTTACTTACGAAAAGAACAGGCCCTAAGTAGGTGTGGACAATGAACCCGGTACTCATAGGGTCAAGTGGATGTAAAATTAGTTTAATAACAGGGCCAGTCAATTGTGTGTCGACCTATTAAAGCATATTAACAGGTCGGGTTGGGTCGGATCATCAACGACCTGTTTAGTAATTCGTTACTTGTTCAACCTACTTGTCACATTAATTTACATGTTATGATTAGTTAAACTTACAAAGCTTCATACACATATTATTTATTATATATAGTTTTTTTGTGCAAGTTTGTTTCATTTTAAAAAGAACGAAAAGCGGATTGACCCATTCGTTTACTTACATTAAAAAAACCTTGGCCCAATCCAAATCATTAACAGACCGATCATAATTTAATCTAGCCCACTTTATAAATAGATTGATCATACCTTGATCAGTCCATTGCCCACCTCTAGCACCACGATAAAGAAAGATGGTGGTTGGCATGGCCTTTGTTCGAGAAAGACAACCCTCGGTTTGGAAAAGAAATCCGAAACAGAAAACCCAAAAAAAAAAAAAAAAAAAAGGTACAGTATTGGAAACACTCATTTGCCCATGCCTAGGCTGAGGTGCACTAAATGGCTAAGAAAGAAAAATGGTACAACTTTAGAGCCCAAGATGGGCCCAATAACTGACAAACCCACATGCATTCATCACTTCGTGTCACGTGTATGGGCAATATCCAATGGATGTGTTGTTTTTTTTTTTTTTTTTTAAAAAACTTTTTCTTTCCCCTAACTTTTTTGTGAAAAAGAAAAAAAATCTTACTGCCATGGAGGAAAAAAATAGATAGGCCGTTATTTTAGAACATTTGACATTTTAGTATTTTAAGGTATCATTATTAAATAAATTGGTTCATAATTTTATCAAAATAATAGTATATTATTTGCAGATTTTAATAAAGTTATATTTAGTGTTCTTTTTTGGTAAGATATTCCAGAAATTATTGTTGATGCTAAAATGGGTTTTTTTTGGGTAATTCAACAATTCTTGTAAAATAATTTCTTCACCCTATATATGATATTATCGACAAAATTCACCAAGCTTTGGTAATGATAATAGTATAACAATACTCGTTATAATTAAAAGATGTCTAAACTCATTAATATCAGCATAGTTTCTTTAAAAAAATCAACAAAACGATAGTAAAATTATAAAAGTATCCTATTTTGAGGAATAAAGACATAAATTTTAGAACTTTATACAAGGCAAGGACTAAATTAATTCATGCCTTAAAATCTTATAGCTTTAAATTATTATTTTTGCAAATTCGTAGATCATTCCTTAAGTACCAAAATGTTAATTATTCTTTGTTTTATTATCTACCTATTAATATTTCACATACAAAATCCGCCCCCCAAAAAAAACATTCTTTGCAACGTTTTTTTATTCCCAATGTACCCCCTGGTATGAAAGTGCTAGCACTTCTTAGCATGTGGAGAATATATTTGAGTCTACTTGTAATGAGTTTGCACATATCATCCTTAGAAATTGGTATTTAAAAATATAAATTTTGTTAAATTTTATATAAAATTGGACTTTTTAACAAACGAGTCATGTACACAAGTTGAAATGAGATTCCAACCTATAATCAATTGATCTTCAGTGGAGTAACTCACAGACTTATATACATATCTAAACCCTTTAATTTTATCAATGTCGGACAACATTCACTTTCATATTTTTTGTACTTTATCAATGTGGGACAGTACTCACTTTCATCCAATACGCCCCCTCACGTGTGCCTACTAATAACGCCTAACACGTGTGCATAATTTTAATCAAACGGGGATGCGGCAAATTAAAGATCGAGCAACATGCTCTAATATCATGTTAAATTTTATAAATTAGGTATTTTAACAAACTAGTCATATATACAAAGTCAAATGAGATTCCAACCTAAAACTAATAAGTCATGAGTGGAGTAACTCACAAGTTTAAATATATGATCAAGCTCTTTGATTTTATTAACGTGGGACATCACCCACTTTTATATTCTTTGTAATTTATCAATGTGGGATAATACCTACTTTAATACTCCAATAAATTTAGATTGGACACTTTGGAAACTTGTTTAGGTTTGATTGCCTTTGTTTAATAGGCAAACACCAAGTTACAAGGTTTGAGCTAACTATGCATGGCAAAAGGTATTTCAAATTAAATTCGTCTAGTTGTCGGAGTTGGATTATTTGAGTAAAAATCAAATCAAATAGTAAATTTTTTAAAACTCTTCGAATTTTCTTTTCTTTCTTTTTTTGATTATTTAGTTGGGCATAACCCTTACAATAATAAACAAAGAAAGAAAATACAGCCACTACACTGCTCAAAGAAAATAGCTACTACAGTCTACATACTGCAGCCGCTAGTTCCAATTACAGACATCAATTAAAATAGCCATCGTAGATATCCTAAGATCATCAACCTTTGCTTTGTTGGTTGTTCTCTAATTCTTTTCTCAGGCTTCTTGCGATTCTTCTAATTGCTAGAGCCTCATTTCCGGTAACAGAAATACCAAGTCTTTTCCTAAAATCTAAAGCTTCTTTCGCTATTTTCGTAGGGGTAGGCGACTTATGATTTGATTTTATGTTCTTATTGTCACTCTTCTTACCCCTATTGGAAGGCTTACATCTCTCACTTTTCTCATGGAGTTGAAGTTCCAATTCAAGAGGGCCATCAAACGTGCGCAAGTTGCTATCAATCTCTTCACCATCTTCCATAGACGAACCGCACTTGGGAGATGAATTTCCCAACATAAATCGGGCGGTTGAGGGCATTATCCAAAGGTTGAGTGATTGTCTTGCTATTGTCTGAGAGTCCTTCATAAACAGCTTCTTCCGCAACCTCATTAGCACTTCTTCCGGCCTCTAAATTATTGTCATTGGGGCAACTTAAGAGTGCTTGCTTATAAGGGATTGAAGCATCTTGAATGAGGTCATTTTTTAATTTAGAAGCCACTTGAATGTCTTCATCCTCTACATTTTTGGAAGCCACATTAGGCATTGTTCCAGAATTCTTTTTGGGAATCTATTTTCAAACTATCTTTTTTTTAGCAGCCTTCCTCTGATCACTAAGCCTTCGAGCGGGCCTCTTTTGAAATCTTGCCCAATCAACATCCAACTTGTGGCCACCAACAAATTTACTCCATAACAATACCATAGTCGCTAAACAAATTTTTGAGGCCCAAATTATCCAAATCAACTGGTAAATTATCAATAAAAATTGAGAAAGTTCAATCTTGGTTACCTCTGTTTTCAGATCTGGGAGAGGGTTTCAATTGGAAAGCCTCGACCTGCTTCCCCACAGCACCACGCGTCTTTCAACCCTTGCCCATGCCAATATCATCCATGAGGCTGTGGTGGCCACTAGAGAGAGAGGGAAGAAGAAAGGCTTGTGGAGGTGAGATGCGACTGCAGGAGCACAGTGCTAAGAAAAGCAGAAGAGAAGACACCACGGGCAGCAGCAGGACGCTCGAAGGTCGAAAGGGGCCTCTCCTCTGATGGGCCAATGTCTGCCACAACGAAACGAGCATCCAAAACTGGGTGTATGCGTTGTAAACACTATGTTAACGTTTTGTGAATAGTAGGTTCATATTTTGTGAATATTGCTAGAATAAAATCTATTTTGCGACAATAGGATCACATTGTGAATTATAGGCTAACATTTTGTGAATAATAAGTTAACACTTTTTGTAAACAATATAATATTTTTTTTCATTGGAACTTTGAATAATAAAATATATTTTTTTCTTGAAAAACACTAAAAAAAATTGATGAATAATAGAACATTGCTAGCATCAAAGTTCTATTGTTTGTGTACAACAGGTTTATATTTTATGAACAATAGGTTGACATTTAGCAAATAATAAGTCAAGATATTGTGGACATTATTTTTATTGGAACTTTGAGTAACAGAATTTTTAAAACAAAAAAAAAAAAACAAAATGAGAATTTTGGGTGAACTACAGAACATTGGTAGGATGAAATATTATTTGGTTTGTATTGTGTCAACTATAGATTAATGCTTTATAAATAATAGGTTATCTTTTAACCATGTACTATTTTGGTCGGAATATTATGTGGAAATAAGGTAAATTTTTACTAGTGTAATTTTTTTATTAAACCTAAGCCAATGTCCGAAAAAAGAGGGAAAAAAATGAAGGTAAAAAAAATTTTAAAAATCAAAAAGTTTATTAATAGTATGTTTTAAATTTTGGACCTCTACAACCAAAGCCCTAGTCTTAACCAATGCAGCACACACTCCACATGATGTCAAAAAAATTAGCAGAAGAAGTATTTATCCAATGCCCCCTGTGCATCTTCTCAATGAGCCGCGTATGTTTGCTTTGCGTTTTGTTAGACTACGTCCTGTGGGTGTACATGATTTCTATAGACCCTGACTGACCACATAATATGAAGCTAAACCAACTCAAGAAGCATCTTTTAAGGAGAGATGACAATTACATTTGAATTTGATAAAACATAAATTCAATCTTAGTTTAAATTTAATGGGGATGCAAAAAGGGTTTTTAAAAAAAAAGGTTAGTTTAAAAATTGGGTAATATTGTAAGAGTATGAGAATCGTATAAGTATTACATGATTCAAAGTTCAAACCTTATCCAATTGTTGGACGTCGTAATTTTGTTGATGGTGTTATGTTGATAGCGTATGTACTTGGGTTTATTTCACGACTTGGTGTGAGTCTAATTAAATTTAGAAGAGGCTATAAAATATGTAAGTTGGGAGCTAGGGAGCTAGTGAGCAGTTTAACAAGTCCATGCAACACGATTTCTAACATTAATGCACAACTTATATAGTCCAACCAAAGTCTAAGAAAGAAAAAAAGGATTATATAGCTAGTGATTTTTTTAAAGTAAATTCAACTATTTAACCTTAATCTTATTTTCATAATTGAAGAATTTATATGTAATTTTAATTGTAAATGGGGGGATGGAGAGGAGTTTTTTCCCCTCAATCAGGGACGGGAAAGCGGGATGGGGACAAGAATTTTTCCCAGAGCTAATAAGCTAGGACAAAGATGGGGTAAAATTTTCCTCTATTCCCGGCCCCTGTCCGCGTTCGGGGATTGAATCTCACCCCGTCTCCATCCCCATCCCCATCCCCACTGGGGACGGAAAATTTTCTCCAGTGCGGGGTGGGACCTCAGCAGGGATGGAGATTCCCTGCACCACTTATGATCCCTATCTCCAAACACATGATTTTGGAATTCAAATTTTATTCTCAACTCTTCAAATATCCGGAATGATTTCATTCCCTCTCAATTTTACTCACCAAACAAAGCCTAAACCACTCTTCCTGGTAAAAACTTTATGGGTCTAATATAGGAGACCCCCTCCCGTAAAATTCCATGAGCATAATCAATCACCTGTATAAGTTGGCACTTTATAAATTCTCGACTACAGAGGAAATAGTCCTCAACTTTTGACTAAAATGGCCTTTGGAGCATGTTTACAAAATTAGATTCACAAGCGCCAACACTCTAGTCACTAGAGGTGGCAATGGGGCGGATACAGGGTGGATTTAACCGTATCCTCACCCATACCTATTTTCAGAATACATACCCATACCCATACTCACACTCATCGGGTGTTGTAAAACTATACTCATATCTATACCCACTGGTTATAGCGGATATGCAGGTTTTATTCGGGTACATATAGACAAAAAAGCATTAAACCCATTTTGTACCCATATTCGACATTAAATAGCCAATATATCATATTAACATCAAGTTTTTAACAACATATTATATCACGTCGAATACAACTAAAAGTTTGTCCGTCAAAACAATAAACTACCACTTGACAATTACCGCTTTTAATAAAATGTCTCACCGAAATGCTGAATATCATACAATTCAAAGCAAGTAGCGAAACATCCAAGTATAAGCTTTAAATTAAAACTTTAAACAAACGGATACGGGTTTTATATGGGGACCGGTACGGGGCGGGCATTGATAAAATGGGTATGGGGTGGGTAGGACCTGTACCCATACCCATACCCATATCCATTTTAGCAATACCCACCCCATACCCATTTTTTTCATTTTCACCACCCATAACCACAACCATTGGGACGGGTTTTGCATGTTTTAGACAGGTATGGGTTTTTTTGCCGGCCCTACTAATATCCTCTTTGATTGTGTTGGAACTTTGAAATTTCTATTTCCATGGCTGCTCCCAAATCTTCTTTTTCACAAATGTTGCCTTTTTTCAACTCTCTACATCTTCCTTGAAAGACATTGTTTTCTTTTTTATAAAATAAAAAGGAGCCATATATGCTAATAAAAATGAACTTTAAATGAATTATAGTGCAACTTTACTATTTGAATTAATCCATATGTTTTTACCCACTAACTAATTATAGTGCAACTAAATATATATAACCTCTCTTAACGTTACAAAAAAATGTATATGTTTTTCATTTCCTAGAAATAAAGGACAAACTAGATTAAGAGGTGTTCGGTCAACAACTTTTCGGAGAGTTTTTAGATCGACCTAATCAAAAAATCAATTTGGACGTTTGTTAAACTAGCTCTTAGAAGGAGACTTTCAAGGCCAAAAAACTAATGTGAGAACATAAAACTACTAGCGTTTTGGAATTAACTTTTGGAAAACAGTATTTTATCTTACAAGTGTATCAAAATAACTAATTTTACTAAACACTTTTTATTGAAACAAGTAACAATACAAACAGCCAACAAACAATAACAGTTTGCCAAACGCCCCAGATTACAGGCATTGTAATGCTACTATACCATCCCAATACAAGGGTGACACATGTTCTTAAAATTTTGGAGTCAAGTTTTATACATTGAGAAAATCTATTTTAAAATAACTCTATCCATTATGAGCTGATATTTAAAAATCTGAGGCTCATATTTATGACAGCAACAAAATACAATAAATTTACATTCATAACTCTTATCATCAATTACTTATAAGCTATCATATTTGCTACCATCTTCAATGGATTTGCATGTAAACAAGCTCAATTAATTAATAAACAGAATTAAAGCCGCGGATGACGGAAGTTGATTGATTCTATGTGTGACTAAACATTCGTCCAATACCAATTAATATTCTAATGGTCATAAAAGTCCTCAAATTCAACCCAGGAAATTAATAATAAGCAAAAAGCTACAAGAAATAGGAGCATATTGCTAGTGAGAAATGAGCTGGTTTTTGATGTATGACAATGAAATGATGTCAAGAATGCCTGTCCCCCACCCCCAACCCAAATAATAAAGGAAAAATGGAAAATGTTGTAATTGATCAAAATGTTGTGGTACTATTTCAAATTCAACGCTAAAATCAAACACAAGAATCCAACTTTTAGACATTAGACATTTAGACCAGACTGGACTGGTTTCAATCAATGATTGGCATTGACTACTCAACTAACAAGATGTATTCTCAGGTTCATGATTGGCTCATATGATCATGTAAATAATTTCTTAAATGTATATGTTTATAACCAGATTTACTGAGTAAGTCGTTTAAATTTATTTATGGTAAAAAGGGCAGATAAACGGGTCATTTACATTACCACATTAGAACTTAATCGGAATGGGGGTAAGGAATGTTTAGGTCAAATCACTGCAATCAAATCATTTTGATTTGCTCAATAAGCATGCCAGCAAAACGCTACAGTCATTGATAAGATAATTTCGCCCACGTTGACATGCATTGATTCGATTCGTAGTTGAAATAAAATTGAATTGCCTTATTTTTAGTCTAAATCGAATCTAATCTTATTCGTTTTAAGTAGCACAATCATGTTAGAATAAGTCTTAGGATTTGTTCTTTTCGTTAACAAATATGGGTTAGTAAACGGGTAAAATTGGTTGAGATTGGTAGAAATGAATTGAAGTAGGTTGAAGTAGATATTTTTTTGTAGAAGTGGATTGAAATTGGTTGAAGTCGATTGAATTTTTTTTTTGTATGATGGGTAGAAGTTAGTTAAAATAATGGGATGTGGACTGAAGTTGTTTGAAGTGGATAGAAGTGAGTTGAAATTGATTGAAGTGGGTTCAAGTTGATATTTTTTATTGAAACTCATGGAGTGCATTGAAGTAGGTTGATGTAAGTTGAAATTTGTTGAAGTTGGTAAATTTGAATTTATCAACGAAAAGAATGGGGCTTTTACTAGCCATATTAGTAACCATACCATTAACGAATCTTTATTGAGATCTTTTTTTTTTTTTTGGGTTGAAAAAAACTGTAAAGAATAGTACAATATAATGACAATACAAAGAAGATTAATTAAACTTGTGATCTAAAATGCCCGGGGTTTCAATCTTAACCATGAGACAACATCTCATCACCGGAATTAAAAATTCCATCTTCTAGACATATCTCCGATCCTGTTTTTCTTGTCCTCTTTTTTGTGGACTACATACTGACTACTGCTAACTATTCATGACGGACCTCATTGACTCAGAACTAGAATACAAGTCCATATTCCAAGTAGGTTTGGCCACTGAAGTTCAATATATGTTCATGTGATCAAAGAATAAGACAAGGAAATGCATTGACAATAAGGCAAAAGTCACAAGTGAACAATACTCGTCATATAAATATGATATTATTACTGGTTATTACTTAGCGATGCAAAAGCATATTTACAGTACAGCTAACCAAACCAAAAATCAAGTACAAGTGAGAGAGAAAATTGGAAACTGACATTCACATGGACATAAATGTACTCTCTCTCTCCCCAACAGTTCTCAAAATCTTGCTCCCTCTGCCACATCAAAAACAATTTTCAGCGCCAAAGTCAAACAATGCTTCAGTGAAATTGCAGTAAAAACTGGAACTACACTACTGCTAGAACAGTGAAAAGGGTTGATCCTCTATATTTCATATTTGATCTAATTGAATAACCACACCAACCAGACACTTACCCATCCTCTACCCAATTGGGGTTTGGAGACGCCAGACGTACGCAGGTTTACATCTAGAGTCCCAAAAGACCAGGTTTAGTCACAAATTATGTCATCCTCTCGGGTGAATAAGAGAACTGTACACTCGGGAGTGTCTAATAATGTTCAATAAAGATGAATAGTTGCCCGGAAGCTTGCTCGATGAAACATATGGCAACGCTCAATAAGGTAAGATTCGGTGACCATTGCTATATATTCTAGTAAGCAAGCTTTTTGGGTGTTGTCCATCTTAACGAGCATTGCTACGTGTTTTAATGACCAAACTTGTAGTTTACAGTTCTTATGTTTACCGGAGAAGACTTTATAACATCTGATGCCTAGTGGGTGGTTATTTGAAAAGGTGCTATACTATTTCATGACAAAAGAAAGCAGATCTTTTACTTTAGTCCATGATATCCTGAAACTGAACAAACGCCCATTAGAACTATAGTGTGTCATATTAGATATTTTGCATCCAGCAATTACTTGTAGGACGTCAACATATTTAGCAGGACAAGGGCCATTAAGAGACCAAAAGAAAAGGACTAACAACTATTATTTAGGAGGCCAAGAGTACTCATAGACAGGACCTGGCCCCCTTATTGAATGAAAATGCACAAATTTTAGCGATCTACATTGCTTCATTGCAATTTCAGGGACATCCAACATTAACATACATGCAGAGCATAAAACATTGACTATGGCCGTTATAAGAAGAAGATAATTCACTTTTATTTATTATTCACTCATTCATTCATCGAAAGGACATTGTCGGACCTCACACAAAGGTACTCCTAGCTCTTCTTACTAACCAAAATGATCATGTTGAATGCGACTTTGCTATGCCATATGAACATGCAGGCTAGTACTCAGTACTACACTATTGCAAAAAGGGTGGTCCTGGTGGACACCAACACTGATTCACGTATATGTGCAGCTGGAAAAACCGACAAGTATCCAATTTTTCAACCCAAATGACTCGAAATCAAACATGATTCTCTGTATTGATTCCATGATTGACCTGATCCAAATGATGTTAACACAGAAACTGTCCAATTGACATTTGATCTGGTTTTCTTGGAAAACCAAGATCAAGCCCACCAAACCTAACCCGAATGATTTGTTAGCTAGATCTTAGTATAATGCCACCTTATGCATGCTAAATTGAACATTCAAGTAGAGGAAATAGGAAGGGAAACTTACATTTTTGCTCATAGAATGTGTACGGCTTCAATAATCTCAAAAGGGCAAGCTCTTTGAGGTTGAACTCACAGTAAGTGACTTTAGATGTTCCGAAGGCACAAAATCTTGAGGTAAATTAGCCCTCTTGATGATCTTCCTCATGTTGTTCTGCAAACTCTGTTGAACTAATTGCTTAACTGCTTTCTTCTCCTCGCTCATCATATCTTCCTCTTCCTTATTAACATTCGTCATAGAAGAGGAGGAAGGCCCACATATGGGAGCCGAAACAGCCGCACTAGCACCTCCATTGAAGCTCCGAGAAACCTGCTTGCCTTTGTCTACCCTCAGACATTCTAATAATCTTGAAGCTCTCTTTTGCGCTAATGTGCTACCCAAAAGTGTTAGTTCTAGCAATGCTGACCCAACCCCAGCTTCTATCATTCTTTGTCTATCACTATAAGATTTATGAGCCATCACCATTAGAACGTATGAGGCTTTTTCTTGGCAGCCAGATGAGTCGGTCCAATTCAATACATCGATCAAAATGGGGAAGACCCCTGGGACACTACTGATGGATCTTCGGCCTTCCGAGTTCAAAACTACATTGCTTAGCATGGCGAGGATTCTTTCACTGACTTCCATGTCACCTAACATGCTTATGAGGTACTGAATCACATTGGTCTCCACAATCAAGGGAATGTTTGAGGGTGATATGGAGAGATTGTAAAGGGCTTTTAGAGCGTCCTGCTTTGCTTGTGAGCTGCATTTGTCGTCTGAGTCTTCGAGGATGCTGACCAAGAAAGGGATAGCCCCTGAAGTACCAATTATCGGCTTATTTGAATCTAAGGCGCTCAATGCAAGCAAATTCGCAACAATTGCTTCAGAGGCAGCTGGTTCGAAAGACCCGTGTGAGGATTTGATCTTCTGTAGCATCTTATGAAGTGCCCCGGCTTGAACAATGGCAGCTTTATTCCTGTCAAAAATTAACCAAATTGTAAGCTTATGATCTCCCCCTAGCTAAGAGATATTGCGCATTGAATGATGAACACCTGGATTTCCCCGTACGCCACTTCTTGAATTCGGACAAGGCATGGCAGTGCTCAATTTGAAAATTGAGAACATTCACGAATTCACCCACCAATCTAAGTGTAATGAGAACAAATTTACTTCACAGAGTTTTTAGTTTTTTTATCCCCACAAAAATGCTTCTTTATATAGGAAAAAACAACAGGAAATCAAAGAAAAAACACAACAAACAGCGAGCAGAAGAGCTCAGTCCTAAGTAACGTGAAAACTGTCCTTTCCCCCAATGTCAAGGAATTCCCCCCCCCCCTCCCCCCAAAAACCAAAAAAAAAAGAACTGTATTCAACAAATGAAAAGGACCTAAGATCAGAATGACTTCTCCTCAACATTGGCTTTTACACTTTTCAGCCTAGCTTTGTTCTTTTCACCATTTATTATGACATTATAATTTTGTATATAATTTCAAATTAGGTAGTAGAAGTAGGGTTTATTTGTCTTCTAAATTCAAATTTCATAAGCTGCAAAAAGAATTCTAGGAACATCCAAAAATATGAAAAGGTAAAAGCAACTGTGTTTGAGCTCAATTTAAAACAAAACACAAGATAGCCCCAAAAAAAAAAAAAAAAAAAAAAAAAGAAACAAAGGGTTTAACCTCCTTTACTTGGCACAATAATTAAAACAGAGTGGGAACACTGAACACCCAAAACCTATATCATACTATGATATGGTACGAACTCCTACAAGCTACACCAGCAACACATATTTAAAATTATCTATATAACAAATACACACTAAAAATATATATATATATGGCAAAGTAGTAAATAGTCCTAGGTGTATGATATACATTACCCCGAACACCATTCATGCATTTAATTCTCCCCAATAATAAACGATACAATCAAAAAACAGAGAAAAATTAAATGTAGATTTTCTTCTCTAATTTTCCCTAAAAATTCATCTTGATATCCCAACATCCCAAATTCCTTAAAACTTCCATATGAATCCATGCAATGAAAAATCAAATCTTGTAAACGCAAAATCAAAAAATTCAAAAATTTTCGTACTTACAAATCATTCCCAATGCCCAAATTGAGAAGAGCATACATAGCTTCAATCTGGGATGATGATTCATCACCAGCTTCATCAATGCCGACCATGGTGACCAAAGGAGGAATAGCACCCATCAATGCGAGACTAGTTCGAGCCTCCCCATCCTCCTTGGCCAACCGTCTGATCAATTTGGCGCCATTTTCTCTCTCCTCGATTGCCTCACTCTGCACCAACCTCACCGCCTTCCTCAGCTCCTGAAGCCGCTCCTCCTTCTTCCTCTGCACCTCCTCTGTTTCATTATTCTCTCTCTTCAAGTTTAGCAGATCAATCAGCTTCCCGGACGCGGATCTGCCCGACGACCCGACCCCGTTGTCCTTTTGGATTATTGGGTCGGATTTGGAGGTGGGTTTTTTGGAGCGGCCGCCGCCGCAGCTGAGGGTGGCGAGGAGTTTCCGCCGGAATGAGGCGGCGGAGAATAGCCGGAAGTGGTGGTGGGGATAGGAGGAACGATCTAGGGCAACAGATCCGACTTCATTTCGCTCGTGGCTGCCCATTTCTATTTCTCTACATGGCAGAATGCATCATGCCCAGAAAAACAGAGCAAGAGAGAGAATTGATGAAATGGGTAGAGAATTTTAGGTTTAATTAAAAAAGGAGGACAAAATAGAAGGAAAGGAGTGATCTTTTTTAGTGTGCTGGACTCCGAATGTTGAGAAAGAGAGAGAAGGGGGAGTGAAGTTGATGTTAATGGGGGTGTGTGTTTTATTTTTATTTTTATTTTTTTTACCGCGGGGGGGTTTGGTGGGGAAGCTTAATTAATTAATTAGTCATATATGCCAATGCCCTGGCCAAAAAAATCCGTATTTATTTAAAATCTATAAAATTCACTCTAATGAATACAGATATAGATGATGAAAATAAAAAAAATAGATATGAGATGGGTATTACTAAAAGGGTATGAATGGATATAGGTTCTATCTACTCCATGCTTGTTTTTTCAACACTCGTCCCGTATCTGTCCCATATCTGCCCCATATAAAACTCGTACCTATTTAGTTAAAGTTATAATTTTTTACTTATACTTAGATATTTTGTAATTTGCTTTGAGTTATATAATATCCAAGATTTCCGTGAGACATTTTGTTAGAAACTATATAATTATCAAGTGCTAATTTAGTCATTTGATTGACAAACTTGTAATTGTATTCGACGTGATATGATATGTTATTAGAAGTCTGGTGTTAATGTGACATATTAGACATTTGATATTGAATGCGGGTGGAAAATGAGTTTAACTCTTCTTTGTCTTTATGTATCCGAATAGAGCCCGTATACTCGCTGTACCCAATAGGTATGGATATGAATATAACTTTACAACACCCAATTGAAATGAGTATGAGACTATGAGTATAGATATTAATTTTGAAAATAGATATGAGTGAGAGTGCGGCTAACCCCGTCCCGTACTCGCCTATAACACACAATGCCCACCTTGCCCCCTCATTGATGGGGTAATTTGTTTAATCAAACGTCATTAAATTATCATTGAAATCTGAGCCGAACCCTAAAAAATTCACCGTTGAATTCTTTTGGGGAGGGGGTGATTTTGCTTGAAAGCATGTGGGTGTAGAGTCTTTTAATAGAAAGAAAAGCCATTAAAAAAGGTAAGAGATGGTGATGGCTAGAATCATGATCAAATCACTTTTCTTTTTACCTATAAGACCATAATCTTAGAATGGTCCTCAATCAATTAAAGTGTGTGTTAAGTTTAGGTGATTAAGGTGTAATTGTTGATAAACTATTGGAATAACTATTAATTTAGTAATGAAGTTAATGTCTATCTATTCATAAAATTCAAATCATTATGATATGAGTTTTGTTCTCATTTCCTTAAGATGGGTGGATATATCGTTGATATATAAATATATTGTAAAGATTATAACCATCATAATTTTTATATCTAATAAAATTTTTAAATATTATGAAACAAAAATTGAAAAAATTTTATATTCTTTTATAAATTAAGAATGTGAAGGCACTATGAATTCATAAAACACTTTCCAAATATTTAAAAACTTATTCTATATAGAGGGATATGACAAGATGCGATAAGATTTTTTCCTAAAACAAGTTTAAGCGCCATTTTTAGATTCCTTGAGTAAGCCTCATTGGCGGGATCTTGATTATTGTTATCCCAATTTAAATTATTGTTACAGAAAGTATGAAGAGAAGTCCTTCAGTTATGAAATTGACTATGAATGATGCTCCAGATAATATTCTATTTTGGGCATCCAAGGACATGTACGACTTCATTGGTTCCAATAGAATATAATAACCCCCTCTTCTTGATTTATTAAAAAAAAAAAAGAAATTGACAATGTAAAATTTTTTTTTGGGGTTCAAAAAGAGGTGCTATGCTCCAAATGACAATGTAAAAGTTTAAGCCATAACATAATATACTATTCAATATCCATAAATGTTTTGTTCTACATGTAAAGTCAGTAGTATAATTAATAAATTTTGAATTGGTTACTGTCATAAACCTAAGTTTAAGTTTCATCTATATCAATCATTATACCTTCCCTTGCATTAGAAAAATGTTGGATTAACAATTAAATCTTCTGCTAATGAGTTGATACTTGATATTATAACTCATATTCTTAATCCGATGCATGAGAAATGGTTTTAGCTTTTACGATTATGAAATTACAATCAATAATGTAGCAACCCTTTGTATTTTGAAGGTTTTGAAATTAAAAAATTCAAGGACTTTTTAAATACAATTCAATGACTTTTTAAATTAACTAAACCATACACATTATTATGTATTTAATTTTAAAAATAAATACTATATGTACGTGCACCTGTGAAAAATAATCTTACCCATGAAATATAAATGTCGCTAGATGCTACTAAAAGAATGGAAATTATGATTGCTTGGACTTTTATTCTCTAGAATTGAAAGCAATTTTGTACATTGGTTGTAATTTGTACATGTAGTATCTTATATATAAATAAATAAATAAATAAATATATATATATATATATATATATATATATATATATATATATATGTGTGTGTGTGTGTGTGTGTGTGTGTGTGTGTGTCTCTCTCTCTCTCTCTCTATATATATTTCATAATAATTGTCATCATATTATATCTAACATTTAATATTTCACACTTAATTATGTTTATGTTCAAAAAAAAGGCGATAAATCAAAATTAGGTCCATCTCTATTTGTTATTATTTAGTATTATTACCATCAACATAACAATGATGCGAGAAGAACATGTAAATATTTTATCACGATCTTTTATTATGTACATTAAAAAAGACGCAACCGTAATAATATTGGAATCAAAATCTTTATATATATATTTTTAAAAAATAAAAATAAAAAATAATGATAAAAGTAGAAATCTTTCATTAGTTTTTAAAAAACTTGGATTGAGGTTAGAAATTAATTACGAAATTATGAGAGCTTGCCCTGCTTCAAATATTAAGCGTGATTTGTTTTTATATACATTGCATATTCAAGGCAAAGGCATTCTAGATGCGATTTTCTTTTCTTTTTTCTTTTTTTTAACAACAATCTAAGGAAAAAAAAAAATACAAATTAAAATATAAATTTAGAAGTGTGGGCAATTGATACAGGTTTTTTTTTTTGGGGGGGGGGGGGGGGTTATTGTTGCTACCACTACTATTGAGATTGGAGTATTGGGCCAATCATTTGTTCCTAAAAGGGTATAAGTCTTACAGGAGAAGGGACGAATCTAATATTTTAGAGATTTGGATATTTAGGTTGTCTTATTAAATAGGAAGCACTTATCACATCATATATGAATGACTTTCCCCTTTTAAAAAAAATAAAAATAGTTAAACTTCAATTCATGTAATTTCAATACCTTACGTATGTGACATATGCTACCAAAGTGAAGATACAGTAAGTATTTCTTAGACATGTATATATAATTATATATATGATGCACTTGCAATTTCTTATTTAATATCATAGATATCAATTTTTTAGAGTATGTTAACAAATTAAGGTGCCTTAAAATTAGAAAAAGCAAAATATTACAGTTAACAGGATCAAACTCTTAACTTTATGATTAAGCCCCTATTCGGCAAAATTAACTGTTTAGGTAGCGGATTGTGATCCATGCAGCGAATGCCTGTTTAGGTAGCTGATAGCGTTTCTAATTTAGCTGTTAGCAGATAACTGTTTAAATGAGTGGTTGAAATAAATGTGTTCGGTAAACTTAACTCTTAGGTTAGTTGATTCATATAAATTAACATAAAAGAATATAAATAATTTTCAAATATAAAATTTCTCAAATGATATTTTTTGGCCAAAAAATATAAAATGCTACTTCTGAATGCCAAAAGCTAATAATATTAGCTTTTCACATACGCTGCTTAAAACGCTGAACTCTATTTAAAATACTAGTCAGATTACCAGGTTACCGAACACTAAAAGTTAACTGATTAATGTATTGATTTGGTTAAAATACTAAATACTATTCAAAATGCTATTACTGAATACGGTATAAGAGGAAGCTACTAGGATTATGAGCATGTTTTGGCACGAACAAATTAAGTCCCATAAAATATAATCTCTGCCTTTGATTTTTGACATGTTTTCTTATCTGGACCTCCAAGTTGTTATTTCTTTTTGTTTTCTCTGTGAGGGTCAAATAGTGGGCCAACTTGGTCTTTTCTTGTTCGGCTTGAGTTTGAATAAGAGGATCTGCCTTGATATTTCATCCATTATTACATTAAAATCATTAAATGTAGATTTATTTTTCTGGAAATAAAATGCAAGGCTGTATTTTTCAATTATAAAACCTTTATTAGTCACCGTAACATTTAGCAGACAATAATATGCTGCGATCCAGAGGGTGGATCCACGTCTCATTAATTAATAGGGATCGAAAACATAAAATATACACACATGCATGCAACCATGCTTTGTTGTTGATCTCCAAATTTGTGTTTTCTGACAGATCATATCACTAATATATTTATCTACACTGGAAAATTTAGATGGTAATGCATGCCATACATCTTAGAGTGTGTATTTCCAGTTTCCGTTGACTAATATATATATATATATATATATATATATATATATATATATATATATATATATATATATATATTATGTATATGTATTATATAGAATATTTTCAATATATAAACACTGACGTGATTTGTGAAATTATGTATCCCTAACAGTATGATATATACTTTAAAGTTAGATATATTTATGATTCCAGTGTCATATATTTATTTTAACTGCTAATCAATAAAGTTTCTATTTTGATTATTATAGATTATAACGTAAGTTCTATATTAGGAATTCAGTTGAGAAAGTAAGTTAGTTTGATTGTTAGGTTAATTGACTTGTTTTTTACGTAGGTCTTCTTTGTAGCTTCCAGCATGAATAATGCAAATGTTCAGCCTTGTCCTCACAGAGTCCTCTTAACGGGTGGAGAAGCGTGTTGGGAATCTAGTTGAGGGAGAAAGTAGAACGATTGCGCTTAAGATCGTGGAATATTGGGTGAGTAAATCTATAGAATTAGTAAAGATCTTACAAAGACGTAAGATTAACATAACTTGCATTTAAGAGACTAGGTGGGTGAGATTCAAAGCTAGACAGATGGATGGGTATAAGCTAAGGTATTTCGGTGGCTTCTAGAAGTAGAAATGGAGTTGGTATCATTGTTAATAGCGAGTTAAGGGATCAAATTATGGAGGTGAATTGCACCGTATTATGGCAATTAAATCAGTGGTGGCCTGGTAGGTACACTCAATATGTCTTAAACGTGGTAAGTGAGTATGTCCCTCAAGTAGGCTTGGCAGAGGACATTAAAAAGCAGTTTTGGAAGGATCTAGATGAGGTAATCCATAATGTGCCTCAAAGTGAGCAACTTTTTATTGGTGGAGATTTCAATGGTCACAAAGGAGCAAATGAAGATGGGTACAATAGGACTCATGGGGGATTGGGTTACAGGGAGAGAAACAGTGCGGGAGTGGAGGTATTAAACTTTGCTATAGCTTTCGATTTGATGGCAGTTAGCTCCTGTTTTAAGAAGAAGGAAGAGCACTTGGTGACATATCAAAGTCAAATTGCAAAGATGCAAATTGACTACTTTCTAATGAGATTGAGCGACAGAAGTTTGTGTAATGATTGCAAAGTTATACCAAATGAGAGTTTTGTGTCACAACATAGACTGCTGGTTATGGATGCAGAGCTTAGGAAGTGGAAGAGGCGGAGAATGTATATGGTCGACCTTAGAGTATAATGCTGGAATCCTAATATTGAGAAAGAATCTAACTAGCAAAGAAAGTCAAAGCGGAAGGAATGTGGAACCAAGAAGGTGATGTAGATAGGATGTGCCTCAAGATAGCGTAGTGTATTTGAAGAGTGGCCGGGGAGATCCTAGGGGCAAAGAGCGGGGATATTAGAGCATAACCAGCAGTGAGCCATTGTTTTGGCTCACCAGTGGTGATCTATCTCTGCCACATTAGCTTGTGATCCAATTTTTTGGTTCACAATCCTCTCTCTCTCTCTCTCTCTAATGAAAGGCTCACCTCACCAAATAAAATAATACCCGTGGACCCACTCTACAACACACAACTTAATTTTAGAATTAAAAAAATAAAACTAATTAAAAATATTAAAAAAATAAAAAAGTAGATGAAAATATACATTCGAGTAGCCTCACCCCAGCGAGCTTCCACGCGAAGCATGAGGAAAGAGTTAACCAATGGAGAGCTCCCACTCCCTCACCCTATTTCTCTCTCCTTCTTTTTCCCTTGCGAGGCATACGCTGGACTTGCTCTTAGGTCGATAAAGTGAGCTTCGTGGTGGAATGATGACATTAAAGAAAAAGTCAAACAGAAACAAGATGCATAATCAATCTTGTGGGAAGTACTTCGGAATGGGACAAAGAGATTAATAAAGCCACTTATAGGATAGCAAAGAAGATAGAAAATGTTAGCTTCCTTAAACTTACAATATATTTTATGAATATGTTTTGATGAAAGACAAAAAGGAAGCAGTTCCATAATTTTAAGCGAAAAGCATATTTCAAACTTGATACATATTTAATTTATTGATATAATCCTTATATAATTCTTGATTATATGATTCTGATTATGGTTGATAATATTATCATGAGATTTCAACTTTGAAAATGCTGATAATGGTTAATAATATTATGGTTGGTGATATTATATTATGATTCTGATTATGGTTGATTATACAATATCCCATTTTATTATGGATCTACATTTAGCAAATATTTGACTTTCCTCAACAAGATTTCAATTTTTAAATGCTTGATATTTGCCTTGATCATGGAAGGAATTGCAAATCATATCAAGAAGATCCTCAATCAGCCAAAATAGGAGTGACCATTGCATGAATTCAAATCAGCCAAAAATAGCTACTTAGCCATTACTTGCCGGAATTGTGTGATCTTCAAGGACCTTGAACTGTTGTTCAAGGTCTTGAACTGAAGTTGAATTTATGGATGAGTCTAATGGTAGCTCTCTATGATTCCTCCAAGACTTTGCTATGAATACAGAAGCTGGTTGAAGGCTGAAGACACAAGAGAGCACAAACAAAGAACGAGAAGAAAGAGAGCTACACTTAAGAAGAAGATGTTGAGAGATACATCGAGTTTATATTGGCATATCTATTATGTTTATTTACTTCTTGTTATAAAGTGTATTTTGTTATATTTCTTTGTATTGGGTTAGGTTGATTAGTCGAATGGCCGACTACTCAAGTACAGTTGGGGAGCAACACATACATTGGGGTGCCTAGAGTTGTAGGGTTAACTTGTAGGTTGTACGATTAGTGAATCATGTGTAATCGACCAACTTAATAAAAAAAAAAGGTTCAAAATCCGATCGGTGAAGGTGCCTGTGGATAGAGGACTAGGCGTGGCCGAACCTCTATAAATTGCGTATTTTGTCTACATTTACATTTTCTGCAATTCATTTTCAATTAATTTGCGCCTTTGGTCATCACCCTATTTACCCCCCTCTAGGGTGATTTAACTAGTCAAACGGGGCTAACAGAAAAGAAGGCGGTTGCAGAAGCTAAAAGTAAGGATATGAAAGGCTTTAAGAAAAATTGGATACTAAAGGCAAAGAGAAGGCAGTATTCAAGTTAGCTAAGGCTAGAGAGGAGAACAAGATATTCGAAAAATGTAAGATGTATCAAAGATGAGGAAGGAAGAGTTCTTGTAGAGGAAAAGGACATTAAAGAGAGATGGCCATGTTGCTTTCATAAGCTTTTCAATGATGAGATTAGTGGTGACAATCAAGGCAGCAAGGGCAAGCAGAGGGGCAACGGAATTTCAAAGCCTGTAGTCATATTACTAAAGAGGAGGTAAAAGACACATTGCATAAGATGGAACATGGGAATGCAGTTAGGCCATATCTCATACCAATAGACGTATGGAAATGCTTGGGAAAAGAAGTACTTGATTGGCCAACTATGCCATTTATTGTTATTTTCAAAACTGGGAAAATGCCCAAAGAATGGAGGCATAGTAATATTCCATTATATAAGAATAAAGGCGACATATAATGCTGCAACAACTATAAATGTATCGAGTTACTTAGTCACATTATGAAACTTTGGGAGAGGGTGGTTAAAAAGTGATTATGGAAGGACATAAACATCTCAGATAACTAGTTCAATTTTATGTTTGGTAGATCAACAATGGAAGCGATACATCTCATTAGAAGACTTAGGGAGTATTGTACAGATAAAAAAAGAGACTTACACATGGTGTTCATAGATTTGGAAAGGGCATATGACAAGATTCCCAGTGAGGTGTTATGGAACTGCTTTCATAAGAAGTATGCCCCTTATGGGTATATATGAGATATTAAAGACATATATGAATAAGTGACGATGAGTGTCACGAGAGCGGGTGAGGACATAGGACATTTCCCAATAGACATTGAACTGCACCAAGGATCTGCACTAAGGCCCTGTTGTTTTTTGCGTTTGAGATGATTTACCTAACAGCTTACAGCTTCTTACATCTCTTTACAGCTCCTTACATTCTTAACATAATCCTTACAGCTTCTTACATCTCCTTGCATTTTCTTACATCTCCTTACATCTTCTTACATCTCATATAGATTTTTGTATAACATTCATTTATTTTTATTCTAGTAATTATAGAAATGTGTATATATTTTTTAATTATACTACCAATGTACATAATTTGTAAATATATTATGAACACAATATTTATATAAATATAAAAAAAGAATTTAACGATGCAAATTATATTTGAGCTTCGATATGAACAATATATGTTATTATAGATGAAATAAGTGAACATACTTTTAAAATTATAATACAAAGCTTTATAAAATTCCTTTGTAATAATATATTGATGAGACATTTACATTTAAAATTATTTGCTTAAATATTTCATTTTAAGAGTTGTATTCAATTTTGTGAGAACATTGTGATTTTTTTGTTTTGTTATACTTTGCTTATTGGAAGCAATGTAAATATAAGAAATCAGCTCAAGTGAAGAAAATTTTGATTGAAAAATTTTGTGGGGTTTAATATATTTTATTATTGTTTAATTTACTTGGTTAAAGGTTTATTTTCAATAAGTATACTATTTTAATATTATTGTTTCTCATCCAAAACGTTCATTGTAAAAGAAACAAATTTTGTTTCAATAATATTACGAAATAATTTGTTTATTGATTGTATCAAATTTATTTCGTAAATATGACTAATATATTATACGTTATTTCACAAATCATACATTAAACATCAATAATATGCATACATGTCTACAAGTTATACTATACAACTCCTCAATAATTTAACAACTCCTTAAATTTATCCTTGCAGCTTCTTACAGTTTCTTACATCTGCTTACAGTTTATTACATCTTCTTACAGCTCCTTACATTTTACATCTCTTTACATCTTCTACAACTTCCTGCATCTCCATACAGCTTCTTACAATTTCTTATATTTTCTTATAACTTACAGCTGTATCTTATCGCAAAAAAGAATAGGCCCGAAGCCCACTTCTTTTTATTATTGTTATAGATAAGCTCTCTAAGGGAACTCAAGATGAGTTATCGATGTATATTATTTGCTAATGATATTGTTCTGATTAATGAGACTATAGAAGCAGTTAACAACAAGTTGGAGAGGTGGAGAAATACTTTAGAGTTCAAGGCTTTTAGACTGGGTCACCATTGACGATATTGCAACTGCAAGGGTTGAAAAGTTTAGATACTTGGGCTCTATATTACAAAATAGAGGGGATATAAACGAGGACATTGTTCACTCTATAAGAGTTGGGTGACAAAAGTGGAGACAGTTGGAGTTTTGTGTTATAAGAAGATCCCAGTTAGATTGAAGGAAAAGTTTTACGGAATAATGGTTAGACTAGCCTTACTTTATGGCTCAGAGCGTTGGCTAGTAAAGAAGAGTCAAACCCAAAAGACGAAGGTGGAAGAGATGATGATGCTTCGTCAGATGTGTGGCCATACAAGGTTGGACAGGATAAGAAATAAAGTGATTAGAGAAAAGTGGGAGTTGCACCTATTGAGGACAAGATACGAGAGGTGAGATTCAGATAGTTTAGTCACATCAGGGAACGGAGTTTAAATGTTGTTAGAATGCCTTGAATCTGTTTTTTAGCCCCCTTCTGCAGACCTAACATGGTGGTCTCGCTGACCGGTCAATTTGTTCATACTTTCTTGCATCCCTACATATGCAATGCGTATCTCTGTATTCCTACATCAATAAAACTATCCCTCTCTTCTGCCTGTGGATGTAGCTAACACATTGTTAGTGAACCACGTTAAATCTGTGTGTATTTGTCAATTTGTTCATACTTTCTCGCATCCGTTATAACAAACTGGTATCAGAGCTTTAAGGTTTTCCGAATTCTAGTGAGAAAGATGTCCGCTTTGAACGTGAAAATTGACAAATTTATGGGGAGGAACAGTTTTAGTCTATGGTAGATCAAGATACGAGCCCTGTTGAAGCAACAAGGGTTATAGGTGCCACTGGCAAAGACAGATCCAGGCGCCGACACTGCTGAGATGGCCAGTCTGGAGGAAAAGGCACACGCGACGATCATACTGTGTCTTGCAGATGATATCATCACTGAGATCGTAGACCAGGATACTGCGGCTGGATTATGGTTAAAGCTTGAGAGTTTATGCATGACGAAGTCTTTAACCAACAAGTTGCTCTTGAAGCAACGTCTGTTTGGTCTGCGAATGCAGGAAGCTATGCCTTTGAGAGATCACTTAGGTCAATTAAACACAATCCTGTTAGACTTGCATAATATTGAGGTCAAAATTGAAGATGAGGATGCTGCCCTAATTCTGTTAGTATCTCTCCCACCCTCATATGAAAATTTCGTGCAATCTTTTATTGTTGGGAAAGATACTTTGTCTCTGGAAGAGGTTAGATCTTCTCTTCATAGCAGAGAGCTGCGTCATAAGGCGGCTGGTACAGGTGGTGTTGGTACCGAGGCTGTTGGGTTGATAGCTAGTGGGGGTAAAAGACCTGGGAATCCGGGGAAGAAGAAATCGAAGCCGTCGGGTTCTAAGGGTCTTAAACCTGGTGATATCTGTAACTACCGTAAGGAGATGGGACATTAGAAAACTCAGTGCCCTAAAAAGAAGAGGCAGCAACAACAACAATAACAAGAGAAACAAGCAGGTACTGCTGCTGTCGCAGAAGGTGACAGTAGGTCCGAAGAAGATATAGCCCTAGTCGTTGATGAACCTATGCATCATACTGACGTGTGGATCCTAGATTCAGGGGCATCTTACCATATATGTCCGCGTAGAGAATGGTTTATCACTTATGAGCATGTGACTGGAGGCAATATTTATATGGCTAACAGTGTTGTTTGCAGAGTGGCTGGAATTGATTCTATACAGATACGGACACATAATGGTAAATTCTGTACGTTGAACAATGTCAGGCATGTTCCACATATGACAAAGAATCTAATATCATTGAGTCTGTTGGACACGAAAGGATTCAGTTTTCAAGGTGAAGGAGGAGTTCTGTATGTCTGCAAGGGTTCAGATAGGGTTCTGAAGGGTGTCAAGAAAGGTACTTTGCATATACTGCAAGGCACTACGTTATCTGTTTCAGCTGCTGTTGCATCTTCAGAAGCTCACAAGGATGATATGACCAAGTTATGGCACATGAGACTTGGTCATATGAGTGAAAGGGGGATGCTAATTTTGGCAAAGAGTGATCTTCTCTGTGGTCATAAGGTGATAATGGATCTTGGGTTCTGTGAGCATTGTGTTTTTGGAAAGCTACATCGTACCAAGTTTTCGAAAGCAATTCACAGAACAAAAGGTACGCTTGATTATATTCATTCCGATTGTTGGGGCCCTTCTCATATTGAATCTCATAGGTACTTTCTGTCAATTATTGATGATTATTCCAGAATGTCTTGGGTGTTTATGATGAAACACAAAAGTGAAGCTTTCAACAACTCCAAGTAGTGGAAGATATTAGTGGAAAATCAAACTGGGAAGAAGATCAAGCGGCTGCGCACTGACTATGGGCTGGAATTCTGTTCATCTGAGTTTGATGAGTTCTGTCATAGTGAAGGGATTGCTAGACATCACACGGTCAGGGATACACCACAGCAGAACGGTGTCGCAGAACGTCTGAATCAAACACTTCTGGAGAAAGCTAGGTGCATGCTCTCTAATGTTGGGTTGGCTAGAAGGTTCTGGGCAGAGCGGTTAATACAGAGTGCTATTTGATCAATCGTGGACCTCACACAGGTATACATCTCAAAACTCCATGTGAGATGTGATCTGGTAAACCTGCAGATTACTCAAATCTGAAAGTTTTTGGTTGTCCTATTTATTATCATATAAATGAGGGTAAATTAGAATCTCGATCCAGGAAGGGAGTATTTTTGGGCTACGGGGATGGAGTGAAAGGTTACAGAATCTGGTCTCTATCAGAAAATAGGGTTATTATTAGTAGAAATGTGATTTTTGATGAAAACTCGATGTTTAACCCTACTGTGAAGTCTGTTATTGTGTCAGAAACTGGTAGTGTTGTGAAACAGGTGGAGCACGAAGTCATTCATGATGAGAGTGAACCACGACAGGAAGAAGCTCGACATTCTTGTGTAGAAACCGAGCCCACACCGCTAGCTAATCAACATAGTTTAGCTCTCGGTCGCTCTCGGGGGGCTAATTTCGGAAAGCCTCCTACGAAATACGGTTTCGAGGATATGGTGGCTTACGCACTACAGGTTGCTGAAGAGGTGGATCCTCACGAGCCGTCCACCTATAAAGAAGCAGTCACATGTTCTGAGTCTACCCAATGGATTGCAGCAATGGGAGATGAGATGGAGTCACTTCAAAAGAATAAGACTTGGGAACTAGTGAAACGACCGTTGGATAGAAAAATCATCACCTGCAAATGGGTTTTTAAGAAGAAGAAAGGGATATCACCTACTGAGCGTATCAAATACAAAGCTCGAGTGGTTGCAAGAGGGTTCAGTCAGGAGAAGGGAGTAGACTACACTGAGATTTTCTCACCAATGGTCAGACACACTTCCATCAGAGTACTATTAGAAATGGTGGCACATCAGGATCTTGAGCTTGAGCAACTAAATGTGAAGACAGCTTTCTTACATGGAGAGCTGGAAGAAGATATATACATGGCTCAGCCAGATGGTTTCCAAGTTCCTGGGAAAGAAGAATATGTCTGTCATCTGAAGAAGTCCTTGTATGGACTAAAACAGTCACTTAGGCAGTGGTACAAGAGGTTTGACACCTACATGATACAGCTCCGATATAACAGGAGTCCATATGACTGTTGTGTATATCACAACAAGGCAACAAATGGTTCGTTTATCTATTTGATGCTATATGTTGATGATATGCTGATAGCTGCAGAGCACAAATCTGATGTTCAGAAGCTGAAAGGTCTCCTAAGTGCTGAGTTCGAGATGAAGGATCTGGGTCCGGTAAAGAAAATTTTGGGTATGGAGATCTATAGGGATAGAAGTCAGAAGAAGCTTTTCTTATCACAGAAGGGCTATATTCAGAAGATATTATCAATATTCGGTATGCCTACAGCAAAATCTATAGATACTCCAAGTGCTACAAATGCCCACCTATCTGTTGCATTTGCTCCTAAAACTGCTGAGGAAAAGGAATACATGTCTCGAGTTTCTTATGCTAGTGCAGTAGGGAGTTTGATGTATGCGATGGTCTGTACAAGACTTGACCTTGCACACGCTGTTAGTGTTGTCAGTAGGTTCATGGGAGAACCTGGTAAGGAGCATTGGCAAGCTGTGAAGAGGATTTTTCGCTATCTAAGAGGTACATCTGATGTTGGTCTCATCTATGGAGGTGATACCCAGTATTTGATGACAGGTTATTCAGATTCTGATTATGCTGGAGATGTGGACAGCAGGAGATCAATGACTGGTTATGTCTTCACTCTTAGAGGTTCTGTTGTAAGCTGGAAGGCAACTTTGCAGCCCACGGTTACTTTGTCTACTACGGAAGCAGAGTACATGGAACTGACAGAAGCAGCCAATGAGGGAATCTGGTTAAAAGGACTAGTCAGTGATTTTGGTCTACTCCATGCTCAGGCAACCATATACTGTGATAGCTTAAGTGCAATATATTTAGCAAAGGATCAGGTTCACCATGAGAGGACCAAACACATTGATGTTCGATATCATTTCCTGAGAAGTGAAAAGAGAATTCAAGTGAAGAAAGTCGGTACTGCTGACAATCCCGCCGATATGTTCACTAAGTCGGTTCCAGTTAGCAAGTTCCAACATTGTCTGGACTTGTTAAATGTTGGAAGCTGTTAATTTGCCTCTTGGAGAGCAAAATTCAAGGCAGAAGAGATCTGGCACTGTTATGGTGCATCTGTTGTTGCTATGAGAGGATTCAAGTCAAGGTGGAGATTTGTTAGAATGCCTTGAATTTGTTTTTTAGCCCTCTTCTGCCTGTGAACGTAGCTAATACATTGTTAGTGAACCACGTTAAATCTGTGTGTATTTGTCAATTTGTCTATACTTTCTCGCATCCGTTATAACAAATGTTCGTGTTCAAAAGTGCGAAAGGATTCACATTCAAGGTTCTAAGAGAAGTAAAAATATACCTAAGAAAATTTAGGACAGGGTTATTAGATTATATCTAATCTAAATAGGACTTATGGAGGATATGACCCAAGATAGGAGGTTTTGAAGGTTTAAATTTAAGTTTGCAAACCATAGGTAGAATCCACGGTCTCTTTTTGTAACTTTGCCTGGTATATCATAATGTTTTTTCGAGGCTAGATAGGAGATGGCAACACATTTACAACTTTTCAAGTTTACTTAGATTGGTCTTCATTAGGGCAAGGTAACTTCTAGATTGGGCAAAGTTAGCTATTAAGCAACTTCTAGTCCTTGTCCGACCCAATTATCTGTTTCATTTCTATGTGCATTAATTATGTGCTATCTAGGTAATAATGGGATCCCAACGACGTACTAGCATTAGCAAATTTAGGGTATTATATTGTTCCTGTTTATTTTTTCACATGTATTGTTGCTTTACCTGCTTTAAATGAAGGAATAATTAGTTTTGCATTGCTCCTAATTTTTAGACGTGTTTCAAAAGTTTTGAACTTGACAAAATTGCCTTCTAAAAATTTTTGTGGGTCTCTTATAATCAATATCTTTGTATGCACGAGTGATTCAGATCTTTTCAACCCTGCAAAAGAGGGACTCACATTAGAAGTAGTTGTTGTTATTGTATTTTGATGGAAACAATAAAAAAGATTGTCAAGCTATAAAATTTTTACGAAGGAATTACTTTCTTTTTTAACATTGATGAACTTTCTGACAAAAGACCTTAGCTCTCACCGGGACACCCTACTAAAGGAATGCATGGAATGAGGGGATAAGAAAAAGAATCTTCCTCATATGCTTCTAGTGGGATTCGAACCTTCATCTCCTAGGTGAAAGGTGAGACAAATACTACAAAACCATGCAAAATTCATCAAAATTTTATGAAATTGTTGAAGTGGACATTCATAAGTATTATTCAATGCATATAAAATTCAAGAAAACTCACAAATGAACAATGTTCACTTACTCACCCTTAGAGTGGTTAGAAATTACGTACCTTAACTAGGAATTGGATAGCATATACATGTAAATTTTCATTGCTCATTGAATAAAAAGTAGTACTATCAGGATACAGACATAGAGTTAGAATTTAGATATTGTACAACTGTAAATTATCATTGCTAGTAGAATAAAAGCCTAGAAGATAGTCCTACCAGGATACAGACGTACAATTAATGGACTAATTAATGACCAACTTGTAGTCTTAAATGGGCGACTAGATCTATATTTTTTGAAATTTCATGTTTATTGCGGCCCTACACGGATATCGTACAATAAAATATCATGGTTCTTGAAATACGGCAAACAAAAAATTCAACACAGCCACCCTTTTTCAAACCTCCCAGTGCAAATCCTTTATCATTTTCATAACAATGTTGACTTCGGGCGAAGCGTCGACACGAATCCCTAAGTGACACTCAGAGTTATCTCAACGATTGTACACCAAGCCGCGAGTCACGAACTCCACTTACACATCAACTATGGGAAAATTACTTGAAAGTGTTGCTTCAGTTTTAATATTACTCAGAGGTTCCCTTTTACTTGAAGGTGCTGCTTTAAGTGGACAAAGGCGTCAGGCTCTTCTGTGCTGGCAATGTCTCTGTCCTTGTTATTTTCCTATTGTACCCTTATGGTGAGAGAAAGAGCAAGTAGGGCTAATAAGGAATTGCAGTCACTGTACGGATGCCCAACTACAACTCTATCTCTCTCATGCTTTGTCTCTATCAACCCCTCTTTCTCTGTCAATAACTCCGTGTACCAGAGTTAGTAATAGTGGACTGAGTTGGTAGCTTGCACATTTGGCCAAGTTGATGAGGAAGTGGCTGAAGGGAAGGGTGTGTGTGATGTCATCGCAGGAAATCAGTGTGGACCGAGAAACAGCAACGAAGAGGTAAGTATTTTCCAGTTAAAGTAAGTTGCATATTCAATTGAAGATGGGATTATCAGATTCAGTAACTGAGTGTGTAGATTGGTATGTCCTTGGCATGTGATTGCCCAATTTCAGTGAGTGAGGAAGAGTGTTCACTGTTGTGGATGAAGTTAGGGGGTTGGATGGTTGAATGTGTTGGTATTGATTTGTAGTAATTTA
This sequence comes from Carnegiea gigantea, assembly GCA_029747015.1. Classification (NCBI taxonomy): domain Eukaryota; kingdom Viridiplantae; phylum Streptophyta; class Magnoliopsida; order Caryophyllales; family Cactaceae; genus Carnegiea; species Carnegiea gigantea. Next base: position 362,529 of record JAKOGI010000015.1, on the reverse strand, counting down.
ATTTACTTTAATTTAATGAAATGTTATAT